>SJYF01000810.1:1700904-1714513 GCA_006410515.1 Procapra przewalskii | reverse complement strand
CCCCCCACCCCGCCACTTTGAGAATTAAACGGTAGGGGCTGCACGACAGGACAGACTGGAGCCAATTCCAGCTCCTTTTGGGAAGACACCTCAGCTACTGCCGTGGAGGCGAGTTCCGTGTCTGAGGAGCACGTGGGTGGGCGGAGATGTCGGGGCAGGGCTGAACCTCTGTGGCAGCACTGGACTGGAGAATACTGGAGAATACCTGTAGCACCTTCATCACGCTCGAATGGCGGTAGTCACTGAAAGATGATGGTCTCCTCTTACGCTCTTGTACCTACAACCCGACAGGAAGCGTGTTAGGACCGCATCTGGAACAGAAGCTGGAGAGATTAACGCGTGTGGCCGGTTGGTGCCGGTGCTGTCCTAACTGCTCATGTTGTGAACATACCTCTGCTCAGGAGTTTATGTCTCACCTTGACAGAAAATTACTTCCATGAGAGAAAATTCTACCAGAAAATATTTTGCCTTGAAATTACTTAAAATGTGATCCAGCTTCAGGCAAGCCCTATAAACTATACCAAGAAACGTGTCATAAGAAAGGATCACTCAATTCTAAGTAAAGTTCAAAAGTACATTTATTTAAAATGTGGGCAAGATTTCAATATAAAAGAAAAGAGTATAAGAAATAAAAATAAAAGTACAAAACATTTCAAATCTTTAACATCCATAATTTAGAGATAGCAAGGTCTTTATTTACATCATTTCTATTTGCGGCTAAAGTTCCATTAACAGTGTTGTGAAAACATTTAAAAACCCGGCAAATGAATCATAAAACCTAATCTGGGCTCTTAAAAGTCATATAATACAAAACATAATTTATGTTTCCTCAGAATAAAATTACACATCTTAAATAAGATGCAACATATTTAATATATTTGTCTTCCTGCTTTAAAAACGCTTGTCCCGAAGAAAGCAGCTGGAAAACAAGGGCATCTGCGGGCGTGGCCGGGGCAGGCCGTGGCTCCTGGCAGCGGTGCAGGGGCATCAGTTGAACTTATATGTAGGCGTGTTGAGGAAAACCACCCACAGCAGCGCGGACCAGGCCCACGCCCAGCACAGCTCTGTGCAGACACACAGCCCCAGGGCCCGAAGCCCCGCTCCGGAAACTGGGCCCTGCCTTCCCCTGCAGGGCACCTGCCAGGCCCCGTGGCCCAGGCCACCCCCTGCGGCAGGAGGACGCAGCTGCTCTCAGGCTGCAGACGCGAGGAGAGGCCCGAGGCGTCACCCACAGACGGCTCAGGTGAGCTTTACGCCAAGTCTTCCTTCCGCAGGAGAGGCAGTGCAGGACCGGCTTTCGGTCGGAACACGGAGGGCGGCAGAGAGCCTGGCGAGGCGTGAGTGCGCCGACTCTAGGGGACAGCCTCCGGGGCTCAGCGGGCCTCCCAGCGGCTCCACCACTAGCCCTGGCAGTGTGCCCTAGCCTGGGGCTCCCGGAACGCTGAGGGGCCCACCCGCCGCCTTCCCAAAGGATATGACTCGTAGTCCAGTGTCTGAGTGAGCACTCCCGTGAGAACAAACTCGGCGTTGTGAACATCTGCCAGGAACAAAGACAAAACCCGTCAAACAGACGCACCTGCCCGCACCCACGCCAACGCGCAGCAGAGCGATGAACGTACCTATTCCTCTGGCAAAATACTCTCGACACAAGTGAAGGTCATTTTCACAGGATATTAAAATTATTTCTGAGAGACTCTAAGGAAAAGAAAAGCAGCTTCTTGGTTACTGAGCCTCATGCATGACACTGACGCATTCAACAGCGTTTCACTTCTGTGCACCTTATTCTGCTTATGCTCCACGAGTTTCCGGAAAGACGGCTGCTTAGACAGCACTTTGCCTCCTGCACACTCCACAATCGCTTTCATGGTTGACAGACTTGGGCAGATCCCAGGAGTGATGTAAAAGTATTTCGCCTGAAAATGAAAATACATGTACTGGTTTCAAACTGAGTTTTCAGCGTGCATAATTTATCATTCTACCCCAAAATTTTGACAAAATGCCTAAATTCACGGAGCTAAATGATGCTAGACCCCCCTAGTCCCTCACATGAAGTGGGCCTGGCAGAACCCAGACATGGCATTTCAGAAACAAGCACCCTCCTATGCTAAGTGTGACCTATAATTATTAAAAGTGACTAGTACTTTAATTCCTGTAAGACATGAGGTATTCTGTGGTAAGAGCCAGAATAAGAACATTTTTCACAATTTCTAAAGCTCAGATGGAGTACAAAATGATTTTTATGGTTAAAATTTTCTAACACCCTTACTCTTCTGTACCAAAAGTACCATTTTGTTTTAAACTCCTCAAACATTTAGAAAAACAGACTACTTTAGGTAATGCACTCTTAGCTCAGTACCACACATCTCTTTTGATTCCTAAGTTGGCTCCTTAAGAGTAAAAAAAAAAAAACTGATTACCTTATTAATCTACTAAGCCACTGTTTGATACCAAAAAGTTTTCCGAACTGTTCTATCTTAGAAACATTTAAGCACTGTAGTCTAGAATTCTTAGACACATTCTCAGTTAATATTTTCTCAAGAATGGTTTCCATTTTCCAGCTGAATAAACATTTTGAGAATAGAGTTGTTAAAAGCAAAAAAAAAAGAAATTTAAATCTCTTACAAATTATTCATAACATACTCTTTGAACGCAGGTTAAGTGTAATGCCTCTCTCTCCATATCGATTCTTTGAGCCCTGGAACACGCCCTGGAGGAGGCCCGACTGCGCAAGGGAGAGGGGAGCGCCAGGCGATCTGGGGGCGAGCCGCCCGCTCTGTCGCGGCCACACGGCCACCACAGCCAAGCTGAGCTCCCGTCCGGGCCTACCTTGAAGAGCGGCGAAGCGTGGGCCCTCCTCAAGGACTCCTCCAGACTGAAGGAGAACAGCACTTCAGCCTCTGCGTCTCGGAGGAGGTAGTTCTGCTCGTCTGGAAAGGAGGACAGCACGGCCTCAGGGAGGGCCTGGCGCGGGGGCACAGCGCGTGCGGCTGGCTGCAGGCGCCCCAGGAGAAGCCTGTCAACGAGTAAGGCTCCCCAACCGTACTTCAGTTCCTTTCCTCTCGAAAACAGCCAGGCCAAAGACACTCCTCCTCCCGGACCAGGGTTTCTTAGCTTTTAGGAACAAATGTCCCAAAAGCCGTGGACCCTCCTCTCACCCCTGGACAGCTCCCCACCCCCTCAGCTGTAACTTCACACTGTTGGGGGGCCACAGCGCCCCAACCCAGACCCAGGTGAAAGGCGCCCGTGTGGAGGGACAGCCCAAGAACCAGCTTCACAGCCGGCGTGTGCTCCCAGGGACCAGTGAGTTCAGAGCCACCGGACTCCAGCCGAGAGTCAACAGCCACAGTTTACAGGGATACCAGAAACAAGTTCCTTTTATATACAAACACATACAGCAATTTACAAAGAATGGTTCTACCAGATCTTGAGGATCTAAGAATTTTTAAGTAATACCTAATCTGTCAAAAAGTAAAGATCACAAAATGTTTTAATCTTATGAATACATCTCGTTCAGAAAAGTGTTTCATTTCATCATCATAACCAAAGAGTCCAGGGTCAGGCTGAATCAGATGACACACTGTAGGGCCAACGGGCCACATGCTGGGTCTGTCCCTTGCCTTTCTCTTCTCAAAACACCACCTTAAAAAGGTGGCATTACACTCGGTGAAAGAGAAGAATGTCTTAAAAGTGAAGTTAAAAAATGAACAAAGCAGCACTGTCGTGCATGAAGTGATGCACCTGAATGGAGGGATGTGTCTGAAATCTTAGTGTCTACAGCAGGATGAAGGTTGCTGGGCCTGCTGAAGAGCTGTGACAAAGGAGAGGAAGCAGCCCATGTGTAAGGAGAGAGGACTCTCAACACAGTGGCTACGACAACCCTGGGTCTCTAAGAGGAGCAGCTAGAGTCACATCAGCTTGGTCAGAGTTGTGCTGCTGCTGCTGAGTCGCTCCAGTCGTGTCCGACTCTGTGCGACCCCACAGACGGCAGCCCACCAGGCTCCCCCGTCCCTGGGATTCTCCAGGCAAGAACACTGGAGTGGGGTGCCATTTCCTTCTCCAATGCATGAAAGTGAAAAGTGAAAGTGAAGTCGCCCAGTCGTGTCTGACTCTTCGCGACCCCATGGACTGCAGCCCACCAGGCTCCTCCATCCATGGGATTTTCCAGGCAAGAGTACTGGAGTGGGGTGCCATTGCCTTCTCTGCGGAGTTGTGGCAAGAGTCAATTTGAAAATCAAACTTCCCACAGCAGCGCAAACGGCATGTGTATTCCAGAAAGAAAGAACCTATGTAATTGGCGTTTCAAACTACGTAAATACGAATACAAAAATGTCAAAACGCCCAGCCCCCATGGCTGGAAGCACCCAGTGTTAAAGCTGTCAGAGCCCCAGCGGGGGCTGTGCTGCAGGGCTGGGGTGGAGGGGTGGCCGTCGGGGGCTGTGTCTGCACAGGGCACACGTCCCGGGAGCTGGGGAGCAGGCATCTCGCTGCTGGAGCACAGACGCGGGAAGGGAGCAGCGTGCCTGAGCCCTGTGCCGCAGGACTGGCAGCGGACAGACGGGCACAAGGCACACCATGGGAGTCGGCTCAGTGCAGCCAGAGCCCACGGGCCTGCGCCGTCAGCTCCCGGTCTGCCCTGAGGAACTGGGGGTGGTGAGGTCCTGGGACACGCTGGCACAGGCGTCAGGGCAGACGAGCCCAAGACGAGCCCAAGACGTTCTCGTTTCGCCAAAAGCTACCAGGAGGTCATGACTAGCGGGAGGAGCGGCGAGGACACCAAGGCCGGCCTGGCCGGCGGCCACTGACCACAGCGGGCGACGCGGGGACCACAGCGGGCGACGCGGGGACCACAGCGGGCGACGCGGGGACCACAGCGGGCGACGCGGGGACCACAGCGGGCGACGTGGGGACCACAGCGGGCGACGTGGGGACCACAGCGGGCGACGCGGGGACGACGACGGGACAGCAAGGAGACGTGAGGAAATGGGGTCAACGGGAGTCGGCCGCAGGGCAGTGGCAAGGGCAGACTTCAAAGTGCTCCCCACGGACGACTCCAGAGCAGGCGAGGCGGAGAGGGGACCACTGTGGACACCACCTGAGCACAGGTCCGCCCTGTGCAGCCCCCGGCAGGACGCGTGCGGGGGGCACACAGCAGCGGAGTGACGGGCCCACCGCAGGTGCCCTACCCTGGGGTGGGTGCCCCGCACTGACCCCCAGGCCACGCGCCCCACGTTCCCAGGACACTCCTGGGCGCCCTGGCCCTGCTCCGTCCACCGCCCGACACCTGCAACCCGGCTCGACAGCCAGTGTAGCGGGGAGGACGCACCGTCAGGAAGCAGCAGGGCAGGGCCACAGAGCTCTTCCCCGGCACTTCCCCGTCCCCCGTCACCACCGCCTCCCTATTTCACAGCAAGACAGGCACCAAATTTCACGCTGCGACATGAGAGAACCTGTTATCATTTACAGACTTTAAAAATGGACTCGGTGTTTGCTGGGATGAAAACGGGAAGAGAGTCAAGGCAAACCCCTCCTAACTGGGCGCCCGGTCCCCGAGGCCCGGCCCGGCCCCTTACCGATGAACTTCTGGCACTTGAAGCACTCCTCCAGCCACTCGGGGGTGACAATGTGCTTCACCACGGAAATGGCCGTCAGGAACTTGACCGTCCGCGTCACCTTGCTGGCGATGAGGTGGGTGCACTTCTGTGCAGACTCGGCGACCTCCCCACCCAGGATGTAGAGCTTCTGCGGATCGGGAACACGGAGCAGACCTGAGACCATCCTGTCTGCAGAGCTGCCCGCCCGCCCGCAGCTGGGACCTGTCTAGACCGTGAATGGGGCTCTGGGCCGCAGAAAATGGTGAAAGCGGTGAAGCCAGACCCACGCCTCTGTGTGAGCACGGCAGAGACTGGGAGCGACAGTGAGCATTTCCCTAATCAGTGCCGCACAAGTCAGGAGTAAAGCGGGCCTTCCACTGGACCCCGGAGGGCACCCCGTGAGAAGCAAGACGCTCTGCGGAGGCCCCAGGCCGCCCATGCCCTAGTGAGTGCTGGTGAGGCACGTTAAGACGTGGTCTCTAAGAAATGACGACACAAAAACGGCCTAAGACATCGACACGTAAGAGCCGATCTCTTTATGCCCAATCTTAGAAGTAAAAAAAGAATTTTACAGTAGCACTTATAATTGTTTCTTTTCCTTAAAAAAATAAAGTGAAATGTTTGAATCCCGTGATACAGGTCAACTATACTTTAACCATCCCCACCCCAGACAGCCACATAACACCAGGAGGGATTGTGGGCTTGTGTTTTGTTACTTCCAAAAGTGCATTTATGTAAATAAATACAAATACACTATGGGTTCATTCAGGAAAGCTGAAGGGGCACAGCTACTCTCGTAAGCTAAAGTCCTTATGAAAATGGGATTTGCGCAGCTTTGCTAACGTGTGATTACAAGACTGCTCTTGGCCTCCTCGCCTGAGTCGTCCTAACAAGAAAGCACGTATCGAAGGAGGAAGCCGCAGCAAGACGAGGCGGGAAGGCGACGGCGTCCCGAGGACACGGAAGCGCACACCGTGGACGCTGCTACTGCGTGCTGCTCCTGACAACGCGTGCTAGCTTAAAGAGCCGGCTAGCCTAAAGCAAGCAGACGCAGCAAGGAACATTCCTAAAAGTCCTTATGCAAAACAGAAGGAAAGGTCACCTTTATGTACTGCTGAACTTGAACAGGCTCAAATCCAGTGAAAAGCACAAAAGGGGTCAGTTCCGGGGTTAACTTCTTGGTAGGAGGTGGAATATCTTCGATCCTATGAAACACACAGAGAAGAGCTATTACTTTCCTAATGTGTTCTTCACGAAACAAGGGGTTTCAACAGCTTTAAGAGGCTCTGAGAGCTGTGCCTGTGTGCGGTTCTTTCTTTAAAGGGAAAGCGCAGTGGCTCATCTGCTCTTTCTTCCCCACCATTTACACAAAGTCACCCCAAAGGGCTCTCACCCAGCACCCCCCCACCCCCAGCCCACGTGGCCCTGGTCTGTGAGGGTGGGAGCGGGGGCTCCCAGGGGCCCCTGTGGTCCCATCCCCCCACCGCTTCCCACAGGCCCCATCTCACCCCAGAAGCTCTGACGCAGGACAAAGCTGGTTGACTCAAGCACACACTTTATATTAAAATTTTTTCCCTTTCCCTAAATTTTTTCAAATCCTATTTTTAGGTTATATTTGAGATAGTCTACTAAATTAAAAAACCTGTAGCATTTTAATGATGGATATAGTCACATAATTAGGCTTTTACTAAAGAATCCAATGCTCCCCAACCTGAGTAACTGTGGGGACTGGAAAGAGGGGGCTGAGGAGACAAAGACCCTCACTCAGCACAGCCCCGCCGGCTCAGCTTCAGCAGGCAGACCACAACAGTGTGGGCACAAGCTGCCCCAGCCCCTCCCGGCGCGGCTCCGCCCCTCCCGGCTCCCAGGCACACACTGCTGAAGCCCAGAGCTCGGCTCCAGTACCCCCGCCCCTGTCCCCACCACAGCAGATCATTTCCCAGAACGGAGGTTCTGGAGACAGAGGAAAAAGATAAAGAAGACTGGATTGTTTTTTTAAGAAAGGAAAAGACATTGGCTATTCCCCGTTTGTCTCCAGCAATGAAACGAAAGCTGTCACGATACAGCTGCGAGGCAAGCAAGCAGCAGATCGTTCCAAGTCCTGGTGGCTCAGTCGCTCAGTCTTGTCCGACTCTCTGTGACCCCATGGGCTGCAACCCACCAGACTCCTCTGCCCATGGGCTTCTCCAGGCAGGAATACTGGAGCGTGCAGCCATGCCCTCCTGCCGGGGATCTTCCCAACCCGGGGACTGCACCCACGTCTCTCTTGCCAGCTGCATCAGCAGGCAGATTCCTCAGCACCAGTGTCAGCAGGGAAGCCCCTCCAAGTGAGAATCCCAGATGCCACCATTTCCTAGAACATACTGGGAAAGATCATCAGCCTTAAAAACACAAGGTGATTCTTCCTACCTGGCTCTTTTGGAAGAAGGCTGGATATTAGTTACTTCACTCTGCTTCGGTTTGGGAGGTAGTCGTACACCCTGTAATTAAAGGACGATTTACCTTAGTCAGCCTGCCCAGTAACACAGCAGCTTCTGAGCGCTTTCTACGCACCTCACCTCACACAAGAAACGCTGCCCACTGCACAACCAAGCAGCAGAGACCACTGGCGGGGAGCCCTGGCCACCCTCCCTATTCACCTGACCCAACGGTACTTTAAAATGCCTTCACCCCCTCTCAGCTCCTGAATAGATTTCATCCTCAACCTTGAACTTTTCAAAACACTTTTTACTTACTTCAAATATTTTTTGTGTCCCAATGGAATTTGGAAAACATAATGAATGCAATCACACCCCTCCAGAAAGACAGAGGTTCCCCTCTGAGGGTGTAGGACGGTCAGGTCACAGCACTCTGGAGGCGAAGGCAGGCCTCTGACGGCCACTCCAGGACCCAGGCAAGGTGCCCGCACTCCTAACACCAGCTGGAGGCCCTGACCTGAAGAGACGCCGAGCCCCAAGGGGAGCCGGGTGCCTGAGGTCCCCACAGCCAGCCTCGCCCTGGCCTCTAATGCAGACCTTCTCCCACAGCACACTCATTTACCTACTATCGGAAGCAACCGCCTCTCCACCTGAGGTGAGGGTGGCGGTGACCCTGCCACCCTGAGTGAAGGGCAGCCCTTACTTATTCCTACCAACCAACCCCTGGCGCTCCAGTGCAGAATAGCCCACCCGAAGACAGCCCACCAGAGACCCCAGCCCACGGGCTAGAAGCCCGCCACCACGGCAAGGAGCTGTGGCCAGGGCTGACGCACCGGCGCGCCAGTTCCCGCCTCCCGAACCCCACGGAAACACACGATCACCCTCTCTTCTGCTCTGCAAACCTTCGCAGCGCTCTGAAGAAGTCATGGGGCTAACGTGTGTGTGAATAAGGAACTCCCAGTTTCATCAACGAAGAGGAAAAGGGTGCACTGGACAGCTGAGGCCAGGCGAGATGACCCAGCCCTCGCTTGTCATGACGGCCGACTACTAAGCTAGCTACAGACACAAACGCAGCCCTCCTTCTTCGCAACACAGTAACGCCACGGCGAGGGGACCGACTTGACATACCATCAACGACTCTGCTGACACTTTCAGCGGAACTCTCCAAGCATCTGCAGAGAGAAGACAGGTTACTGTTCAGAAATACTGTATAAATAAAGGACCCATAATCAATATAAAAGCCTTTTCAGGACCCCTACACGCTATTTTCTATAAAACAGGTTAACAATAAGGACCTGTCATACAGCACAGGGAACTCTACTCAATACTCTGTAATAGTTGCATGAGAAAAGACCCTAAAAAAAAAGATACAAGTATGACTGATTCACTCTGCTGCAACCCTGAATTAGCACAACGCTGTAAATCAACCGTATTCCAATAGAAAAACAATGAAAAACGGAGGTGTGTCAGTGACAGCAGAAATGAGAGGCCTCTCCAGGTGTGGGTCATCCTGGACACGCAGAGGCTCGGGGGACGGCCTCTAGGAAGGGAGCCATGAGTACTATTCCTGAGTTCACAGGGAAGCCTGGCAGGGGCCGAGGGTTCCGCGTGAGACAAACCCGAGCAAACTGCCCGTCCGCGGCTCAGTGCAGGCACTGCCTGCCCGCGTGGGCTGCAACCCAGACAGTTCTGGGAGCCTTGTTCTCGGGGGCTCTGGAGTCTGAGAAACCGTCTGTGATGAGCGCAGCGCGTGGGGGCGGCGGCCCAGCTGGGCCCTCGAGGACACGTGTCACCGAGGAAGGGCCTGGCGCCTGCACCACAGCTTCAGAGCAGATGTTACACCCAGGTCTGTCCCAGGGAAGCAGGCAGACCGCGGATCAAACCAGGGAGGGCTTTCTTGCGACTGAGGCCATCAGGACCAGAGCTGGATGGGCTCCCTCACGGCAACGCGTGTTCCAGCAGCTGGGAGCGACCACCCCCTGGAGGGGCCGTCTGGGGCAGTCAGGGCGGCACAGAGAAGACAGCCCCCAGAGGAAGCAGGAGATGAGGCACAAACCACCACCACCCTGAAGCCAAGAGTGGCACCTGCAGCGCCAGCCTGCGGCCACGGGGAGCTGCCCGCTTACCCAGAAGGCTCACCACCAGCTGAGGGGTCGGGGCGAAGGGGTCCTGCAGGCCGAAGGTGGTGTAGCGGCCATACTGCGTCTGCCGCAGGGCCTCGAAGTTCCCCAGCAGGATGTCCCCCAGCCACTGGGCATTCACGCACGGGATCCGCCACTCTTTGGCCTTCTCGTACTTTAAACCAGTCGGTCTTTTTTGGTGTGAGGGGTGGCGGGGGAGGAGAGGAGAGGGAACACATTCATTAGACTTATTGGTGTTCAAACTTGTACTTCTGTTAACACAAGCCAGCCCACACTTGCTCACACTGGACGTGGCAGGGACGGGTCTGCAGAACTGGCCGGGCTGTAAGGAGGCATCCCCGCGACGCGAGGGCGCCGCCAGGCCGGCTGTCAGTGCAGCAGCGCCACCTAGTTTGACTGCAGCCTCCTTAATCAGCCCGTTTCGTTCCCCTGCTGGCATCGCCACCACCACCACTGCCACTCTGTCAACACTCTGTGACGCCCACCCCAGAACTCGGACGGACTGAGGGACCCGGAGCGGCGCAGTGCGGACCCAGACAGAACCCGGCTGAGCGAGGGACCCGGGGCGGGGCTGCGCGGGCCCAGACGGAACCCGGCTGACCGAGGGGCCCGGGTAGGGTGTGCGGGCTGAGGGCGGACATGGCGGCGCCGCGCTTACTCTCTGCAGATGAGGACGGTGTTGCTGCGGCACAGGTAGCCCGTGTACTTGGCGCCCGCCAGGTATGCCATCAGCTTCAGGTCGTCCCTGTCATTGTCGACGAACCCCGTCACAGAGATAATCTGGGGGGGAAAGGCCCAGTGAGGTCAAGAGGGAACGACAGTTTAACCCGCCTGATGTGGCTCTTCTCCGTCAGTTCTGCTGCAGACAGACGTGTTTCCGTCCCTCCTTGACGGGCACGTTGGTGACACCACCTCTGAGAATGCTGTTACTGGCGAAATGCTGCACACGAGCCAGCCAGGGGGACAGGAAGCAAACACACCAAAGGGGAACGCTTCCCTGTGTCAGCCCGACACTGTTCCGATCATGGTAACAGAGCCACCTAGGCGTATCGGTCAGTTCTTCTTACTGACCCCGGTTTTGGGCTTATCTGACCAGGAGAACCGACAGGAGATCACGTCTGGCCGGCTGTGGCCACTCCTGGTATCACACACTTAACTGTAAACTGAGTGAAGTCGCTCAGTCGTGTCTGACTCTTTGAGACCCCACAGACTGTAGCCCTCCAGGCTCCTCCATCCATGGGATTTTCCAGAAAAGAACACTGGAGTGGGTTGCCATTTCCTTCTCCAGGAATCTTCCCAACCCAGGGATCAAACCTGGGTCTCCCGCACTGTGGGCAGACGCTTTACCATCGGAGCCACCAGGGAGTAGGCATTTCTAAAACAGTGTCCGAGACGCGGGAGAGCCCGTTAAATGTCAGGAAGCTGCGTCTATTACAGGGGGACAGAGGAAGCAACAAGATGCTCATCCGTGCAGGGGGCGGGGGAGCCTTACGTGCTGGGAGCACGGCTTGCCCCCCGGGGGGAAGGCCACGGGGAAGTGCAGGGCCCGATGGGGCGGCACCAGCTTCTTCTTCTTCAGGACCGTGTTCAGCCAGTGCGCCGTGACGCACCTCTTCCTCTCCTTTATCGCCTGCGAACACAACAGTACGGGCTGGTCGCCGGGGGCTTTACCGCAGGTGACACACACAACTGTAAGGCTGTGTAACTACAAGGTCGCTTCTGTTGGAAGTCCTATCAATATAGGAATTTCAGGAGCTTAGCACTCAACTAATAAACTACAACAGTGTCACCAGTCAACTTGAACACAACCCGAAATTGGTACCGTTCACACAGGAGCAAGAGCCAACCGCGGGGAGGAGAGCTGGCAGCCCAGGAAATGGGCTCAGCCACGAAGGAGAGGGCGCTCCCATCACCAGAATAACCCCCGTGAGAGCACAGCCAGTCACGAAGACGCAGCTGCCCCTGAAATCACTGTGGGATGGGGACCTGCCAGCGGGCGGCCCCGCCGGGGCAGACGGTGTCTACCTCCCTCTCACTGCGAACCTGCCTTTCCGCCCCGGTCCTCACGGGCAGAGAAGCCGGGGGCCACAGAGGTGTCCACACACCAAAGGCGGATGGAAATGAGCGAGAAGCGGCTTCCTGTCTTCAGAGGTGGGAGAAAATCCTTTCCAAGCACAACCATCCCAGCATCGCTCAGAGCCCCCCCTGGTCTCAGCAGAGCCGAGCCCTCACCTGTGCGAACAGCCCGCTGACCTGACTCTCGCAGAGCAGGTGGGTGCAGCGGCTCGAGAACGTGGGGTCCACGGCTCCTCCGTGCGCCTGGATGATCTGCACACACACGAGACCCACGGTCAGTCAGCTCCTGCACCTGGGGGAGAGGGCCTTGCGATCTCCAAAAGGACAGAGCTCACGAGACCCACCACGTATGCACACAATGTGTTTCCCAAAGTGTGAACTAACCATCGGCTACATTCAGGGCTTTCCCAGACAGCACTACACAGCAAAGATGAACGCTAAGCCCGGTTTCACCTGAACTTGGAGGAAGAGTGGGATGCCCTCTCTCTGAGGGCGCTGCGGATGTTTTAGATAAACCAGCTGTTCTGCACTGTGGGCGTCCCACATCTCAGGGGGCTGGCTGCACCCCAACCCCCAAGCCAGATGCCAAGAGCACCTCCCCGGCTGGGACAGCGAGAAAAGTTTCGGACAGCGCCAACTGGTCCCTGGGGCCATCAGTGCTGCCTTTAAGAAACTTTATCCTAATGAGAAAGAATGCAAGCAGAGCAGCATGAAGCTAAATCCAGCTTCTGAAGTTCTGAACTTTTTCATCCCGGCTGGTATCCCAACTGCAGTGGCTGCCCGGCTGTGGGGCACTGAGGGGACACTGTTACCAAAGGGTGAGAGCTTTCTTGGGTTGGCCAAAAAGCTCCTTTGATTTCTTAAACTAAAAGATGTATTTTTAATGCGGCCCAAGAGCTTGACTGAACAGCATGTCCACCGTTTCGTCCCACTGCCAGCTGCCACTTTCCAGGCAGCTTCATAGCCCCACGCTCCCAAGACTTCCTATCATTTTGAGCAAACAACTGTCCCAGGTGCCTGTCTACAGTCTTCTAGGGAATTAGCATTTTTCTCCAATAAGAGAATTTTGTAAAGACCGAAATAAATGGAAATTCGAAGGTGCCGTGTTTGGTGAATATGGCGGATGAATCGGAACTTCCCAGACAAGCTCTCCCAATTTTTGCCTGCTCGTTACACATCAAAGAAATATGCGGTCTGAGTTATCTTGATGGAAGAGCGTGAGATTTCTGCTGCCTAACTCCGGGTGCTCTTCATACAGCGCTGCTTTCGGCTGGTCTAATCGGAAGGAGCACCTGTTTGAATTAGCCGTCTGGCCTTCCAGGTGGCACCACAACAGAGGGCCCCCTCCCCCCCCCCCGCCACACACACAGCATCACCTTCCCGG
>SJYF01000810.1:1675894-1692724 GCA_006410515.1 Procapra przewalskii | reverse complement strand
CGCCCCCTCCTCCTCCTCCTCCTCGTAGACGATGAGGCGCGGGTGATAGAGGGCTTCGTCCTTCCTGGCCTTCTCGGAGATGCAATCCAGCACCCAGTCGGGGGTCACGATCTTAATACTGGCCCTCCTCAAAGCACACTCGTACTTCTCCTGCGGTTGAAGCACAGACACAGAAACAAGCTGCGGGGTCTATCGGAGCGCCTAGACCCACGGCCGCAAGGCAAGGACTCCAGGAGGAGAAGCGCCGGCGCCCGTTCCGGCCACTCCACCCAGAGGAGCAGGCAGGACGGGGGAAGGACCGCCTATCAGGGGTCACAGGACGCCGCCGCGAGCGCCAACAGCGGTCGGAGAAGACTGCTCCAGTCCTCGTTCACAAACGCGACCTCAGACAACACGCAGCGCCAGGACTCCCGCGAGCAGCTCAGGAGCGAGAGGCGAGTCCGCCAGCCAGCGTGGTGATCACCGGGGGCCGCTCGGAGCCGCGCCGCGGCGCACGGAGCCCCCAGCACCGCAGGCGGTCACGGGGCCTGAGGACCCCGGGCACCTTCGTGCAGCAAGCTCGTCCCGCTGAAGACACAAAGTCGCAATGATTCGGACCCCCCAGGCTTCCGACTGAGCTCTGCACAGAGGTCAAACAGGTGACGGGACCATGAGGGAGGCCGCGCGGGCCGCGGCAGGCAGGCCCGGCGGGGTCTGTGGGCGGCGAGCCGGGGCGCCCGCGGATGCTCCCGGGGGACAGGGCAGACCAGAGGGCACACCCGAGGGAAGAGAGACGGGGAAACCCTACGCGAGAGCCAGGTGGGAAAGCAGCTTCAAGTGAGCCAGTTCCCAAGTGTGGCTCGGGGAATGCGCAGAGTCCCCCCCACCTGGGCTAAAGCCTCAGCTAACAGCCACTCTCCGGGAACCACGGATTGGGGCGCTAAACTACACCCACTTCCGGCCGCACGCCAGGGCCAGGGGTGGGCTGGAGGACCCGAGGACCCTCCCCAGCTCCGCCTTCCGCCTTCCACCTTCAGTGGAGCGCGAGCGCGAGCGTGTACACCCGGAAAACCAGCTCCCTCCGCCAAACACTGAGCAACATACCCTGTGTTTTGGCCATTTTTAAATTCCTCCATTCTTCTCAATTTAAAACATTTTAAAAATTCAATACAGAAAAACATAGTTGCATCATGCCGTTTATGTATTTTCTCCATAAATTTAGCAAAAATGAAAAAAACTAAACATGCCATTTATTTTTGTGTGTATAGTCAGCGAGCTCAGTTGGTAAAGAATCTGCCTGCAATGCGGGAGACCCGGGTTTGATTCCTGGATCAGGAAGATCTCCTGGAGAAGGCATAGGCTACCCACTCCAGTCTTCTTGGGCTTCCCTTGTGGCTCAGCTGATAAAGAATCCACCTGCAATGCAGGAGCCCTGGGTTTGGTCCCTGGTTGAGAAGATCCCCTGGAGAAGGGAAAGGCCGCCCGCGCCAGTATTCTGGCCTGGAGAATCCCATGGGCTGCATAGTCCATGGAGTCGCAGAGTCAGGCACGACTGAGCGACTTTCACTTTCAGCTAGTCTGACAAATCCACTCGATTCATATACTGCCTTCAACTGTAATCTGACCCTTTACAAGTATTCTCTCATAGTTTTAAAGCTTATAAACATTTCATTCCACTTAAACTAGCTACCTAAAATCAAAGGATTTATTTTCAGCTATAAACCAGTTGATAAAAAGAAAGGAAAAAAAAAACCTATACTCTTTAATCAAAGCATACTACTTATCTCTTAAATTGTCACGTAAGATACAACTTTTTACTTAAGATTCACCCCAAACTTTCAGAGCTTCTCCTTGGATTAAGTGGCCTACTGACCTAAAGCACACTCACCAGCGCACCGCTCACTTTCTTGTCAGAGAATGAGCACTGTGAACAGCACACATCCACGGGCTGCCCTGCTTCCGGGGTCCAGGGCAAGGGGCCCTCCTGGCAGGTGGTCTGTCAGCTTCCACGCACCCTGCACCCCAGACCCGGCCAAAGGCCCACCTCCCACTGAGTCAGTGCACTCGGGTGAGGCACAAGTGGTGCCAGTTCAGACTGAGGGCAATAAAAGCATGGAGGCAATGGCTGACGTGGGAGTATTGTCAAGAGACCTTCCCACTGTGAATACACCATACTTAATTCTCAAAGTTCTAAATAATTGTCCATGGGAGGAAGAAAGCTCAGCCTCCACATGAGAGCAGTTCTCGCACTTCGTGTGGGGGTGCAGCAGAAACCCCGGGCTTCCTCCCCACCCCAGCAGGTCCTGTTCCGCTCGGTCTGGGGCGGGCGGGAGGCCAGCCAGCAGCCCTAACATGTCCTGCAGGGAGGGCTGCGCTGCCGACCTGCACCCCACTCGGGAACCCCAATCCCCACGGCCCCGGCCCTGCTTAGGGAAGAGGTAACCACCGCATAAATACTCCAGGCTATTAAGGACAGCACACTGGGACTGCTCCAAATGCACGTTTATAATGACCCTCAGAACGACCCTTTGTAAAAATTGTAACGAGCACTAACACATACTTTCACAAAATCTAAGTTTCAACCGATGTGAAACGAAACCTAAAGATTAAAAAAATCTGTCCAACCTTCACCACAAAACAAACCCAAATTTCTTTGTATTTAGAAGTCACATCCGGTTCAAAGTAAAATTCGTCATCTCCCATTCTTTGTGGAATAAAGCTGTTTTACAAGTGACATAAACTCACGTCATTCAGCTTTTGCAAACAGAATCCAGTTAACTTAAAAGAAGTTCAAAGAAGACATGCGATGACTGGAAATGCTTAGAAGACATTTAAAAGGAGAACGTACATGGGCTGCTTACCCCCTTTGGCTCGGGAACGATCAGGTGCGTGCACTTCCTGTTGAGGTTCAGCTGGCAGCCGCCCCCGTGGAAGGTGAGCATCGCCCACAGGGCGCTTCGGTCCTCAGGCGACACCTGGCGGGAACCAGAAATCACGCTTCCATCACACTCACCGACTTGCCTGCCCACTTTATGTGACATCATAACGACTGTGCTCATCTACTTTCTTCCCTCTTAAATGAAATTAACCTAAGCATATTAGTGGGAAAAACAAGATGAGCTTTCAGCTACGCACTTGTTACAGTAACTTTTACTCCTATCTGAAGTTTTATAAACATCACCTTTTTTGCCTTGTTACCAAACAAATTAAAAAATACTTATGTCCACACTCTAGGGGCTGAGTGGAGGATTACTTCATCACACAACAAAATGACAGGGAAAAATAACTAGTACACCACACTCCATCTTCCAACTCTGTCACTTTTTAAATGTTTAAATACAGTAGTATAAAGATCATATTCAAGGGATTCCTTAAGAATTAACGGATAACAAACAAATGCTTATTATGAAATGAATTAAAAATAAACGACAAAAATACAGTGGCATATAAGCTCAAGGGAAAACGTAATTACCAAGCACACAAAATGAGGCGAGCATGAAAGGCGTATTCCTATGCTTGCGCAAGGGATGAAGCTGAGACTCAGATGCAATGGCTTATGCTGTGACAGAGGCTTTCACTCCAGAACCAACAGCTCCATTTATTGCCTGCCTACTATGTGCCAGGAACTGTGCCAAGGGCTCCTCATCCCTGCGAGCCCGCAAGGGGCGCACGAAGTCACAGAAGTCAGAGCTGATCATCGTAAAACCTAGGTCTGCCTTAAGTCCAGGCCTGACTGCAAACTGCGCTTCCCACTGTTCTAGACTGCTTTGCTAAGGGCAAGTCCTACTAAAAACAATTTCTAAAAGATAAAACTTTATCATCTGAAAGCCAAAGAAACATTTAAGGAAAACAAAGGTGTTAATTCTAAGATAATCACTGAAGTCAATTTTATGCTAGGTAACTTATTATAAATTGTGAATTACAGTTAAGAATTCTGAACTTTGTCTCAAGCTAATTGTTTTTAAGTTTAACAAAATTTTTTATTTTTAACTGTCATTATNNTGTCATTATTCAGATTGCCAAAAATCTAACATCCTGTATCTACTCTCCATTTTACAAATATTTCTAGAAATTATTTTGCATTCCATACTACTCTGTGAATACTAACAAGAACACATTAATTTTACAAAGTCACCTTAAAATCATTATTTTGTATGTCTTTAATTTAGTCAGTGACACATTTCAGGAGACTTGATCAGGAGGTGTTATTTTTAATAGTGACTTCCACAAAAACATACCCTGTAGCATTTGGTGGTGAGATTTAATTACATGATAAAACATATGACTCTAATAAATTATATAATCTTTATTACAAATAAATAAAAATCACAATCTAGACATGGCTTTATTATTTTTATTTCACTGACTAGTCCTCCACCCTATGGCCTGGACCCTGGCTGGGTTTCAAGAGAGCACAGCAAGCTGCTGTGGAAAGAACACTGCATGGGGGAGGCGAGGCCCCGCATGGACCAAGCCCCCAAACTCTAGCTTGTGTCAACTTGGCAAAGTCCTGGAATCACTCTTCATCAACCTGCGTCTGTCTTAAGTGACTTGAACATACTTGCACCAGCTCATCCCATGACTCTCTATCAGTGCGATGGAGAACGCTCTTTCCACACCAAACTGTTAACAGCTACCTAGTGGTGACGGGGTCATGGGGACATTTTAATTTTCATTTTTATACTTTTCTGTATTTTCCAAATTTTCAAAAGCATTTGTAACTGGGGGAAAAAATGCTCTTCTTTTTTAAAACAGCAATCTTCCTAATCTATCAACTCAGCTAAAAGAGCCTGGACGTCTCCTCGACCCGTCGGGCTCAGATCTGAGTGCTTCCAGAGTGTCTCAGGCACCCCCCACCCCGCCCTGACCTGTGCGCGGCTGCCCCCTCGCTGAGCCCCCACCCAGGCGGCTGGCCCTGGCCCTGGGCCAACACCCTCTCAGCTCAGCGCCCCTGGCCCCTGCACTCCCACAGCAAGCTGCCCCCAAGGGGCACTGAGCTCCCTCCAGCCTGAGCAGACAGAGGGTGCTCCTCGCTGCGTCCCGCATCCCTGTGGGGAAGGGCCTCCCTCTGCACCAGGACGGCCTCCTCTCCAGGCCTCCCGCCCAGACACTCCTGGGGTGCAGCTCCATGAGCCCCTCTTCATCCCTCCTGCACATGAGCTCTCAGCCCGCCAACGAGGAGGCCTGTCCTGACCTCGGAACCTCGGCTGGGGCCTAGTACAGTGCGAGGCACAGGGTAGGCAGTCAAGAAATTCTTTGTTGATTGAGATACAGATGGAAAGGGCCTCCCAGAGTGCAGTCAGGCCCCGGCAGGCTCTCACACACAGGGACCTGCCCACCACCTACCCAGCACACGACAACCGCGGCCGCAGCCTGCACCAACACCGGCTCGGGAGGAGGCGGGTGATGTCTGTGCTTCCCAACTTCTGCCGGCACAAGCGCCCTTCCCTACCTCTCCCTGGAGCGCTCTGGAAGACTCCAGCAAGAGCTCCAGCGTCTCAACACCCTGACGGGAAAAGACAGAAGGTCACTGAGAACCGCCAGCAACAGTCCCTCCAAGGCGGAACCCCGCCTGCCTGCCTGCCTGCCTGCCTGCGCGCGTGTGCATGAGCCCGGGCCACAGAGGCTGCTCGGGGCAGGTTACCCGTGCTGGCCCCCCACCCCTATGCCGCCCACACCCCACGCCCCCACCTGAGAGGAACCTGTCTCCCACTTCACAAGGCACCCACACAGGCATGGTGGGCGGGCCCTGAAGCTGCACGCTGGACAGACACTGTTACCCATCTCATAAGTGAGCGAGCAATTGTTAGCAGCCAGAGTCAGTGTCCCCAGTGTGCTCTGAGCTTCCCCCACTCTCGGCTGAGCCACCGACTCCAATGAAGCAGAGCTTCCTTCGCCACGAGTGATGGACGGTGAAAGTAAGTGCAGTGAGTGATGGACCCACAAAAAGCACACTTCCATCACAGCAAAGATTGCACGAAGGTTCTGGGGTCTGAACGGCATACCTAATCAACCTGCTTCAGGGCCACAAAACCCTTGTCAGTGATCTCGCTAAATCCACAGTTTTGTCCACCACGGCCCCAGCCGCAACCCCCACCCCCCGTGAAATGCACACCCGGACAAGCCCCCCGGCCGGGCCACCTCCCAGACACCCCGCGCGTCGACCCCAGCTGCCTCTCAGGTCCTTCCCGGGGTCCCCGCTCTCCCCGCTGCCAACCTCACCCGTAGCTTTCTCAACCCAGAGCCAGAGGTCCACGCAGACCCCCGAGTCCGCAAGCAGCCGCAGCCAGCGCCCTGTCCACAGCACTGAGCTGGGCAGAGGGGCTCAAGATGACACTCCGTGTCCCCCTACTGGCCCCAGCGATGAAACCACACAGGGCCTGACCCCCGGCTCCTAGAGCTGCCCCTGCCTACCCGCCCACCCCCACTAGCATCTCTGCTCACTCTGAAGCCTCCTGTCTTCCTACTCAAGGCTGTCTTCCCGAGCCTGTACCTCCCTCCACCCTCCTCTGCAAGGACGTGCTTCTCAGCCTTCACGTGTGTCCCAGGTCCCTGCGCTTGGACAGGACTGGGTTTCAGGCTGACTTCGTCTCTTCCGCTTTGCGGCCCAGGCCCAGCGATGCTCCTAACTTGGGAAAGGAAATCACCCGGCCATGTTCTTCTGTGGAGCTCCCACCAGAGGCCCACTGTGAGTGTCAGCTCCTCTTCCTCTGTGCCCCCGCATCACGCAGACCCTCCAATCAGGGACACGGTGCTAGCCTGGGTTGCAGCCCCCGTCTCACCCCGTCCCTACCCCACCCGCTATTCCTACTCAGGGCTCTCAGGTCAGTTTCACCTACAGGAAGGCAACCGATTTTTAACTCATCTGCTTTCTTCCTGTGTTTTCCAAGCGTCCTGATGTAAACATCTGCAATCAGGACTAGAGGTGTCAGAAACTCAGGAGGGAAGCCGGCACCTCATCGAGCTCCCTCCCACACCCAGGTTTCGGCCCCCTCGGTCCCTGAGCTCTCCTCTCCACCCCAGCAGGCAGCCCTGCTCTGAGGCCGGCGCCCCCACCGCCCCTCCAGCTCCACCCACTCCACCCGCTGTGCTGTGGCCTCGCAGACCTGGCCACCTCCACCAGGGCCGTCCAGACCCTGCCATCCACACGGCCCCACCATCTCTAAGCTCACAGGTGACCCTGCGGCCCAGCCACGTGCACCGGTCCTCACACACCGAGTGTACTGACCACGTGTAACCCGCTGCACATGCCAAAACCTTTGTCGAGCGTCACCGCACTTCTATTTCTCCAAGACCAGAAGGCTCTCCAGTGTCAGACTCAGGTCCCTAATTTAAAACCCTTAACTGCCTCACATTCATAGACTCTAATCAACGACTAATCTTATTTATTTTTCCAAGTCAGGTCTGCTAAAGACCCTGTTTCTATGACCTTGACCCCTGAACACACCCACAGGAAGCCCCGCCTCGGCCTCTTCCTCTCTTGTCTGGACAGTGGGCTCTGGATCATGAACCCAGAGATCCAATCAGTACAAATATAATTAAACGAAAATTTTACATTTTAGCCACAGTATATTGTGTTTACGCATAAGGAGTAATAGTAATAAAATGTTTTCATTTTAAAAACTTTTCTGATGCTTATAAATTTGGAACATACAGAGAAGTATAAAGAAAACAATAAAAATTGCATGCAACCACAGTACTCATTATAAGAAGGTTTTCATTTTAGCCAATTTTAAAAATCATCATCATATAAATTTACATTTATTACAAAGATGTGAAAAACACTGAAAAACACAAATACCAACAAAATTTCTATTCTTAAGGAAAAAAGCCAACTTTTCAAGGATCTCTATTAAATCGATGTAGCAAAAACAAAAAGGAGACCATTTTATAATTTTAAAGAACTTCCAGAATTTACAGAAACACAAAATCACTCAACATACTGTCTGGGCAGAGAAGGGGTCGAGGTGACACCACCTGTACAAAAAACTGAGTCTGGCTGATAATCCAACAGTTTACAGTCTTCTGTTACAAAGCTGTAAGGAGGCAGGGTTCTAATCAAATCCCTTGTCGTCTCACCTAACGTCGGGGACACCTGGTTCTCAAAGGCCTCCAAAAAGATAGGGAGACCCAAAGTGCCGTCTAAGAGCCTCAGATGCACGAGGTCCTCAGGCTACCGAAGCCAGATCGGGCTAGCCAAGCCTCCTCCTGCCCAGCGGCTGCCTCTGACTCCAAGGAAGCCCAGCGTGAGCTTGAACACCACCAGCCTGACTTTTCGTAAAAGCTGTTTACAGACTGAGGGCTTCCGGCTGGGGACTGAGCGGACAGACTGGGACGGACGCCACTGAGCACGCGCTGCCCAAACCCATCGCTGCCGGCGTCTTGGTCCCCCTTCAGACGCTTCTTTTCTTCCTGGATATTTCTTACGCATTTCATTTGGTTAAGAAAACACTGTTCATAACTTATGTGATATCCTGCTTTGTCCCCCATTTAAAAAATTACCTATATGTCTGTGCTTACGTTTATAAAACAAAATTCAAAACTGGCTAGATAGCTAGATTACTACGTATTAAAAACGGACCAGAATAGTTTCTTAAACGTTTCCAAATCGTGGATGATCTGCTTATTTCCAACTTTACCCTCTTATGAACAATGCTGCCTTTATGCCTCAACCTGCTGCTTTCTCCATCAATTTGGGATAAACGTCTAAACACACGAGGCCTGCAGGGAAACAACTGAGTCTCCCACAGCTCCAACGTGGCTGGGCTTTTCCAGAAAACTGCTCACTGCTCTGCACTCCTGTGGGGGGCAGGGAAGCCTGTCTACAGCTCAGCCAGCACTGAATACACTGTCACACATCTGAGACGCAGACAGTCTCATCTCGGCGCTACTAACGGGCACACCAAGTGTTCAGATGTCTTGCTGCACTTACCTGAAGCTCCTCTTCACAGACATGCTTCGCTGGTCTGCATCAGCCTCTTACTTACGACAAAAAACTCTGCTTTTACTTCTGAACGGAGTCTCTTTGCCACCTTTTAATTTTACTTTTAACGTGTTTTCACACTCAAGTTTTAAATCTCTGTAATTCTTTAGATTAGAAAGACCATTTTCACCTATTAAAGCTTTGAATCTTAAGATTGGGTATGAATATTTAAATAATTGTAAGCTCACCCTGAATATGCACTTTAGTTAAGCAACACTGGTTTACAAATACAACATATGTCCAATCATATAAAAATTGAGAAAACTGTTACGTAAATAACACAAGAGGAACTGTGCCACACTTACCTGAGAGAGGCAGGCTGTGATTCCAAAAAAAATCTGACACGACTCTGGAGAAAAACCATTTACTCTGTTGCACATGTATTAAGAGTCCAATGAAATGAGACCAGTGCAAGCAATCTCTACTCCACTAAGAGACAGCTCCGACCTGCCCGTGTGGACACCACCCACCTTCTGCTTCCCACTCAATCCCTTTAGCAAGAGGCAGACTTAAGCTGGCCGAAGAGGGCAGGGCAGGTGGGAAAAGCACCCAACTACACACAGGGACAGACATACACAGCCACATGCAGCCTGGCATTACCCCAGAAGAGCCCTGGGAGCCCCGCGCTTGCTTTGGCGCAGTTACCCCCGTCGCCTCGAGGAATCTTTCACGAAAGAACCCAGGTTCCAGCTTTAGCACTGCCATACCCTGTGAACTCGGGTGAGACAACTCTGGGCTTCAGCCTTCCCTTCATTAAAACAAGGGTTAGAGTATGTATGTAATTCCCAAGGTCTGTCCCATTTCTGAAGCTCTGGTTCTTAAAACTCCATCAACATATTCTCTGAGCGTTCATGGCGTGCAGCCCGGGGCACAGGGCTCTCTGTCAGCATACGTGACCTCCGGGGGCCTGAATGTCACAGTCTGTTCAAAGCAAACATGGCTTTTTAAGGATCTGGAGTGTCTGGACCTCGCCTGGGCTGCAGTGCAGGGCAGCTTCCTGGGGGCAGACGTGCGGTCCTGGTGACCCTGTCTGCTGTGTGTGTGTGTGTGGGAGGGTGTGTGTGTGTTCCACTCACACTCGGGAAACAGCAAATGAGCCAACACGCGGTGCAGGGCAGCTCCCTGGGGCAGGAATGCGGGCCTGGCAGCCCCGGCTGCAGAACTCGGCCGCGAGCAGGCACTCCGCATTAAGGGTGGGATTGAAGTAGAAATGGATCAATGCATCTCCACCCAACGCAATTAAAAGAGCGACAGTGCACGCTCTAAAACTGAGAGTATCCTGGTGCCCTCCTCGCCCATCTATTCGCCAGACAGCCCGCGACCGGGTTCGCGCAGACGGAGAATTTTAGGAACAGTCCATCTGACCAGACGCCGCAGAAGCCATCTGTTTCAAAGTCGACAGAACTGAGGTCCAGACTGCCTGGGTCCTAAAGCCAATTTGTGGAACGAGAACTCATGCCTCAGGCCCAGGCTACAGCTGCCTCCATACAGCTGGCCCCTCATCCCCACGGGCCCCGGGGGAACGACAGGGATCAGGGACAGACGCCTGGATAGGGGAGGGACAGAGCAGGACACACAGCACCCCCTGACTCATGTGTCAGCGCAGAAAGTGAGGCTCGCTCGAGTCTTGGACCCAGAGTCACCCTCTCCCTCCCTCCTTCCCCAAAAAGGATACGGGAGAAGAGCTCCACACTGAACGGACAAGATCACCCAAGAAGGCTGAAAAAGAAAACAAAAGTGCAAATCAAAACACAGCTTCGGTTCGTATTCACACCACCACCATGCGACCAGTGCTGCTCCTGGAAATGAAAGGCTCTGTTATCACCAGTGATACAGCATCCAGACTACAGTCACCAGCTTTCAAGCAGCAGGGTCAAATATTAGCTCTTAGTCCCCAAGGGGAAAAGCCCAAGTGTGGAATGAAACGCTGCTGCTGCTGCTGCTGCTGCGTCTTTCAGTCATGTCCGAGTCTTGTGCGACCCCATAGACGGCAACCTATCAGGCTCCGCCATCCCTGGGATTCTCCAGGCAAGAACACTGGAGTGGGTTGCCATTTCCTTCTCCGATGCATGAAAGTGAAAAGTGAAAGTGAAGTCACTGAGTCGTGTCCAACAGTAGAGGCCCTTTGAGAGCTTGTTACATACAGGAACTCCTATTCCAGATTTCCACACTGCTCAGTCGCTCCAGTCGTGTTCGACTCTCTGGGCTGCTGCGTGAGCCTCCAGAAGCTGTCTTCACAACTAGAGGCTTACCCTACCCACGTGCCAGGCACACACGGCCCCTCCCAGTCTACTCTGGGGTCCGGAGTTCTGGCTCATCCAGAGGCGGGAGTTTTGGGGTTTTTCTTCAGGAGGCCAAGGAGATACAATGTTTTTAAGTCACATGAGACCTTTCTTTCTGCTGATCTTTCTATGAACTGCAAAACACATTACTTACTACCTTTTGGGGTAAAGTATAGTTTTGAATAATCATCTTACTTTGACATTTAATTTTGAAAATCACATTAACCATTATCCTGGTAGGTCTGCTTCACAGAATTACTGTGAAAAAACACACAGTAGCCAGCTATAGCCAGCTGACTTCAGAAATCTCAGCTGCTTGTATGACACTCACTTCTAATATACCATATACACCTCACCATGAAAGAACCTCAGGAATCAAAAGTGCCCTCTCCTTCTACGCCAGGTAACGTCAATAACTCCTCAGAATAAGTCTATATATTGTGTGACATCTGTGAAGAGAGTCACTTCACACTGATTTCACCATTTCACCAAAGTTGTAGCTCTGTGGCTGAGCCACCAAGCAGGAAGGAGTGTGTAACGTCATCCGTGACTCTGGTCCCGGGGAGACTCCAATGACAGGGGAGGGAGCCGCCCCCCCAGGAACCCCCAACAGGCTCCGCCTCCCGCTCCATTCAGCATCTCAGCTGCGACCCCAGTCCTCAGCGGCCACCATGTGTGGAGCGCCAGGTGGCTTTCCTGAGACCAGTTCCCCAGCCGCTCTTGGTCCACGGCAGGAAGATTTGGCAGAAGGCCAGGTCAACACCCTGAAACGTGACTCAGATGGGCAGGCCAGAGGAGCTGACACCATGGACAGGCACCCTTACCCCCTGCCTGCAGCAGTCGCCCCGAAATCTGTCCCTGGGGGCTGCAGGAGGGGAAAGTACAAGTGCACTTAGAGGCTGCTGGGCTGGCTGCTTCAAAGTCGCCAAGCCATAACAGACTCGCCCTGAACCCTTCATCCAGGGAAGTCTAGATAAGATACCGCAGCTAAGAAGAACACACTCATAACAAAGCAGAAATGGAGAAGTAGAAAAGCACAGTAATAGGGAGCTATCTATCCCCAAAGCAAGTAACAACATATAAAATAAAGCCACTGCAAGTCAGCATAATTAACGCTTCCAACGAGGCCTCCAAGGCCACAGGGGAAAGCGTTTCCACAAAACTAAAGGTTTAAAAACTCTTGGTGCCAGGCTTTCCTGGTAGATCAGTGGTGAAGAATCTGCCTGCCAACACGGAAACATGGGTTTGATCCCTGGTCCAGGACAATCCCACACGTTGCAGAGCAACTAAGCCTCTGCATCACGGCTACTGAGCCTCCGCTCCAGAGCCCAGAGCCACGAGCCATGGCTACTGAGCCTCAGCTCCAGGGTCTGGGAGCCACGCCCACCCAGCCTCTGCTCCGGAGCCCAGAGCCACGCCCACCGAGCCTCTGCTCCAGAACCCAGAGCCACGAGCCATGGCTACTGAGCCTCAGCTCCAGGGTCTGGGAGCCACGCCCACCCAGCCTCTGCTCCGGAGCCCAGAGCCACGCCCACCCAGCCTCTGCTCCAGAACCCAGAGCCACGAGCCATGGCTACTGAGCCTCCGCTCCAGAGCCCAGAGCCACGAGCCACGGCTACTGAGCCTCCGCTCCAGAGCCCGGGAGCCAAGACCACCGAGCTCCGCTCCAGAGCGCTGGGTACCAGGCCCCACTTCGTTCGGCTGAGCGCAGCCAGTAGCCTGGAGGCACACCGAGCGAGTCAGACAAGGACTGTATGCCGTGCGGCCCTGGAGTGAGTGCAGACCGCTGCACTGCTCTGGAAGACTCATCCACCCTGTTCCCACACTGCAGCCCTGGACAGCGCAGCGCGCCATAAGGTACAGGCAGGCTGGCGCACTGAGAGGGAGAGTGAGCAGCGCGCCTGGGAGCAGAGGGAGACGAGGCATGGGGCCATGGTCAGCCAACTGGGACACGATAGCCGCGCTGCAACTGCATGATGGCTCCTTCTGGGCAGCTGCGTGGTGGACGCCCTTCCTGGGAACGTGACCTCCGGGAGGGACGTGCTGATGGGCTCAGGACTTCAGCAGCGTCCAGTCACCAGCCCGCACTCCCCTCAGAGCCGGTGCTGGTGGGCGGGACAGAGGACCAGGTCCCCCCAGATCCAACCCCACCCACAGGGTCTCTCCACTGAAATGCAGACTTACTGCCATCTGCCTCCCTTTTTTGTTTACATTCCCATTTGGGCCATTTGTATATAAATACTAACGTATGTATTTATAATACATGTTATCTTACATAACAATTTCATTTCAGGGTAATAAAGGGGGTACTACAAAATATTTGCTACAAATAAGGGGCTTGATGGGGTGGCCAGACTTAAGAAGCACTGCTGTAAGCACTAGGCTGGGGACAAGGACCCCGGCACCCCAAATTTGTTACCAAGGGGTTGCCCTTTGAAGGCTCGTGAAGAGCCCACACGGTTTACCTGGAGCCACTGTGCAACAGGCTGCAGGCTGCCATGTGGGCGGTGAGGTTAGGTCCCCACAGCCACGGAGGACGGAAGCAGAGCAGGGCCCAGGGTGCCTGGCGCCGGAGGCAGGTCCACTCTTCCATGGCGGCACAGGGGAAGCAGACAAGACACCTGTGACATCAGTCTTCACGAAGAACCAGCTGGAGTGAGCCCGCTGGCCAGGCAGAAAGACGCAGCCAGCCAGAACCGCGACTGCTGTGCTTCAACACCGCAAAGCAACCGTGCGTGGTTCTGACACGCAGCGGCTGCGGGAGGGCCTGGCGGGCAAGGACCCACCTGAGAGACAGACCTGCCTGCAGGCTCACTCTCACAAGTTGGGCTTCTGCACCTGTGTGGCAGCGTTTCAGAGCCTGTGTGCTAGTGAGGCGGACGGCCGCAGCAGCAAGCCGGCCTGCAGGCTGCCCGCCACAGCACTCGGCCCCAACTGCCAGGCTCTAGGTATTCAGCTACGGTAACCTTCATAGTGATTTTAAGATAACGCACGCAACAGCATGAAAAAGAGAAGAAGGAAAAAAGCAGTGGAATAAAACCATTTCAAAACAAATACATAATATGAAACTGAAGAATCAAAATTACAAACCTAAATTTCAAAAACCCACATTTAACAGCAGTTAGTTCGACCCTCAGCAGCAACAGAGCAACGGGACACATATCAACACGCTCCAAGCAGTTCGCCCACCAGCAGACGCTCCGCTTTCTAGAACAAACGACCCACAGCTCTCAAGCTGGACAGTGGAAGTGAGAGCTCCTGGGGGACAACGAGACCAGTGGCCACCGCGACCCGCCGGAAAACAGAGAACAGCCAGACGGCCTGCCAAGACAGCGGGGCCCCAGCCGCCGTGGGCGCGAGGGAGCCCTGCTCCAGGAGTGTCTCCCAGCTTCCGAGCAGGATTCACCAGCGTCATCTGTGTCCAGACAGCACACCCACCGCCTCCGACCCGCCTTCCTGGCTTAGAGAACTTCCAGCCCGTGGCCGACGGGCTCACGGTGGCAGGCGCGCAAGCCGTAGTGTGGGGCCGGGCCCTCTGCTGGCTGGCCTCGCAGGCATGGTCCACCCAGCCCCGAGCCCAAGCCAACAGCCTGAGAGGAGCCACACAGACAGTCCAGCACGTCGCTTGCACGGCACGCGACCAAGGGTACAAAACGGGGCAGATTCACACCCACCTTGACAACAGGCAAATCAAAGACCTCGCGGGCCTCGCCCACCTCCGGGTTGTCCCCATCTTCCGAGATGATGTGCGAGGCGAGCGCGTTGTACGACACCTCCTTCGCTTTCCCGGCTTTCAGAAGCTGAATAACCTACAAAAAACACACAAGTTACAACGGAACGTGCCACACTTCAGTGCAGACCAGTGATTACGAGCCGTGAAAATTCTAATCAACATCCACCACGCTCTCCACACGGGATGAATACCTGCCACCGAGTCATTTGCAAGGAAACCTACGGGACGACAGGGAAGCACAGAGCTCCTACGACCAAGGCCCTGGACAGTGTCCCCCTTGAAGACAGAAGGACTGACAGACAAGGTGAGCACGGCCGGCTGAGCACTGGACACGCAGCGTCTCAACAGAAAGGCGTGGTCACAGGCAGTTCTGATAAGTGGAGAAGCGTAACAAGCACTACAGGAGCCGCATCTCGAGGAACTTAAAGGCGTCAGCCATGCAAAAACACCGTCATTGTGCCGAGAGGGCGGCGTTCGACACACCGGGCAGAACACAAACCAGACCGTCAACGGTGTAGCACAGACGCTGTGCCTTTGTATTCTACCCCAAAATAAAATACAGTGTCTTCTGAAAGAGAGGCTGAGGGGCAGGCGGCCAGCAGGGAAGACCATGATCAGACATGCCAGAAAGGCCGCCGCCAGTGGAGGGAGGTGAGGTTTGCCCTGCAGGAGTGAAGGCAGGACAGGTGCTAAGAAACACCTGCAATAACTCAGGTGAAAGAGGCGGGAAGATGATGCGGGGAATCAGCAAGACTTGGGGACTGAGGGGGCGTGTGCAAGAAGCTGCGACACCACAGCACAGCTCCCAAGCACCACGAAGAGCCGACGGGGGAAGTCCTAGCGTAGGGCATGGCTTCCTCTGGTGCCACTGCACCATCTAGGACATGCACCGCGTCGAGGAGGAGACCAGGGTCCCACCCGAGTAAAGCCATCTGTGTATGACAGAGATGGGGGCAAAGCTCTGAGCCAACAAGACCCCAGAGCACAGGGGGCCAGCCACGGAGGCCGGGCGGGCAGCGGAGGCTGGAGGGCAGGTGGAGGCCCCGGGTCTGAACAGCACACGGCAAGCTCCTGGCGGTGAGAGTGCCCATGTGTGGTCGTGAACTAGAAGTCCGTTCGACAGAAGTGAACTCCTGGAATCGACATTTTAAGCTTCAGAGGATCAACCATCTTTCAGAAAACACAGTTTCAGACCTCAGTGGTTTGCAAGGACATCTTTAAGCCCTTAGACTTGATTCAGAGTTGAGTAAGCATGGCTCCAGTTCAGCTTCCTCCAGGTTTTAAGTAATACTCGCCTCAGTTGTGTTCAAAGCCTTAAAATGAACCAGAGGACAGGCAGCAGAGGGGAGAGCAGCAGCAGGCAGTGAAGAAAGGGCACCCACGCGGGAAGGGAGAAGCCTCCACCCTGCTAAGGCAGGCACTTTCACCTTTCTGAGCTCACCACCTGTTTATCCACGTCAAAGCCTCTACTTCAGAGTTAGAGGGGAGAACGGATCCACCTTCGGGGCTACCGAGCGTTTAGTTACTAGGACACCAGCTCACAAGCCTCTAAGAAGGATAAAACCCATCAGCCTGCAGCAGCTCTTCTGCCTCCAATTTATCTATTTAGTCCCCGTCTCTACTCGGGAGGCCCAGGCCTCAGTTCTCCATGCTCAGCGCTCACAGCCAAGGGGACACCCAGGCGATGTAACTGTACAGATAAAACTTTAGGAAAGACAACACCTGCAGACCCAACTACAGTTCATTCCCACAGTGGAAGCGTGAAACTCTGACGTTCAAACAGACGCGCTACTTTAGGAGAAGAGAGGACCGAGCTGCAGACCTGCGAGCTGGAGGTGGGGGGGGGGGGGGGC
>SJYF01000810.1:1657581-1675182 GCA_006410515.1 Procapra przewalskii | reverse complement strand
CTTGAGGTACGGTCTGGAGCGGAGTGGAGGTGGGGGAGGGGGAGGCCCGGGCTGGAGGGCGGGGACCGAGCGCCGCGGGCTGCTGGAGGCGCGCCGGTCCCGCGCGCGCGGGCACTGGGCTGCTCGCCATCGCCCGAGCCGGCTCCCGCCCGCGGACCCTGTGCGATCGGAACCAGCCCCGCTCCCCTCACTCCGGGCGCCGCTGACGAGCCTGGCGCGACGCGCGCCCGCGCTGTGACGTAATCGGGCGGCGCCCGGAGAGCCGCGCTCGGGGCGCACCTGCGCAGGGTGGGGGCTGAGCGGGGCGGCCGGCGGGACCCCGCGTGCCCCGGGGCTTCCGCCGCGGCCGGGGCCCGGGGGCGGGGAGGCAGGTGAGGGAGGCCCGCTGCTGCTTCCTGCTAAGCGGAAAGCCGTTCGGTTCAGTCGCTCAGTCCGACTCTGCGACCCCATGGACTGCAGCACGCCAGGCCTCCCTGTCCATCACCAACTCCCGGAGTTCACGCAGACTCATGTCCATCGAGTGGTTGATGCCATTCAACCATCTCATTCTCAAACGTGAAGTAAATGTTAATGGAATTGGTCGGGAAAAAGAAACTTTCAGAATGAGTGTGGCAGCCTCCTGTAACATTCACTCATTTCTGAGGCTACCACGTTTTAGTCTGCGATCACGCACAAGTTCTGAAAGTGAGTTGCGGTTGGTCTGTTGACCAGGACGCAGTACCGAGGACACTGGCTCTGTTTAATCAGCAGACACGCCTTTGATTGTCTGTGTACTCGTTATGTGTGTGCTGCTGCTGCTGCTAAGTCGCTTCAGTCGTGTCCGACTCTGTGCGACCCCATAGACGGCAGCCCGCCAGGCTCCCCCGTCCCTGGGATTCTCTAGGCAAGAATATTGGAGTGGGTTGCCATTTCCTTCTCCAATGCATGAAAGTGAAAAGTGAAAATGAAGTCGCTCAGTCGTGCCCGACTCTTAGCGACCCCATGGACTGCAGCCCCCCAGGCTCCATCCATGGGATTCTCCAGGCAAGAGCACTGGAGTGGGGCGCCATTGTTGTGTGTAACAAGTGGTTTTTGTATGGGCAGAAAGTGAGCACATTGTGCGTTAGTGGCTCGGTTGTGTCCAACTCTTTGCCACCCCTTGGACTGTAGCCCACCAGGCTCCTCTGTCCATGGAATTCTCCAGACAAGAATACTGGAGTGGGTTGCCGTTGCCTCCTCCAGAGGATCTTCCCGACACAGGAATGGAATCTGCGTCTCCTACACTGGCAGGCAGATTCTTCGCCGCTGTGCCACCTGGGAAGCCCAAGCCTTTTACATATCCTTATGTTTTATCATTTTGATGTTTTCTCTTTTTTCATTTGTCTTTTGAATAGTCTGAAACAACGCTGTTCTAATGCTTTTTTTTTTTTTAACAAATAAAAACATTGGGTACTTGCCTGAATGAGTAAGAATATACTGTTCTCTTGACTACCCAAGCATAAGTTTGGTATTGGCCATTGTAACATTTTACCTTCTTTGTTAAGAAAATGTAGGGGTGATAAATTAGTTCTAAATATCGAATCAAAATTGGCATCCCCTTTTATTGACCTTTGTGAGATAACTTACTAGCTTTTTTCTTCCTTCATTAAACAGGAACTAAGCATGTATTTTTATAATAAAAGACTTAAAGGCATATCTCAACCAGGTGTTTTATTTTGTAAGTTAAAAAAAGAACTTGTCACATTCAGCAGGGCAACTTTACCCTACTGTGATTTCTGATAGTCAAGAAGGCAAATTATGGAACTAAGAAATCTGTTATTTAAAATCTCATCAACCTGTCAAAAGATTGTTAAACATTAAACTGTGCAAGGTCAGTGTTGTACACGTTGGGCCTTATCTCACCAACATCAAGAGGGTCCGGGTCAGTGGCCCACAGAGAATAGATTCAGTAGAGTGTATCTAAAGCACTCCAGCTTTGCCAGTTATAAAAAAAACTTCTTTAGATGAAATCTAACTTCACCTGGATAAGGCATGTTCTGAGGAAGTATCAGTTCATTTAACAAAAGCTTTGAACTTCTTTAACTTCAGTACATGTATGACCCCAGATGCGACCCTGAGCATTAATATATCTCCCAGCTAAGTTAAGCATGGTCATTGTGTTGGTAATCAACCTTCAGAGAACAAACAGCCTGTTTAATACTAATTTGATAAAGAGGGTAATACACACTTCTCATGTTTTATTTTGTACAGTTGGGTATCTTGAAGCTAGCGGGGAAAAGTGTAAAATTATGAAATGGAAAGTAGAGAATATTTAACTCAAATTGTACTTCCTGGCAGGAACTTGAGGCCGTTATTTAAGCATTTACAATTTTTTTAATGCAGATCTTTCTATTCTGTGCAACAACCTCAGTCTTGGCCTCCTTTTCAGTTCAGCGAGTCACATACCCCTTAAAGTTAGGTGCTATCAGTTTTTAGTAAACCTCTAGTTGGGGTTTATAGGCTACAACATTTGACCTTTTCACGAAAGGGAGTACTTAAGTTAGAGGCATCAGTTAGAGAAAACCAGGGTTTTCTCACAAGAGAACCTGGGAGCCAAAAATCATGTGTTTTTTTATGGGAGCAGTCAGTCAGCCAACCCACAGGGCGCAGTTGCCACCAAAAGTCATGTATTCAGTGTAGAAAAACTAGGGAACGTGAGTAAGGCAAAAAAAGCAAATTATCTCAAATCCTAACCTGGAAGCAGTGTTACTAAAATCCTTCCAGACACTGTCTCACACAAATACATTTTTCCTAGAAGAAAAAATCTGTTGCTGGCCCAAAACAGCAGAAGCACGAAGGTCCTTCCAGGTCAGTAGAGAAAAGGCCTGCACTGTTTAATGGAGACACACTGCTCCGTTTTTAAATGTACCCTAACTTAACTAACCAACTCTTGTCACGCCTTTGTTTCCAGTTTGACAGTTGCGGGGCTGTGGAGTCATCGCACAGTTAGCCCGCACGGCGTGGTTTTACACTGTCCTTCCGTGCTCCGAGGTCAGGGACTAGCGCCACCCCTCCCCCCGTGTGGGCCGTGTGCGGAGCACAGAGTGAGTGTTCACCACCAGGACACGGTCATTAGTTCTGGCTCTGGCGGTGGTGCCCCCCGGAGGCATCTTGAGGGGAGGGCGATAGCTGGCCTCCAGGGACGGAGGCCTGGACGCCCCTGTGCACAGGGCCCAGCGTGCCGCGAGGGGCCGTGGCCGGAGGACAGGCAGCGCGTGCAGCCTCCACCAGGTCAGGACGCGGCACGCTTCTGAGCGGCAGCTTCGGACGCGGCTTGGGGGCTTGCTCAGGTGGCGTTCCTCAGGGCTGCTGTCTGGGAGCCATTTCCTGCCTGCTCTCCAGAGGGGAGGAAGCAAGCAGAACATCGCTCGGGAGGCTCCCCGGCCGCCAGGCCTGCAGAGAGTCGCCTGCCTCTCAGTCCACCCACTTCCACTGGCCGGAACCAGGTCTTGTAACCCCAGCCTACCCTGCAGGGGAGGCTGGGAAACGGGGTCTTCCTGGTATCCAGGAAAAGGAGATGGGATTGAAGGCATTCCGCCAGTTTCTGCCATCTTTAGCTTCACAACAGCTCTAACAAACTAAGATCATACCAACAGAATACAATAAAGCATTAAAAAATTCTTATTAAAGATAATTTTAAAAAGCCATGCTTGCACCTAGCTAGTTGGTAGACACATGCTGAGTTGGGGGTCGGTGACTCTGCTTGGAAAGGGTGGGCGATGGATGTCCTCTTAGAAAGCATCAGGCACTGGTCAGCTCCAGTGCCCCTCCTCCCGCAGGTCTGTACCCTGTCCGCAGCCCTGTGCCCTGCCTGGGATGCCAACCTCGCTGGGTGACAGTTCAGGCTCGCAGATGAATCTGCTGAATGGGGAACCCAGCACAGCTGGGATGGCAGGAGAGAGGGACTGCTGTGTTTATTTCTTGGACCCCTGGGCAGGCTGCCAGGAGCTGGCACGGTCACGCGACCTATACAGCTGCCTCCTCTGAGGCCCCTGTCGCCTTTCCTTCCTCTCATTCCTTTGGCCCTTCCTGCCCCTGCCACCCACACATCTGCCTCCACCTTTGTAGCCATCCCTTTATAAATCCGCTTTCTCAGGTGATGCTAATGTGAGTAGGCTGCTTCAGCCGTGATCCGAATTACATAACAGACGTGGAGACCTGATGGAACACTGAGAAGTCTTTTCTTCCAGATAAATGTTATGCCTGCCCTCGAAAAGCTAACAAATACTTGGGTACACAAGCCTGCCAGTGGTGAAATTAATAAATGCAGCAGAGCTTTAGAGAAGCGCTCCTTGGGTGCCAGGATCGATGGGACAAACTTCTCAGATGGAGCGGGTAAGAGAAAAGTTGCCCGTTTTAGATAAAAGGGGTAAATAGGAAATAATACAAAATAAATGCCAAGTACATAAAGGTCCTGAAGTCCCACCAGAGCAGACTGTTGAGTTTGAGGTGTAGAATTAAACCTGTAGCTGTGGTAACAGGAAAAAGAACAGCTTACTGGCTGCTGAAGGTGAACTACTTTGTGGCAGGCTGGCTATAGAATTAACTGTTGCTTCATTTACAGCCTTTAAAGTGCAGAAACAGAAACTGTCATTATGAATTGTACTAGCCATCTGATGGGAAGCGCCCGGTAGCACTGACGTGGCAAGGAATTAGAACACATTTGTTACGGCTTTGGGGCACCCACATGGACTCGCCCCTGCCACCACACCCAGAGTGGAGCCCCAGAAAGGCCCTGGACCACAGTGCTCCATGTCCTTGTCAACTGCATGAAAAGTGAGAACAATGTAAAAAGGCCGGAGGGTCCGCAGGCGTGTAGCAGTACCTGCTCAGATGCACTTCACCCTGGAGACGCCGCGGCCAGTGGCGCTGCCGCCAGGACCTTAGTCAGGTGCTGTGGTTGCTCTGAGGCTCTTCCTGGCCGTTAGAAACTACTCCCAAAGGTTACGCTGATGGGCCTGACGGTTTCCCGTCATGGACAGAGTTGGGCTTCTTTGAAAATGTATCCTCAAGTTTCATCTCAAATAGTTCACCAGTAAATCCTAGACTAGGACCCGGTTCCGTATTATAAAACACTGACAAAAATTTTGACAGTCTTCTCTGACTCGAGCTTCTGAACCCATTCCTCCTATTTAAATATACTTCCATCTGCAAGATGTTGGGAGTCAGTCTCACTTTTTAACAGAATATACTGAGGATGAGAAAACGGGCCCAGGGAATTTAAGTGACTTGTTGATGATGAGAATCGCTAGCAGATTTCAGGCTAAATCCATCCTATTATATTATGTTTACTCAAATTCATTCTTTTAAAAAAACAGAAACAAGACAATTTCACATATAATCGAAGTAGAAAAAAACCAAAGTATTAGTGTTATGGAAGGTATAACCTGATAGAAGTTGAAATAGTCCACTGATTTATATTTTTGCAGCTAATGCGCCTGCAGTCCTCTCTTGGAATTGACTGAAGATGAGATGACTGTTAGCTCTAAGTTCAGAATTTCCCTCTTTTAATGTCTTGTGTCAGTTTTAATTTTCTGATTTAATTAGTTTCCTAATTAGAAGGGGTTAAATTAATTAACCTCATTATTTACTATATATTTAATGATTTCTCCTCTATAGGGAGTTACTTCATTTTCAATAATTGGAAAGCTGTGGCAAGAGGGAATACTGCCGAGTTCTACACTTATTGCTTTACGATCAGTGGCAGGACAGGCCAGATAGGAGGGAATTTTAGGCAAGGTACCAGATAGTTGCAAACTTCCCAGATACTTCCCACTTATTCTGAAACACGGTACAGGTGAAAACATGAGCTGAGATTCAATAATTTCTGCCAAATTAAAACTCAATCCTTTATGTAAGGTCAAAATATCCTAGAACATAGGATGTTATGAGAAATAGCCCAACCACGTGATTTTAGTTATAAGACAGCCATGAATCACCAAATACTGCTAAGTAATGCTAATGAAAAGGAGAGTCTCTGAAGTTACCACCCGGTCTACCGGCATATTCTAAAGTCCATTCTAAAGGAGATCAGCCCTGGGTGTTCTTTGGAAGGAATGATGCTAAAGCTGAAACTCCAGTACTTTGGCCATCTCATGCGAAGAGTTGATTCACTGGAAAAGACTCTGATGCTTGGAGGGATTGGGGGCAGGAGGAAAAGGGGACGACCGAGGATGAGATGGCTGGATGGCATCACTGACTCGATGGATGTGAGTCTGAGTGAACTCTGGGAGATGGTGATGGACAGGGAGGCCTGGTGTGCTGCGATTCATGGGGTCACAAAGAGTCGGACACGACTGAGCAACTGAACTGAACGGCATATTAAAAGATCATTATTCCTCAGACTTGTCAGTGGGCTGAATGGAAAACATTTTGGTAAGTCACAGTAAAATCTTAAGCCTTATAACTGCATGACTTAAGGAAATCAAATAGGCCTCGTTCTTTTATGTTTATAGATGTATAAATATAAACAATTTGTGGATAACTAGGTTTTAATGTAGCAATACCCCCCAAAAGATGAAATAACTGGTCTTTTAGAGAAAATGAGGCTGTATCCATGATACGTCTGAGTTCTTTTTCCCACCAAGAAGCACCTCCCGGTGCGGGTCTGAGCCGCTAGGCACACGGGCTCTGCACCAGGCCGCGTCCCCCCGCTGGTCCGCAACACCACTGTTCCCCTGCTCCACTGAGAACCCCACGAGAAGGCTTGGGCAGGGGCGCAATTCTGAACCCAGACCGAACATAGGAGTAAAGTGAAGTGGCCTGACTCTAGGAAGCTGACTTCAGCTGAGCAAGCACAGGGCATTTAGGTGCATTGCAGATGGGCCTGGCTTAAGAAGCAAGGCCCGCAACATGCGCCATGGAAGGCCCGAGCTCCAGTCTGGAAGCAGCCTGTTCCGCGCCACCACGAGTAGTAAAGGGCGACGGAGCTCAAAGCGGGGAGCTACCATGGGGACTGGGATGAACACGGAGGGCTTCTGGGAGGAGGTGAGTCTTGAGAGGGCTCTGCAGGGTGACGGGAGGAGGGGACCAATGGCCACTTGGAGAAGCAGCCTGAGCAGAGGCCTGGGCCTGGAGAGAACGTGGGGCGGCAGGACCAGGCCAGACCCCGGAGCAGGGCACGCCGCCGGAGAGCCACTAGAAGGAAGGAGGCTGAAGACCGTCAGGGAGAAAAGCATGCAGGAAGGCCCAGTGCCGCCCACATGGCTCAGAGCGTGGGGTCTATCACAGACCCTCACCCAGCAATGCAGAGGCTGAAGTGGAGGCGGAGGACGCGTCTCTCACTCGTTCCCGTCGGGAAAATACCTGCTGTGTTCAGTGTGGAGCAGCGCAGCACTCAGAACAGCACCAGCCAGACAGCGCTTCCCGCCCTTGCCCCAGCTCTCCGGCCCTCGCCCCAGCTCTCCGGCCCTCGCCCCAGCCGTCCAGCAGCTCCCAGGCTGGCTGGCTGTCCCACCAGTCTGCCGGCCACACCCCATGACCTCCTGTGACCTCCCCCAAACGCCCACTACACACCCCAGAACCCAGCACCCCAGCCTGCCTCCTCCACCCCCTGCATACATACCTCTTCCCACCAACCGGCTGCTCAAACCCCCTCGAACGCACCCACCACGCGGCCCCCGGCTTCATGCAGACTCCACACCACCCTGCAGACCTGAAACGGCTGTACACGTGCACAGCTGAGCCGCCCATGCCTCTGCTGTGTCCGTGCCCAAACGTACCCTTTTGTGAAATGTCTCCGATGCCTTGAGACGGAACTGCTCTGGTCCCTTCTGTTGCCGATGGTGTAGAAGTCATACACTCGGGGTTCTCTGGACGTATGGAGGCTGACTAAAGCCAACCACGCTATGAGAGAGCTCATCTCCACTCCGTGGCATGGCTGCCCATGCATCTGTTTCCAAGGCAGGGGGCCTAAAATGTGGGCCCTCACCTTCTTCCCAATGCTTCTATTTAAAATTCCAAAAGACTTGATTTTAAAATACTTGCCCATCTCACACAGTACCCCCACCCAACTCCCACACAATCCTGCCACTGCTAATGGAAATAGGTCTTAGTACTCTGAACAAGTATATCCCCAGCTGCTCAGGATGGTGCCTGAACCAAGTGGATGATGGACAGATACTGAGAGAGTAGATGGGCACGTGCACTAACATCACCGCTAGGGGTTTTCCACCTTGGTTTTAAGGCACCACCACAGTCACAGCTCTGCAAGACTGAAAGTTTCTTCTTCGACTGGAAGTTGCTCCACTGTTCCTGATGCCCAGACTTTGCTTTACAGATGGGGAGACAAGGTCCAGAGAGGTTAGGCCAGGGGCCAGCCAGCTCGTCCTGTGATGGGCGAGACAGAAGGCACTGCAGGCATTGTGGTCCAGGACACCCGATCTGACTCCTTAACCCCGGCACTGCAGCTAGACGGCAGCTGTAGAGGAACATGTGTGCCGATGGGCAGGGCTGGCTCAGTGGCACCCCTTCCTCGAAGGCGGGCGCCTGGCCAGATTGAGCCCGCAGGCCTCCGCTTGCCAACTGTGGGCTGGGGCATCCAAGGTCACAGGCTCGCAGACTCCATCCCAAAGACCAACACCCAACAGGTGTGAACTAACTCACAGGTCCCTGGAGCCCCAGCCGGCACTTCCTCCACTTGGCTGTGCCAACTCTCCGGTCTCTGGAGGTCTGTCTGAGTGCTTGACCATCAGGAAGACAGGGGAATTAGGGCTAATTAATTAGTCCAAACTTTGAAGTCCAGAGAGGAAACGGCCTCATATTAACTGCAAACGATCATCCTAAGTAATATGCATGTGGCACTTTCATTAAATTTTCTCTCAAATCTTGAAAAATATGTATCTCCTGGCTGCCAACATTTTCATCTTAGGATAATTATGAAGCCTCCCCAAATAGTCCTTTCTCAGTCTGCGATCCGCAGCGGGGCACAGTGCCAGCTGCTGAGACTTGATGGAGCTGTTTAATTTGAGACTTATTAGCACAGCACAGGTGAAAATGAATAAAGACAGTGAAATTTACTCAGAATGCACCCAGTGTACATGCCTATTGTGTAGTGATGTTCATGGGGAAAATATATGAATCTAAAATGAAGATACTTCAGTGTCTATCAAGATAAATTCAGGCATTTTAGGAACATCGTCCAAAGATAATAAAAATCATTTTACTGCGATAAAGGCAGACATTTCAACATGAGACAACCATTCTTATGAACATTTATTCACAAAAAGAAAACAATCAGAATAACATGACCAAGAATCTTAAACTTTAAGCTTGTAACACATTTTTCTTGTTCTTCAGTCACTAAGTCGTGTCCGATCCCAGGGATTGCAGAACTCCAGGATTCCCTGTCCTTCACTATCTCCCGGAGTTTGCTCAGATTTATGTCTACTGAATTAGTGATGCTAGCTAACCATCTCATCCTCTGCCGTCCCCTTCTCCTCCCGCCTTCAATCTTTCCCAGCATCAGGGTCTTTTCCAGTGAGTCAGCTCTTCTTATCAGGTGGCCAAAGTATTGGAGTTTCAGCTACAGGATCAGTCCTTCTGATGAATATCCAAGGTTGGTTTCCTTTAAGATTGACTGGTTTGATCTCCTTGCAGTCCAAGGGGCTCTCAAGAGTCTTCTCCAACATAATTCAAAAGCATCAATTCTTCGGTGCTCAGCCTTCTTTATGGTCCAATTCTCACATCTCTACGTAACTGCTGAAAAAACCATAGCTTTGACTATACAGACCTTTGTCGTCAAAGTAATGTCTTCACTTTTTAATACACTGTCTAGGTTAGTCATAGCTTTCCTTCCAAGGAGCAGGCATCTTTGAATTTCACGGCTACAGTCACCACCCGCGATGATTTTGAGGCTCAAGAAAATAAAATCTGTCACGGCTTCCACATTTTCCCCTTCTATTTACTATGAAGCAACGGGACCGGATGCCATGAGCTTAGTGTTTTGAATGTTTAGTTTCAAGCCAGCTTTTTCACTCTCCTCTTTCACTTTCATCAAGAGGCTCTTTAGTTCCTCTTCATTTTCTGCTATTTGAGTGTGGTATCATCTGTGTATCTGAGGTTGATATAATTTAGGGGCTGTGAATTAAAAGTGTCATTCTTTGTTTATTAACGTTCAATTCCCAGCCAATTCTGAAGATAATTTTTTGAGATATTAAAACCCAGCGACACAGCAGTTCTAATATCACATTCAATTTTCTGACTTGGGCTCAAATTCCTTCCTGTTGTAAACCAGTCATTTTCCGCATTTAAAATACACTATTCCTTAGAAAGATGAAGACAAGGCTTAGGATGTTAGTGGTCAGGGACAGAAGGCCATGGGATGAGTTGCACAGAAAACCAGAGGAGAGGAAGCCCCAGAGCGCTCTCACTGATGTCAGAGTCTCTTCTATTTCAGGTGTCATGGAAGAAAATTTCAAGGGGTGCACGTTAGGGATACTGGTGATCCTTCTGCTTCTGTTACTCACCTGCTCATGTAGAACAAAGGATCTGCTCCAAAGCTGTGCAGAGAAAGAGAAAGCAGACTATGGAGAGGAAAGAGCCGCCTGGCTGAGCACAGGAGCCATCTACATTTACAACCCTTTGCCCAGCCAGCCATTTTAAGGATTAAATGATTTAATAAGAGTCCTGGATAATTCTAAGATGTTTCTAAGTGGGAGGATTTATTCAATCTATTTGCCTATGTCTGGCAGTTCTGAGAACTTTCATAAAAGTATATTTAAAAAAAAAAAAGAAGAGGGCTTTGCAGGTAGAATTAAGTCCCATGTTCCACTCCTATAGAAAAATTTCAATGTATTGGAGAATATGTGTATAGTATGATCATAAATGGAAACTTTCCATTTTATCCTGGGCTTTGTGACTGATGCATTTTATCCCACTTATCTACAACATATTCATTAGAATCTGAGAAAGAAGCTTCAGAGATCCTTTCGCTGTATATTAGTCACTCAGTCACATCTGACTCTCTGGGACCCCATGGACTGTAGCCCACCAGGCTACTCTGTATAGGATTCTCCTGGCAAGGATCCTGGAGTGGGTTGCCAAGCCCTCCTCCAGGGGAGCTTCCTGACCCAGGGATCAAACCCGGCGCCCCCACACTGCAGGTGGATTCTTTACCATCTGAGCCCTCGGGGAAGCCAGTGAAGGTCCTCCTTCTCTCCCTCCCTCCCTCCTTCTGTCCTTGGCTCTGTCTAATCCTCCAGTGGCACTCTTGATTCTTTACAGTGGCTTTAAGAAATGACTGCAAAATAATATAAAGCGGCAGGTGGCTGTCATGGGCACATGGCGTTGTGATTTTAAAGTTTGGTTATCATGACTAGTGAAGTAGGATAAAGCTTAGTATTGCTATGAGGAGTGCGATGTGTAACATTCTTAATATGTTTAAGTAAGTGGGCTCATGACAGTCTCGCGGGCTCCATCCTGCTGCAGGCAGTGCTGGAGGCAGGTAACTCACCTGAAACAGACCATTCTAAACCGGAAGATATGAGCTGCTCCTGCTGTTGAAGTTTTTACTAAAGTGTAATGAGGTGATGGCAACCCACTCCAGTAGTCTTGCCTGGACAATCCCATGGATGGAGGAGCCTGGTGGGCTGCAGTCCATGGGGTCGCTACGAGTCACACATGAGTGCGTGACTTCACTTTCACTTTTCACTTTCATGCATTGGAGAAGGCAATGGCAACCCACTCCAGCACTCTTGCCTGGAGAATCCCAGGGACGGCGGAGCCTGGTGGGCTGCCGTCTATGGGTTCTCACAGAGTCGGACACGACTGACGCGACTTAGCAGCAGTAGTAGCAGCAAGATAAAGCATTATATATATATATAATATTACATTATATATATATATAACATTACATTATATATATTACATTACTATATATCCAATAATGTGCACAAGCCCTACTCAGAGAGCATGACGAGGTGGATACACCTGTGTAACCAGCTAAAGACACGGTATTGCCTGTATTACACTCCATCACAAACCACAGCTTCCTGTCCTGACTTCTGATATCTTAGAGCCGTTTTTCTGTTATTAAGTCTATATAAACGGATTCACATATTTTGTGTGTTGTCTTTGGCTCAAAATTATAGTCTGTGAGAGCCATTCATACTCCGGCACGTCATTACGGGCTCTCCATCCATATTGCTGTACCGCAGTCCCTGGCAAGCGCTCCACAGCGGTTCATCCACACGACGATCCTTGGGCATTCGAGCAGTTTTCAGCTTTTCGTTGCTGTGAGCGTGCCACGACAGCATTTCCATACATGCCATTTGGTGGATAGATGCACGCGTTAAGTTGGATACACATAGTCTGGCCGCGGAATTTCTGGGTTGGAGGAAAGGCTGTTCAACAGATGCTGCCAAACCATTTTCCCAGGTGGCTGCACCGTTTCATTCCTGCCAGAGGTGGCGCTGTCTTTTTCATCTGCTGGGCGAATGGTGGTGTTGCAATATGATTTTCATTTCTTTGATTAATGAGGTTGAGGACTTTAATACTTACTGGCCATTTGGCCACTTTTACATATGAAGTAACTGTTTTTTGGGGTTTTTTTTAACGTTTTGCCCTCACCACAAGGCATGTAGGATCTTAGTTTCCGGACCTCCTGCTTTTGTAGCGTGGAGTTTTAACCAGCACCGGACCACCAGGGAAGTGCCAATGTCCGTGTATCTTTACTCATGTTGCAAAGCTCCCGCCTCCTGTAGCTTCTGAGCGCAGGGAGGAGGCCCGTCCTCCCTTGTCTCTAGCCTGCTGTGTTCCTGGGAGTCCCGTCCGCGGCCGCCGCAGTCCCAGGCTCTCCAGCTTCTGCGGAATCCTCCCTACGACCGACAGATTCTCTCCGAACACCCCGTCTACTCTGGGACTCTGGGATGCTTAGCCTCAGTTACCTAGAAGGCAAATATAAGTAAGTAATTAAAGTCGCTCAGTCGTGTCCGACTCTTTGCGACCCCATGGACTGTAGCCTACCAGGCTCCTCCCTCCATGGGATTCTCCAGGCAAGAGTACTGGAGTGGGTTGCCATTGCCTTCTCCAGGGGATCTTCCCGACCCAGGGATCGAACCTGGGTCTCCTGCATTCCAGGCAGACGCTTTAACCTCTGAGCCACCAGGGAAGGCCAGAAGGCAAATATACTTGTTTCAGAACTATTATCCCCAACACATCATTTTGGTTAAAGTTGTTAAAAGTTAGTTTCAGATTTCTCTTTACTGATTTCTGATCAAATATAAGTGTTTTGTTGAAAATTTATACTTTTTATGCAAAGTATTTCCCCCTTTTACAATTAAGTGCAGTATAAAACTGGTAAGGAAAACAAAACCTTTGGATCTGAAAATATTGAGACAGCATGTTCTAAATGATTAGAACCATCTCTTTCATTTACACGTATTTTTTTCCAAGTGAAGTACTGAATACATTAAATTCTGAACTCTGGAAACCTCAAATGTTTTCTCTGCAAAAAGTGATTTTTTTGAATACTAATGTCAGTGAGACATACAATGGTTTTGTCGGCTTTGGGGAATTTGAACTCAAACACTTCAAAGTCTAAGTTCTTAAATATTTTATGCATATTTACACACGCTATGTATATATGTGGATATATTCAACACATACACACCATTTACTTAGCTGTACCAATAGATCCTTTCTTGGAATGGCTGAGCTTAACCTTGGGGGATTCTAGTAAGGCGCATGCATAGCATGTAAGATCTTGACCCATTTTCACGATTTCACTTCATTTTCTACTCAGATGAGCATCAGCCCCTCAAAGAATGTACTCACAGCTCTCTTCCTCCCGCAAGAGCTGGAAGGAAGGGGGGCCTTGCGGGGCTAAAACAAGGGGGCATTAGGAGCGCCTGCAGTTCTCGTTCTGAATCAGAGCGTGGGAGCCTCCACGGGGCAGGGAGAAGATGGCGCAAATTTAAAAGAGACAGAATTAACATCCGATCACTCAACACAGACCCCGCGGAAGCCGGAAACTCCCCACTGTCCGTTTACTGAGGAAGGCGGCACGCGCAGATGAGGGTGAGAGACACGGGCCTGAAGCTTTCCATCAGACAAGGGTGCGAGTCACCTGCCGAAGAGCCCCTCCGGCCTGGTGTGGCCAAGTCCTGGCGGGGCGAACATTTCGGACATTGCCTGGGGCGGCCGTGACACGGGCTGTGTTTATCTTCTTTCTGGTTTTAGTTAGATTTCCCAACCAATTCAAAAGAGCAAGTACTAGTCCCACCTCTATTTGGCATGTGCAGCAGATGCTTGTTTCTGCTGAGGAAACTGTGCCAATGGTTTTGACTCAGCCTTCGGCTTTGCAGCACCATCTTCCTGAGCTTGTCAGCACACAACCAGCTGTGGTCCCTGCAAGCAAGCATGGTGTGCAATGGCTGGCAATAATGAGGTGAACTTAAAGGAACTGGAGGACTTTGAGTCAGGGAGGGACCCAAGGGATTATCAAAGAAAATCGTGTTCAATTCTTTTTACATTTTTTTAATACTTTTTTTTTTTTTGCCACACCATGTAGCATGAGGGATCTTATGCCACACGAGACTGAAAGGTTGTTGTTGAATGACGACACCGGGATTCTTGGCCCCTGGAGGAGAAGAATTTAATCTGGGGCCAGAGATGAGGTTTGATCACTCAGAGCTTTGGTGTAACAAAGTTTTGTTAAAGTATAAAGGAGATAGAGAAAGCTTCTGACATAGGCATCAGAAGGGGGCAGAAAGAGTGCCCCCTGCTAGTCTTTAGCTGGATGTTATATAGTCACCAGCAGTTGTTAATGAAAGAAAAGAATGTCTCATAACTTAGAATGGCACCAGGCCCCTCACCCATAGGATGTATTTTGGGACAGTCTTGGCTCCAAATGGTTCATCTTGGGCCATAAAAAGATTAACTTGAATCTTCAAGAAGGGCAGAGCACCATACAAAGAGTGTCCTTTACATGGATTCAGTTCAGTTCAGTTCATTTCAGGCACTCAGTCATGTACAACTGTTTGTGACCCCATGAACTGCAGCACGCCAGGCCTCCCTGTCCATCACCAACTCCTGGAGTTCACTCAGACTCGCTTCCATCGAGTCAGTGATGCCATCCAGCCATCTCATTCTCGGTCATCCCCTTCTTCTCCTGCCCTCAATCTCTCCCAGCATCAAAGTCTTTTCCAATGAGTCAACTCTTCGCATGAGGTGGCCAAAGTACTGGAGCTTCAGCGTCAGCATCATTCCTTCCAAAGAAATCCCAGGATTGATCTCCTTCAGAATGCACTGGTTGGATCTCCTTGCAGTCCAAGGGACTCTCAAGAGTCTTCTCCAACACCACAGTTCAAAAGCATCAATTCTTCGGTGCTCAGCCTTCTTCACAGTCCAACTCTCACATCCATAAATGACCACAGGAAAACTCATAGCCTTGACTAGATGGACTTTGGTCGGCAAAGTAATGTCTCTGCTTTTGAATATGCGGTCTAGGTTGGTCATAACTTTTCTTCCAAGGAGTAAGCATCTTTTAATCTCATGGCTGCAGTCACCATCTGAAGTGATTTTGGAGCCCCAAAATAGAAAGTCTGACACTGTTTCCACTGTTTCCCCATCTAATTCCAATGAAGTGATGGGACCAGATGCCATGATCTTCGTTTTTGGAATGTTGAGCTTTAAGCCAACTTTTTCACTCTCCTCTTTTACTTTCATCAAGAGGCTCTTTAGTTCTTCTTCACTTTCTGCCATAAGGGTGGTGTCATCTGCATATCTGAGGTTATTGATATTTCTCCCAGCAGTCTTGATTCCAGCTTGTGTTTCTTCTAGTCCATGATGTACTCTGCATATAAGTTAAATAAGCAGGGTGACAATATACAGCCTTGACGTACTCCTTTTCCTATTTGGAACCAGTCTGTTGTTCCATGTCCAGTTCTAACTGTTGCTTCCTGGCCTGCATACAGATTTCTCAAGAGGCAAGTCAGGTGGTCTGGTATTCCCATCTCTTTCAGAATTTTCCAGTTTATTGTGATCCACACAGTCAAAGGCTTTGGCATGGTCAATACAGCAGAAATAGATGTTTTTCTGGAACTCTCTTGCTTTTTGCCTGATCCAGTGGATGTTAGCAATTTGATCTCTGGTTCCTCTGCCTTTTCTAAAACCAGCTTGAATATCAGGAAGTTCACGGTTCACGTATTGCTGAAGCCTGGCTTGGAGAATTTTAAGCATTACTTTACTAGTGTGTGAGATGAGTGCAATTGTGCGGTAGCTTGAGCGTTCTTTGGCATTACCTTTCTTTGGGATTGGAATGAAAACTGACCTTTTCCAGTCCTGTGGCCACTGCTGAGTTTTCCAAATTTGCTGGCATATTGAGTGCAGAACCTTCACAGCATCATCTTTCAGGATTTGAAACAGCTCCACTGGAATTCCATCACCTCCACTAGCTTTGTTCGTAGTGATGCTTTCTAAGGCCCACTTGACTTCACATTCCAGGATGTCTGGCTCTAGGTGAGTGCTCACACCATCATGATTATCTGGGTCGTGAAGATCTTTTTTGTATAGTTTTTCTGTGTATTTTTGCCACCTCTTCTTAATATCTTCTGCTTCTGTTAGGTCCATACCATTTCTGTCCTTTATTTAGCCCATCTTTGCATGAAATGTTCCCTTGGTATCTCTAATTTTCTTGAAGAGATCTCTAGTCTTTCCCATTCTGTTGTTTTCCTCTATTTCTTTGCACTGATTGCTGAAGAAGGCTTCCTTATCTCTTCTTGCTATTCTCTGGAACTCTGCTTTCAGATGCTTATAGCTTTCCTTTTCTCCTTGGCTTTTCGCCTCTCTTCTTTTCACAGCTATTTGTAAGGTCTCCCTAGACAGCCATTTTGCTTTTTTGCATTTCTTTTCCATAGGAATGGTCTTGATCCCAGTCTCCTGTACAATGTCACGAACCTCATTCCATAGTTCATCAGGCACTCCATCTATCAGATCTAGGCCCTTAAATCTATTTCTCACTTCCACTGTATAATCAGAAGGGATTTGATTTAGGTCATACCTGAATGGTCTAGCAGTTTTCCCTACTTTCTTCAATTTGAGTCTGAATTTGGTAATAAGGAGTTCATGATCTGAGCCACGGTCGGCTCCTGGTCTTGTTTTTGCTGACTGTATAGAGCTTCTCCATCTTTGGCTGCAGAGAATATAATCAATATAATTTCAGTGTTGACCATCTGGTGATGTCCATTTGTAGAGCCTTCTCTTGTGTTGTTGGAAGAGGGTGTTTGCTATGACCAGAGAATATTCTTGGCAAAACCCTATTAGTCTTTGCCCTGCTTCATTCCTCGTTCCAAGCCTAAATTGGCCTGTTACTCCAGGTGTTTCTTGACTTCCTACTTTTGCATTCGAATCCCCTATAATGAAAAGGACATTTGTTTTGGGTGTTAGTTCTAAAAGGTCTTGTAGTTCTTTATAGAACCGTTCAACTTCAGCCTCTTCAGCATTACTGGTTGGGGCATAGACTTGGATTACTGTGATATTAATGGTTTGCCTTGGAAATGAACAGAGATCATTCTGTCGTTTTTGAGATTGCATCCAAGTACTGCATTTTGGACTCTTTTGTTGACCATGATGGCTACTCCATTT
>SJYF01000810.1:1640478-1655042 GCA_006410515.1 Procapra przewalskii | reverse complement strand
ATATATATCAGTTGCTCAGTCGTGTCCAACTTTTTGCAACCCCTGGACTGTAGCCCGCCAGGCTCCTCTGTCCACGGGATTCTCTAGGCAAAAATACTGGAGTGGGTTGCCATTTCCTCCTCCAGGGGACCTTCCCAGCTGTTACATAAAGGAGACTTCATTAATGTGCATTAGAGGATACCCCAGGTTAACTGTCTCTTGAGCCTTTAAATTCTGTACCGATTCTACACCTCTGGTTGGCCAACTTTGCTTCTTTCCTGAGGTTTTAAGGTGGATGACCTGGGCTACTTGTTTCCACCTGCAATGCTGCTGCTGCTGCTGCTGCTGAGTCGCTTCAGTTGTGTCCGACTCTGTGTGACCCCATAGATGGCAGCCCATTAGGCTCCCCCGTCCCTGGGGTTCTCCAGGCAAGAACACTGGAGTGGGTTGCCATTTCCTTCTCCAATGCATGAAAGTGAAAAGTGAAAGGGAAGTTGCTCAGTCGTGTCCGACTCTTAGCAACCCTACAGACTGCAGCCCACCAGGATCCTCCGTCCATGGGGTTTTCCAGGCAAGAGTACTGGAGTGGGGTGCCATTGCCTTCTCCTAGATTACCTAAACCATTTTGTGTGCTAAGTTGCTTCAGTCGTGTCTGACTCTTTGCAACTCCACGGATATAGCCTGCCATGCTCTCTGTCTGTGGGATTCTCCAGGCAAGAATGCTGGAGTGGGTGCCATTTAATGCAGGAGACCCTGATTGGATTCCTGGGTCAGGAAAATCCCCTGAGAGGGGATAGACTGCCCCCTCCAGTGTTCCTGGGCTTCCCTGGTGGCTCAGACAGTAAAGAATCCACTTGCAATGTGGGAAGCCTAGTTTCAAGCCCTGGGTTGGGAAGATCCCCTGGAGAAGAGAAAGGCTACCCACTCCAGTGCTATGGCCTGGAGAATTCCATGGACAGAGGAGCCTGACAGTTTACATTCATGGGGTCGCAATTGTTGGACATGACTCAGTGACTTTAACTTTCACTTTTCAAGACAAGATTTGTGGAAATGTACTCCAGGCACCAGGCTAAGAAAGATAAAATACATGATTGGGTTGGGGTGACTTTGTTGATGCAGACGTCCTCTCCCAGGACTCAGGACTCACAGAGCCACGGGGAATGGCTCCTGGTCCTGGATCCCTCAGCCAGCGTCAGTGAGGTGGAGCTACCGGACATTCCCTGTCTTACCCTGGCACTGGGATATTCAACTGAAATAGTATGTGAACACCAATGTAAGCCACTCTGGAATTAAAATGTTTTTCTAGTAGGTACATTTTTTAGAAAAGTACAAAGAAAGAGGTGAAATTAAATTAATATATCAAAAAATACTATTACTTCCACTTCTAGTCAGCATAGAAAATAATCAATGGGATATTTTGCATTCATTTTTCATGTACGTCTGAAGCCTGTGCATTTCACACTTGGCAGCACATCATAATTAGAGCTAGCTGCACTTCGAGTGTTCAACAGGCAGAAATGAAGAGGAAGAATACGCCGCTCACTCTACCGATGTCAACAGTACTTCAAGGCATTCAATACATAAATTGTTCATAAAAATTTTTTGTACAAAAATTCCAGCTACTAATTGCAGAATAAATTACAGAATATCACCACATTGCAACCTAAAGTGAGATAAATGGAAAAAACTGATAAGTGAAAAGCTGAAGGGGACCATCATAATGGATTGATCTGCTTGACATCACCTGAACCCTGATTAATCTTATCACAATGTATTATGTGTCTCTTATAACATAATCCAGAAAGTACTCTCACCAAAAAACCTGCAAATACATGTAGGCTGAACAAAGTGCTGCTAAACAACCAATGAATCACTGAAGATTTCAAAGAATAAATTTTAAAAAAATATATCTGGAGATAAACGAAAATAACACAATGATCCAAAATCTATGGGACGCAGCAAAAACAGTCCCAAGGGGGAAGTTTATAGCAACACAAGCCTACCTCTGGAAATGAGAAGAATCACAGAATCAATGTAACCTTACACCTAAAAGAAGTAGAAAAAGAACAAGCAAAACCCCAAATTATTAATAGTAAAAGGAAAAAAATAATAAAGATCAGAGCAGAAATAAACAGAGGCTTAAAAAACAACAGAAGAAATCAATGAAACTAAGAGCTGGTTTTCCAAAGGATATTAAAGAACTGACAAACTCTGAGCCAACCTCATCGAGAAAAAAGAGAGTGATCAAGTGGGATTTAGCCCAGGGAGGCAAGGATGGTTCAATGTCAACAAATCAATGGATGCGATACAGCACATTAACAAATCTAAAAGTAAACAGCCTATGCTTGTCTCAATAGATGCAGAGAAAGCTTGTGACAAAATTTAATAACTATTTATGAAAAATTCTCAATGAAGTGGGCACAGAGGAATATACCTCAACATAATAAAGGTGATTGATATACAACCAGGCCACAGCTAGCATCATTCTCAACAGCAAAAAGACGAAAGCATTTCCTCTAAGATTAGGAACAAGCGATGCCCACTCTTGCCACTTTTATTCAACATAGTATTGGCAGTCCTACTCACAGCAACCAGACAGGAAAAAGAAGTAAAAGGAACTCAAACTGGAGTAAAACTGTCACTATTTGTAGACGACATGATGCATAAAAATCCCTCTCCATATGCCACCAAAAAACTAGAGCTCATCAATGAATTCAGTAAAGTTTGGAAGGCAAAATCAAGAGGCAGAAATCTGTTGCATTTCTATACACAACAATGAACTATCAGAAAGAGAAATTAAGAAAACAACTCCATTTATGACTGCATCAAAAAGAACAAAATACCCAGGAATAAATCAAACCAAGAATGTAAAATATCTGTACTCAGGAAAATAGCAGACACTGATGAAAAAAACTGAAGATGACCCAGAGGAAAAGATACAGCTAGTTCATGGACTGGAAGGATTAATATTGTTAAAATGATCATACCACCTAAGACAATCTACAGATTCTATACAATCTCTATCAAAAGATCATGAGAGTTTTCAAAAAATGAGAACAAATAATTCTAAAATTTGTAAAAAAAAAAAAAAAGGCACCAAAGATGCTGAATAGCTAAAACAACCTTAAGAAAGAAGAAAATGCTAGAGGTATCCCATTCTCTGATTTCAAATCTATAGTAACTGAAACGAATGGTACTGACTCAAAAACAGAATCATAGACCAATGAAACGGAGTAGAGAGCCCAAAAATGAACCTACATTTATCTGGGCAATGAACCTATGACAAAAGAGGCAAGAATATACAAGGAGGGAAAGACAGTCTCCTCAGTAAATGGTGGTGGGAAAGCTGGACAGCAACATGCAAAAGAATCAAACTGGACTACTTGCTCACACCATGAACAAAAATGAATTCAAAATGGATTAAAGACTGAAATCTAAGACTCGTAAAACTTCTAGAAGAAAACATAGGCAGTATGTTCTTTTTATTTATTTATTTGGCTGTGCAAGGTCTTAGTTGCAGCATGCAAGATTTTTGATCTACATTGCAGCATGCAGACTGTTCAGCTGTGGCTTGTGAGACCTAGTTCCCTGACCAGGGACTGAACCCAGCCTGCCTGCATTGAAAGTGCAGAGTCTCAACCACTGGACCACAAGGGAAGTCCCAGGCAGTATGCCCTTTGACATTGATCTTAGTAAATTTTTTTTAGATATGTATCATCAGGCAAGGGAAGCAAGAACAAAAATAACAAACAGTTCTACATCAAACTGAAAAGCTTCTGTACAGGGAAGGAAACTACGGACAAAACAAACAGGCTGCCTACTGAATGGGAGAAGGTATTTGTAAATAACACATCCAATTCAGGTTAATATGCAAAGAATATACTTGTATATATCATACTCATACAACTCAACATCAAAAAATAAACAACACAGTTTAACAAAAATGGGCAGAAGGCCTGAATAAACATTTTTCAAAGAAGACAAACAGACTGCAAACAAGTACACGAAAAGACAAACATCACTCACCTTCAGAGAAAGTGATTCAAAACCGTAGCATGACAATGCCTCACACAAGCCAGAATAGGTATTACCAAAAAGCCAGCAAAGTACAAGCGTTACTGGGGATGTGGAGAAAAGAGAACCCTCATGCTGATGTGCCGGGGTCCAGCCCCGGTAGGTCCAGGGTGATTCGAAGGTAGGGACGGAGTCGGCGTCCTCCTTGGAAAAGTACATATTTAGTTACAGATAGAGAGAGAGATTAGAAACGGATAGTGTAGTAGGAAAATTAGTGGAGAAAAAGAGACTGAATAACTTGGTTCGCATGGAATAGCATCCATGCTCCAGATGGGAATTCAGTCAGGAAAACGGGGAGCAAGAAGGAACGACATGGGGGAGTCAGTCTTTCCAGGAACCAATCCCATTTCTTTATTTTTCAGGTTTGTTTTTATACCTTTTGTTATACATAGGGATGAATACAGAGTCAAGCCGGGGTCAGCAGACCTGACCCTTGTCACAATCAGGTGCTTCATATAAAATTATACAAAGGTCTTATGGGTTTTTGCACCATCTTCTGACCATGAGGTCTGCTGACAGTTTATGGCCCTTTCTGATACCGGTCAGTTAACAAGAAAGCTTATTTTTCCAGGGGTGATTTTTTTTTCTTGAATCAGGCACCACCCTCCAAATAAAGTTACATTCCTATAGGGTGAGGGTGTAGTGAGTTACAATCAAGAAAGGAATTTACTTAACCCAAGGTTAACATGATTAATCTTAAAGGTTAATACTTATTTCTCCTATATGCTAGTTATTTTCATTATAAGGGCAGGGAATATGAAGATTTAGCAGCAAACATCAGCCCAACAAGTGAAAATCCTTTCACCAATGTTCCTCTTAAGATCTACTTAGTCTTAAGATAGTGATAAAGTTACATTTTCACATAGTAAGGACACAATGATTTATAACAAAGTACAGTGATCTATTACAAAAGAGAAAGTTCAGTAACTCAAAAAGTCTAGTATTGCTAACCTTAAAAACTACTATATTTCCTTTTCTATATTCCAAATACATTGATTAATATATTCCCAGGTGCCTAAGGATATGGAGGCCTGGTGGCAATCATTGACTCAACAATAATAAAAAAAAAAAGCCCTATGCTAATACTCCAAACTCTCTGTGCTATTTATGGTTGAGAGGTTGTCACACAAGCTAGTCTGTCAGCAGAGAAGTTTGACCTGAGACACCCTTGTCCCGCCCAGGGCAGGGAATTAGCAGTAATTATTGGCATGACAAATGGAAAAACCCCTTCACCAATATAATTCCTAATCAACCCACTAATACTATACTAATGATCTTCTAACTTCTCAAAAGAGTCTGTATTTAGAAAGTTTTAAAGCATCTTGTGTCTCTCACAGTTGGGGGGTTGTAAACAATCACATGCGGCCGGATGAACCTGATCAGGCAGGTGAGAGAAACTTCAGAGTTCGTAAATTGAAACACTCTTGTCAGGCCCAGGAATTTTTATTAACTGGAGCTGCAAGTTAACTCCTTCTCCGAGAGAAATGGTTATGGGGGAGAGCTCTCTGTAAAGTACTCTGGTTTTGGGGGTAGATGCTCGGGAACAGGGGGTTTCCTGAGGCTTGATCACGCCTTTGTGTATGCCAAGCCTCCTTCCTCATGACCTTTGCCACGGGCGGAGTTCCTCACGCTGGCCCCCAGCACTGATGGGAAGGTAGATTAGTGCAGCCACTGTGGAAAAGAGCGTGGAGGAGCCTTAAAAAGTTAACAGTAGAACTACCGTGTGGCCCTGCAACTCTGGTCCTGGGCATTTACTTGAAGAAGATGAAAATACTAGTTTGAACAGATATATGCACTCCAACGCCCACTGCAGCATTATTAACAATAGTCAGAATGTGGAAGTGCCCACTGATAGGCAACGAGTAAAGAAGATGTGATGTGTATAAGCATGTATATGCATTGACATGGCAACAGATGGAAACGACTTAGCGTGGCGATCACTTTGAAATTATTAAAACCCTGAGTCTCTATGTTGTACACCAGGAACTAACACAGTGTTGTAGGTCAATAAAACTTCAATCACAAACTCATAGAAAAAGAGATTAGGGAATTCCCTAGCAGTCCAATGGTTAGAACTAGACACATTCACTGCTGTGGGCTTGGCGTTCAATCCCTGGTTAAGGAACTAAAATCTCACACACCTCATGGTGCAGCAAAAAAAAAAAAAAAGAAGGAAAGAAAAAGATCACATTTGTGGTTATCAGAGGTGGGCACCGGGGGAAGGGAACTGTCTGGAAGAGGTCAAAAGGTATGAACTCCCATTACAAAGTATGTACATCCTAGGAACGTAATGTGCAACGTGATGCATGCAGCTAACCCTGCTGTGTGTTACGTATCAAAGTCCTTACATAGATCCTAAGAGTTCTCATCACAAGGAAAGAAGTTTTCTCTTTTTCGTTTCTTTGGTTCCTATATGAGATGATGGATGGTCTCTAAACTTATTGAGGACACCATTCCATGACATATGTTAAGTCAAATCATTATGCTGTACATTTTAAACCTGTTAACATGTCACTGAAACTGGAGGAGAAAGAGTAGTTAAGTTTGATCAGTGGGCTAGCAGCTGGGACATCCCAAGGGAGCTTGCTAGAAACACTACTGTTTGGGCCCACCCCCAAACCTACTCCATCAGAAGCGGCATCTTCAGGGCTGTGCTCATTCACGTTTTGTTTTGCGGGTCTCCACCACGGCGTGGGCTTTGCTCTAGTGGGGGGGCGGTGGAGACTTCTCCTGTTGGGGCGCTCAGGCTCCAGGGTGGGAGGCCTCGGCAGGTGCAGCACAAGGGCCCACGGGCTGCAGCTCCCGGGCTGCAGAGCACAGGCTCAGTGGTTCTGGCACGGGGCACATGCTTAGCTGCTCTGTGGCACATGGGATCTCCTGGATCGGGGGTTGAACCCGCAACTCCTGGGTTGGCAGATGGATTCTTTATCACTGAGCCACCAAGGAAGGCCGGAAACTGTGTTTTCAAAAGATCCCTAGGTGATCTGCCTAAACTTTAAATTTTTGAGATGCACCGATGTATACAACAAATGATCGAGCTGTTTCAATAAATGTGTTGTAAGAATTTTTAAAAGGTGATTGGTTTAAAGAGATACAGGTTTAAAAGATTTCAGGCATATACACCAAATATAAAGTGTGGACCCTGTTTGGATTCTGATTTCAACAACTTTAAAAAGTTTCCAAATTTGAACGCCACCTGGAGATTTGATACTAAGGAACTGGTGTTAATCTTTTTATAGGTGATAATGCACGTGATTATGTTAACACAGTCTTTGTCGTAGAGATATATGCTCACGTAATTACGGATGTAACAATATGATGAGGTTTGCTTCAAAACAGCTCAGGGAGAAAGCACCCCGGGTGGAGCGAGACTGGCTATGAGCTGTGTGCTGGAGGAGAACGAGGGGTGCAGGAGGGTGTCACTCTAAACGCTTCAGTCCGGTGTATGTATGCTTGAAACTTTCCACAATAGAGTAAGTTTTCAGAAGTGCACTGTTAGAGGAAGCACGGACATCCTTGAGAAGTTCTGTGAGAGAGAGGCAAAAGGAAAATGGCATATTGAAATAAGCTCCCTGCTTTGAACTAAAAAATCGGGATCCCAGAAAGGAAACGCTTGTCAGAGACACGGTTGATGACATTTGTCTACCAGACCTTGAGGACAGAAAGCTCATCAAAGTTTCCTGACCCACGGGACCCCACATGGTAGCTACCCAAGCGTGGGGTCCCTAGGAATAAACCACAGGGCCAACCCAATGAGGGGCTACTTTCGTCAGACAGAAGTCCAGGTCTGGTAGGCGGAGATCCAGCTCCAGCTGCCATGGAGACGCTGCAGGCTCCCTGACCCAGTTCCCAGACCGAGGCCTGATCACAGACCAGCGCCTGCTGACCGAGGAGCAGGCTGGGCCCCTTTGGAGAATCTCTGCAGCGTGGCCACGCATGTATTCTATAAACTGTCTTCAGGCCTCTTCAGAGGGGCCTGTGACTTTACAGGAAACACTGGCCTGGCTGGGTCCAGCTCTGACCTCAGCTGTGGATGGGTGGACACAGCTGCACGCAAGGACGCTGATGGCACGGTCCTTTGGGCTCCCCACTCTCCTGTCCGGGGCCTTTCTTTCCTTTTTCTTTCAAACTTTGAGCTTTTTGTTTTGTATTGGGGTACAGGCGATGAACGATGCTTTCGTAGCTTTTAGGTGAAACATCAAATGGACTCAGCCACACACATACACGTCTCTGTGCTCCCTCAAACGCCTCTCCCATCCAGGCTGCCCCTCTTGAATGGAGCTCCGTGTGCTGGACGATACTGTCCTGGGGCTTTTCTACTGCTGGGGGACTGAGCTGGCCTGCACGCCAAAGCCGGCCCAGAATGAGGGGGGTGGTGAGGCTGGCAGCCCTGGGGCAATTCCAAAAATGCACTGAGAAGCCCACGGACGGACGTTTGACTCCCGTCCCAAGGAGAGTCCAGCTTTAAGGGCATGCCTCGTCTCCAGGCGACGGGAAGCTGGGCGTCCGGGGTGTCAGCTCTGTCGGCAGCTCTGCACCGCTCTCCCTGGCTTCCTGTCCCCTCTCCCTGCTCCTCCACTCGGGCTCTCTGAGGTCAACTCCCCCCAGGGTACTTGTACCCAGGTGTCCATCTCAGCTTTGATGGGGAGCGACTCTGATAAGAAACCATACCCTTGTTGATGTGAATCTCTCGGGCATCCGCATTCCATCGCGGTCCCCCAGCCAGAGGGTTACAGAGACCAGATGAGAGACTCTGAGCCCCAGTGCAAGGGCGGGGGCTGTCCAGTGAGTATGCAGACCGCTCCTGAGTGCTCAGTCAGAACGGAACACCTAGGCTGCAGAATATCCACATCGACTCCCTGACCCAGGAGGTAGAACGAGGATGAGAAGCAAGGGAGGAGCCAAGATCTGTGCAACTTTCCTCCCACCCCCACCCCACGTCGGGGAGGGAGGTGTGGGCAGTTCAGAGACTGGCTTGAGAAAGGAGCAGTCTGCAAGCTCTGGGCTTCAGGGATTCTCAAGAACCCATGTCCTTTCCTTCTCTCTCTCTCTTTTTTTTTTTTTCTTCACCACCTGTGATCTTAGTTCCCCGCCCAGGGATCGAAGCCACAGCCCTTGCATTGGAAGCACAGAGTCTTAACCACTGGGCCCCCAGGGAAGTCCCCGACATCCTTTCATGTGCAAAGGAGGCATAGGTTTCCCCCAACGGTGCCCTCAGCCATTCTTCAGAAAGCCAGCCGGCTCCGGTAACCGCAAACAGACTTGACCTCACCAAATGTCATGGTCACTGCCGCCTACCCCACTGCCAAGCAGAGAAAATGCCAGCTTCCTGAAAGATGCCTGGCCAGCCAGGGAGGCAGGAAACCTCCCGTTGGAGGCGCGGAGACAGGAGGCCACCAGTCCCCCCTCTCCCCGAGCAGTACTGTTTTCTTGCCCTTCCATCCAGACACTTGAAGGAGAAAAGAGGGGCTGGGGGAGGCACATTGGGAATGTCTGTGGCCTCAGACCTGTTCCAGGAGTGGAGCACACTCGCTTATTTACAGGAAGCGAAGTGACTCACCGCATTCGAGCCCTCCCAAGGCAGCAATTTAACTTTACCAGTGTAACGGTAATTCGAGCATTCAAGCTCAGTCCCCTCAGGACATAAGACATTTCAAGGCTGAAACACGTAGGAAGTGTCCTCTTCTAGCATACGCTAGTTCAAAAGTCTCATCACCATCAATAGCTCATTTGTTTTAGGCTAGTGAGTAACTTCAGCCAGCAGAATAAAAGACGGTAAGCACCAAGGTTTTTCTTCTCCAGAAAGCTGGCTCCCGGGGCTTCTGCTCGCATCCGCCTCGCCCTGTGCTGGAGGCCAACAGCGCTGCTGTTGTTTGGTCCCTCAGTCATGTCTGCCTGTCTGCGACCCCATGGACTGCAGCACGCCAGGCCTCCCTGTCCATCACCATCTCCCGGAGTTCACCCAAACCCATGTCCATTGAGTCGGTGATGCCATCCAGCCATCTCGTCCTCTGTCATCCCCTTCTCCTCCCTCCTTCAATCTTTCCCAGCATCAGGGTCTTTTCCGATGAGTTGGCTCTTTGCATCAGGTAACCAAAGTATTGGAGCTTCAATATCAGGCCTTCCAATGAATATTCAGGACTGATTTCCTTTAGGATAGACTGGTTGGATCTCCTTGCAGCCCAAGGGACTCTCAAGAGTCTTCTCCAACACTGCAGTTCAAAACCATCGATTCTTCAGTGCTCAGCCTTCTCTATAGTCCAACTCTCACATCTGCACATGACCACTGGAAAAACCGCAGCTTTGACCAGACGGGCCTTTGTTGGCAAAGAGATGTCTCTGCTTCCCTAGGACACCTGTAAGCGAGCCCTGTAGAGTTTCCCTTTTCCTGTGAGAGCACAGCAGTAAGGAAGGCCCGTGACAACTGCTGCGGCTTCACACGGCCACTCTGCACGAGCGCTGGGCAGGTCTCCTCCCCATCCACCCAAACCCTTGATGAAATGCCAACACCATGGGAAAAGCCAACGATATCTTTCTGTTATTGTGAAAACAGTTTGGACCTTGCAGACCCACTGGAAGGGATTAGGAACCACACTTTGAAAACCACCAGTCTAGATGACCCAGCGCCCTTCAGACTACTTGGAGGCAGCAGGAGGGAAAGCAAGCCTCGCCTGGTGCAGGAGCCTCATCCTGGCTGCTGCTGGACGGCGAGGGAGCCGGAGCCGCTCTGATTCTCCAGCGCGATAGGAATGGAGCCGAATCGGTGGCTGCCCGCCAGGCACTGGAGGCTGTGCTCGCCCACGCTAGCCGGGATGCGGTCCAGTCCTGCACAACCGAGCTGCGGTCTGACCCCTGACCCCCACCCCCGGAACCCCACTGGGGCTGCCGGGACCAAGGACCGAAGCACACATGGACGCCCCTCAGCCGTGTGCTGCTCTCTCTGCTGTCTTGCCTGCCAGGTCGGAGGAGATGTTTGGAGACTTTCTCTTGGCCTTCCTTATTACAACAGCTTCTACCCGCCCAGGTCAAGGAAGCAGGGGGTCTGCCCACTGCCATTAAGTGTATTCCAATCATGCACTTGGGAAGTGGAGAAATAACCACTGAGAGAATTCCCGATAGAAATTTCTGATGTATGAACACATGGGGATAGCATGTAATGTCTGGTATATAATACAGATTTTCTGTAAGAAGGATTATCTGTTAATGCATCATTGATTTCATAAAATTGTGGTGGTTAGGGTGGGTAGGAAAAAATCTTACCCATCAGATCCTTGCAAGGGGAGCAGAATTAGGTTCTATTCTGCGCTTCCAATTTTTTTCTTACTTTCAAACTTTCGGTTAAGAATCAGCTCCTACTTGAATGAAACAGATGTATACTTTCCCACTAAGAAAATAAGAAAATGTAAAATAAGCCGTCTTATATATGCTTCTTTGGCTTAATCACAAACTGTAAGTAACTTCAATAGACAACTGAGCCTGCAATCTAAGTATTGCCAGAACGGCCATAAATTACGTTCTATAAAGACATGCTTTGGTAGCTGTCCTACAATTGGCTAATGTGTCTATAAACCAGCGCACAGCCTATCACCCTAGTTAGTTATCTGGTGCATCTTTTCAGCAAGTACATTGTGTTCATGGTGTATTCATTTGCCAGAGGGCCGTATCAAAACAGCACACGGCAACTTAGGAAGCAGGAATTCGCTTTATGTTTGACGGCTCTGCAGGCTGGAAGCGCCAGGCAGGGCGGCATCAGCTGTGCTGCTCCTTAGGCCTCGCCCTGGGCTTCAGCCGGCCTCTTCTTGGCTGAGTCCAGCTGTCTCCTCGGGGCACCGACATCCCTGGTGCTGCTGTGTGTCCAGCTTCCTCTTCCTGTAAGAATGCAAGTCAGCTTCAGTGAGGGGCCACTCTAATAGCCTCACTCGAACTTAATCTTATCTCTCAAGACCCTATTTCCAAATACAGTCACATGCTGAAGCACTAGAGATCAGGACTTCAAAAGGCGGGTTTAGGAGAGAGGGGATACAGACTACACGCAGTAAACAAGAAAATCCTGTTCCCCAAAACTGGCATTTCTGAAGTGCTTTATGGCAGATGAGAGCTTTACACCTGTTTGCATTTTTTCAAGCTAAACCTGTGGTCATGCTTTAAGATTGCTGTTAAGTTGCTTCAGTCGTGTCTGACTCTGTGTGACCCCATAGGCGGCAGCCCACCAGGCTCCGCCGTTCCTGGGATTCTCCAGGCAAGAATACTGGAGTGGGTTGCCATTTCCTTCTCCAATGCATGAAAGAGAAAAGTGAAAGTGAAGTCGCTCAGTCGTGTCCGACTCTCAGCAACCCCATGGACTGCAGCCTATCAGGCTCCTCCGTCCATGGATTTTCCAGGCAAGAGTACTAGAGTGGGGTGCCATTGCCTTCTCCGACTTTAAGATTAAAAAGCTAAAATGTTCTGATCTTTCCTTTGTGTCTGTGTAAGAAAATAAAACAGGATTTCTCAACAGAAATGGGCTCTTCTGGAAATATTCCATTGGATCTCCTCTGTCTTAGTGCATTCTCATCAATTGTCAAGTTTATGATGCTCCCATTTGCACAAAATACCCTCAATTATCCCTGGCTTTGTCCCTTATTGCACAGCTGCTCACTTAATGATCAGTACAGACAGCTGTGCCAGGCAGTCCTGGGGGGTGGGGGTGTGGGGGTAGGATATCATTTCAAGCATGTCTTCCAAGGGCTTCCCAGGTAGCACTAACGCTAAAGAACCTGCCTGTAAATGCAGGAGATACAGGTTGGGAAGATCCCCTGGAGGAGGGCATGACAACCCACTCCAGAATTCTTACCTGGAGAGTCCCACGGACAGAGGAGCCTGCTGGGCTACAGCCCACAGGGTCACAGAGTTGGACAGGACGGCCATGACTGAGCACGCACGATGCCTTCCACACCTCTTCTGACATATGTCATCATCCAGGCCCTCCTTAACCGTAAGTACGGCTGACCCATCCCACCCAGCCATGGACCCCTGCAACAGAAGGCAGAACTGCTCAGAGCACTTTTTTTCTTTTCCCAAAGAAGGAGACTGTCTACATCTCATTCTAATTAGCTCCGTGACTCCAAAAACGTGACATTCTCTAAACAACCACGTCTGCCCCATGACTAGAGCCACGTGGAGTAGCAGTGTGCAAGGCAGCCACCGTCAGCTGTTTCCAGGAGACATTTGGGGAAGCAGCTCTGCAAATAACCTTTATTTAATGGACAACATTCTCATCAGCATTCCCTGGCTGTGTCCTCTCCTCTGAGCTCACAGGGAGAGGGGACCTCTCTCTTCTCAGAGCGGTCTCCTGGGGCTTGCTTCACTCCCTTAGAAGCAGAATCTGGTGTGTGTGCGCTCAGTCGCTTCAGTTGTGTCTGACTTTCTGAGACCCCATGGACTGCAGCCCACCAGGCTCCTCTGTCCATGGGGTTCTCCAGGCAAGAGTACTGGAGTGGGTTGCCATGCCCTCCTCCGAGGGATCTTCCCCATCCAGGGATCAAAACTGTGTCTTTTGTCTCCTGAATTAGCAGGCAAGTTCTTTACCAGTAGTGCCACCCGGGAAGCCTATCTTTTTCTCATTTTCAAACAGCTAAAAAGTTTCCAACCAAATTTGTGGACAACCACTTGTGAATGAATAGGATTCAATGACACCCATTATATGCACTTTGTAAAAACAGAAAGCTTAATGCCATCTTACTTTTCTGTCATCTTACTTTCCTGATTTTAAGCTATTTTATCTTGCTATTATAGGGGACTGGAATGCAAAAGTAGGAAGTCAAGAAACACATGGAGTAACAGGCAAATTTGGCCTTGGAATATGGAATGAATCAGGGCAAAGCCTAATAGAGTTTTGCTAAGAAAATCCACTGGTCATAGCAAACACCCTCTTCCAACAACACAAGAGAAGACTCTACACATGGACATCACCAGATGATCAACACTGAAATCAGACTGATTATATTCTTTGCAGCCAAAGATGGAGAAGCTCTATACAGTCAACAAAAACAAGACCAGGAGCCGACTGTGGCTCAGATCATGAACTCCTTATTACCAAATTCAGACTCAAATTGAAGAAAGTAGAGGAAACTGCTAGACCATTCAGGTATGACCTAAATCAAATCCCTTCTGATTATACAGTGGAAGTGAGAAATAGATTTAAGGGCCTAGATCTGATAGATGGAGTGCCTGATGAACTATGGAATGAGGTTCGTGACATGGTACAGGAGACTGGGATCAAGACCATTCCCATGGAAAAGAAATGCAAAAAAGCAAAATGGCTGTCTGGGGAGGCCTTACAAATAGCTGTGAAAAGAAGAGAGGCAAAAAGCCAAGGAGAAAAGGAAAGATATAAGCATCTGAAAGCAGAGTTCCAGAGAATAGCAAGAAGAGATAAGGAAGCCTTCTTCAGTGATCAATGCAAAGAAATAGAGGAAAAGAACAGAATGGGAAAGACTAGAGATCTCTTCAAGAAAATTAGAGATACCAAG
>SJYF01000810.1:1601728-1640147 GCA_006410515.1 Procapra przewalskii | reverse complement strand
CCAAAGAAAGGCAATGCCAAAGAATGCTCAAACTACCACACAATTGCACTCATCTCACATGCTAGTAAAGTAATGCTTAAAATTCTCCAAGCCAGGCTTCAGCAATACGTGAACCAGGAACTTCCTGATGTTCAAGCTGGTTTTAGAAAAGGCAGAGGAATCAGAGATCAAATTGCTAACATCCACTGGATCAGGCAAAAAGCAAGAGAGTTCCAGAAAAAACATCTATTTCTGCTTTATTGACCATGCCAAAGCCTTTGACTGGGTGGATCACAATAAACTGTGGAAAATTCTGAAAGAGATGGGAATACCAGACCACCTGACTTGCCTCTTGAGAAATCTGTATGCAGGCCAGGAAGCAACAGTTAGAACTGGACATGGAACAACAGACTGGTTCCAAATAGGAAAAGGAGTACGTCAAGGATGTATATTGTCACCCTGCTTATTTAACCTCTATGCAGAGTACATCATGAGAAATGCTGGACTAGAAGAAACACAAGCTGGAATCAAGACTGCTGGGAGAAATATCAATAACCTCAGATATGCAGATAACACCACCCTTATGGCAGAAAGTGAAGAGGAACTGAAAAGCCTCTTGATGAAAGTAAAAGAGGAGAGTGAAAAAGTTGGCTTAAAGCTCAACATTCCAAAAACGAAGATCATGGCATCCGGTCCCATCACTTCATGGGAAATAGGTGGGAAAACAGTGCAAACAGTGTCAGACTTTATTTTTGGGGGGCTCCAAAATCACTGCAGATGGTGACTGCAGCCATGAAATTAAAAGACACTTACTCCTTGGAAGAAAAGTTATGACCAACCTAGATAGCATATTCAAAAGCAGAGACATTACTTTGCCAACTAAGGTCCGCCTAGTCAAGGCTATGGTTTTTCCAGTGGTCATGTATGGATGTGAGAGTTAGACTGTGAATAAGGCTGAGAGCCAAAGAATTGATGCTTTTGAACTGTGGTGTTGGAGAAGACTCTTGAGCGTCCCTTGGACTGCAAGGAGATCCAACCAGTCCATTCTGAAGGAGATCAATCCTGGGATTTCTTTGGAAGGAATGATGCTAAAGCTGAAGCTCCAGTACTTTGGCCACCTCATGCGAAGAGTTGACTCATTGGAAAAGACTTTGATGCTGGGAGTGATTGGGGGCAGGAGAGAAGGGGACGACAGAGGATGAGATGGCTGGATGGCATCACTGACTCAATGGATGGGAGTCTGAGTGAACTCCAGGTATTAGTGATGGACAGGGAGGCCTGGCGTGCTCCGATTCATGGGGTCACAAAGAGTCGGACACGACTGAGCGACTGAATGAACTGAACTGTCTTGCTGTACCGTGTGTCTGTCTGTGAGTGCTTTAGATCATGACTCTGTATAAGAACTTTGATATTTTCTCAGTTACTCTGGGTTTGTGGGGGGGGGGGCTATGTGAGTATGTGTGGGGAAAGAGTTAAATGTGCCCTCCTCCTTTTTGTAAGTGAGATGGAGCTTTTATAACAACTTGCATCCATTCTTTTCCCCTTCACAAGAAGCAAATGTGGCAGAGCTCACTGGAGACTGCAACTGCTCTATGACTTGGAGAAAATGGTCTAAACATTCTAGCTCCAATACCTCAGCACCACTAGGACAGCAGCCAACTGCCATCCTGCTCGTCCTTCTAAAGGCAGACAGCCCTCTAAGGGAAGTGCCAGGTGTTGTGTAAGAAGCAGGCAATCAGGTGCTGAAATCTTTCAGAGCTGAAAAGCCAGTGAAATCATATTAGACCCTTAACTCGGAAACTGAAGTCGCTCAGTCGTCTTGGACTCCTTGCGACCCCACGGACTGCATCCTGCCAGGTTCCCCTGTCCCTGAAATTTTCCAGGTAAGAGTACTGGAGTGGGTTGCCATTTCCTTCTCCAGAGGATCTTCCCGACCCAGGGACTGAACCGGGGTCTCCCGCATTGCAGGCAGACGCTTTACTGTCTGAGCCACCGGGGAAGCTTTTTACTCGGAAGCTTAACTCGGAAGACGGGTATTAAAAGAAAGACCTCTGGAAAGCGAAGAACCCTCTCAAGGTATCCAGACCACCCCCAGAAAGGCTATGGGTTTGGAGTGCTTAGGGGAATATTTCAAGGAAAGTTCTTTGGTAAACCCGTTCCACGAGGGCGCTCATTTGGAGGAGAAGCGGCAGCACCAAGGACAGCAGCAAGCTCCGCGCGCGCGGGCCGGGGCGGAGACGCCGGCAGCACCCGGGACAGCGCCGCGCGCCGCGCTCGGGGCCAGGAGGCGGCCTCCTCAGCTGACGCTTTACGTAGGCTGGCTCCCCAGTTTGATAAGGCGGGTCCGGGTGGGCGCGCCCGCACTCGCTCTGCGGGGCCGCGGCCCCACACGGGGCGGGAAGGGGCCGGGGCCCAGCAGAAGGCAAGTCCCTGCCGGGCTTCCTCCAGNCCCGCGGCCGCTGCGGGGAGAAAGGGGCGGGCGGGGAGGCCACGCGGCGAGAACTACCGCGCTGACGCACCAGCCCTCTCGGCGGCCACACGCCCCGGGGCCGCGCAGCTTGTCCCCGACACTTGGGGGACGCTCGACTCTAGGGAAACAAACTGCTGTGTCTCCGCCGAGGCGAAGCGCCCTGGGCGTGCGACCCTTAGGCGGCCCTGGCTGAGAGAGGCAGCCCCGAGCCTCCGAGGACTTCAGATCTGCCGCCGGCTTGCAGCCCAGCGCCCGCCCCTCCGCCACACCGTCTCCCACGGAAGCAGGAGATCAGCCCGTTTCATAGGCGCTCCCCAGAAACCCTGCCTCTGGCCAGAGGGGACAAGCCTCCGGAGTGGCTTCCAACACAGTGGCCACCGGGCGTTCTCCTGAGCGCCCCTTTCCTACACACCACGGAGCCGGCATCCTGACCCAGAGATGGACCCGCCTACGAACCTCAGCTACTTCACCCTCTCCACCCCTGCCCCTGGGGAAACCAACCGCAGCAGCTTCGAGGCAGCAGACCCGCGCGCCACCCTGCCCCTGCTCTCCGTCTTCGGAGTGCTTGTCCTGACCTTGCTGGGCTTCCTGGCGGCGGCCACGTTCGCCTGGAACCTGCTCGTGCTGGCGACCATTCTCCGCGTGCGCACGTTCCACCGCGCCCCGCACAACCTGATGGCGTCCATGGCCATCTCGGACGTGCTGGTAGCCGCTCTGGTCATGCCGCTGAGCCTGGTGCACGAGCTGTCCGGGCGCCGCTGGCAGCTGGGCCGCCGGCTGTGCCAGCTGTGGATCGCGTGCGACGTGCTCTGCTGCACGGCCAGCATCTGGAACGTGACGGCCATCGCACTGGACCGCTACTGGTCCATCAGCCGTCACCTGGAATACACGCTCCGCGCCCGCAGGCGCGCCTCCAACGTCATGATCGCGCTCACCTGGGCGCTCTCGGCCGTCATCTCCTTGGCCCCGCTGCTCTTCGGCTGGGGGGAGACCTACTCGGAGGGCAGCGAGGAGTGTCAGGTGAGCCGCGAGCCCTCCTACACCGTGTTCTCCACCGTGGGCGCCTTCTACCTGCCGCTCGGCGTGGTGCTCTTTGTGTACTGGAAGATCTACAAGGCCGCCAAGCTCCGCGTGGGCCCCCGGAAGACCAACAGCGTCTCACCCATATCCGAAACCGTGCAGGTGGGTGTTAGAGGGAGCCTTAAAAAACACTTTGGTTGCATTTGCACAGGCCTCTTCTCTGGCACACCTTGCCCCCACGTTAGTGGGAAGTGGAAAATTTTTACTATTTGGGGGCAAGGGAGGTGAGGAAGGAAAGGGGGTCAAGTGGGAGAGAGAAAGCATCACCCCCTCTGCTCTGCTCACAGAGCGTGCCATCGCTCATGCATTATTAATCTCCTCACATGTGTGAGGGTCTGAACTACAGAATTCTACAGGGTTCCACGAGGCTGGAAAACTCTGTGGATCTATAACTGCCTTTAGAGTGTCTGAAGAAGCTGGTGTCCAGGGTTGCACCAGATAAAAGATAAACGTGCAGACTCCTGTGCTTAAGAGGGGGTGTTTGAGGGGGTGGGGAGAGGAGCAGTGGTCTGACTTGGCAGGAATATAGCAGGCAAAGCATGTTAGTGTTCCAACCCCATCTAATTTTTTTTCTTGCAAATTATAGCAATTAATTTTGCAAAAATGTGGTATCTCATGGATTACTGTCATTCTCAGCATCCTCCTCTCCTGATGCAAGATCAGATGTTGCTCACACGCCTGTCTCAGAGCCTGCATCTGTGATCTGCTCCCATGGGCCGTGGTGCTGCTTTCTGGGGCTACCCCTGCCCCAGCCCCACCCCCAGTCAGACCACATGTGCTGAAGATCACTGGCTTGCCTCCTGGCACAGGAGGAAAGCTGAGGGAGGAAATTAAAACCTAAGCCAGACAACTCCCTAGCTCCGTGCAAGGAGCATTTAAGGTCCAGCAAGTGCCCCAGCGCCCGGGAGGGCTCAGCCCCGTCTTCTCTCCGCCCACACCTCCTGCTTTTTGTTAACTCTTAGTAATCTAACCCTGTGACGCAAGATTCAGGAACCACGAGAGTTCAGCCCCTCCCATTCACTGCCAAGGGTGACCCCTTGAACCTAATTCACATGTGTAAGTTAGATCAGAAATCCACGCAGCACCCATCTCTGTGACTGGCTCTGGAACAACATCGATTCAATGAGCGCACTGAGTGAGTACTATGGGGTGGCTGCTGGGGGTAAGAGGATGATAAAGACACAATCTTTGCCTGGGAAGAGTCTGACGCAGGGAGAGAGGCGTGTGGTGTGAGCACTGTGATACGATTGTGTTTTTCAAGAGTCAGAAGCTAATTCCAAGCATAACCAGTCAATCAAGCTTAGAGGAACCAGAGGTGAAGGCAGGGGAGAAGGGGAAGGGCATCATTCCAGAAGAAAGAAGGAAAAGGTGGGGAGGGGCCCTCTATCCTTTTATCTACAACAGTCTCACCCAAATGACCCTCCCCCACCCCAGGAGACATTTGGAATGTCCGGTTATCTGATACAGTTTCTGATTATCGACACGTGGGACAGGATAGACACACAGCACAGCCTGAACAGCAAAGAATTAGTGACAGATTAATGTCAACAGGGACAAATGTGGGAAACCCTGGCCCGTGAGATTTCTGCACTGGACAAGGAGCGCCAAGTAGGAGTGCCCCCAAACCACCCGGCGTGCCCACGTGTGTGCACCCCTGCAGTTCCCGGTCAGGAACAAGGGGGCTGGCAGACCGCCCACCACAAACCCTCCTTACACGGATCCTCTTCTGCCAGGATGCTCATTCAGGTAACCACAGTTTGTGATCAACACCAGACGGCTTTAAAAGGGAACGGCAGCTGTCCTTGTGTCCTGGAGGGCTTGGAGCAGAAGGAAAAGGGGCTGTCACTACTCAGGTCTGGAGACGGCAGAAGCAAAGCACCGCTTCATGTTCTTTCTCTGCCAGGCAACTTTCAGAAATGGGCCCTATGGCTTTGCAAGGCCTCTAAGCGATCACGGGCTCCACCTGAAACGTGGAGCTGGCCTTGTTCTCATGTTACCGTGGAGGGTGGCTTAAAAGCCAGGATTCCTGATTTCTTGGTGGTAGCAGGTGCCGAAGTTTCTAAATACAGTTCTACCGCCAACGATCCCTGTTGCTTAGGGAAACACAACACGTCTTCCCTGCTGCTTTACCTTCTGAGTTTTCCTCAGACATACACTGAAAGCCTAACCTCTGTCAGGCATGGAGATGAAAGCTGGAAACACGAGAGAGAGGCCTTGCCTTGACACAGCCTGATGAAACCGCGACTGAGGCTCCAACCTGAAGACACAGCTGGATTTACCGCCGGTAAGCGCCTGGGGGACTTCTCGGGTTCTCAGCGGGTAGGCATCAGCTGTATGAGCAGCTCTGCTGGTCAGGCGTTCCTGGAGTGAATCCAGGCCTGGCTGCCTAACTTCCAGAAGTGAGGGGCTGACACGGCAGCGGGGCTTGTAAAACCAAGCCCCCTGAGACGAAGTGTCCTTGACTAACAGTACATCGAAGGCCCTTGGCAAGTCTTGCCAAGACATTCCTAGCTTCCAGCATTACTGCCCAGGAAGGAGCAGGTTCTGGGCACAGAACACGCGGACGTGCCCCAAGTGTGAGGAGCGCGTGGTCTCTCCTCACTCCAGAGAGACCGTCAGCACTGTCCAGTTTCTCAGCTCTATCGCTGGTTCTCCTTGAAGTTGCATCCGTGGAGAGCTGGTGTTCAGACTGCACAGCGATCGACGTGCTCAGTCACTTGTCAGGACGGCGCTGGGCAGAAGCAGTCAGAGCTCTGGACAATGGGCACTAAAGCAGATTAACCAACTAGCAGAAAGACGTGGCTGGTTCCAGTTAGCAATGGGGACTTACTGTGTGTGGTGACATAAGGTTTAAAGGCTTAATGTAAAAAAAACACACACACCAATTTCTGAAGATGTGTTGACTAGTTTAATTGATGCAAGTAATGTCTCTGAAGACTTCCCTGGTGGCTCAGAGGTTAAAGTGTCTGCCGGAATGCAGGAGACCAGGGTTCGATCCCCGGGTCGGGAAGATCCCCTGGAGAATGAAATGGCAACCCACTCCAGTACTCTTGCCTGGAGAATCCCATGGAGTGGGGAGCCTGGTAGGCTACAGTCCATGGGGTCGCAAAGAGTCGGACACGACTGAGCCATGGAGGCAAAGCCTTGATCACTGAACGGAGGGGTGGGCTTCAACAGACAATAGATCTTAGGCAGGAGCCATGTGGTTGGATGAGCCCACCTGGAGCATGCCCCAGCACGTTCACATTGGGACAAGGTGGCAAATTCATGACAAACCAGGAGAGCCCATCTGAACTCTCATGCGCTCCGCTCTCATCCGTCTGTCTGTGGTGCCTCTTGTCCACAAGAGCTCTAGGACCACTGCTATTTCGCCACTGATGTCTTGAATCACACACAGCGCAGACACTCTCACAAACAGACTGGTTATGATCTGAGAATGCTGAAGGACGGCAGTATGTTTTACCTGGAAGCAGATTCTACTTACTAAAGGTGTAGTTGTGTTAAACCGAAACGAAAGGATTCTCATAAGGATCCTGAAATACCAGCTACAAGTTGGCGCACAGGATTATTCAAGATTCTCACTGAATTCTTCCATTAGCTTAGGTTTTTTCCCTTGAGCCTTTTCAATAGCCACACTATAAACAAGAAAGCTGTATGGTTGTACAGTTAAAGGCAATTCCCCCTAGAAGTTTGGAAGGACAGGAAGCTGTTGGGTGATAATATCTCCCTTGGGGTGACTTCACTGGGCAGATTTTAGATGGTTGTCATTTTGATTTTTAGCCAAAAGGGGATATTGCTGCTTTCAAGGTTACTTCTGCTGTTTACTGTGGGCCTCATCTAGGCACCCACATCTTTAAAAACAGAGGTGCTTCTTGATGTTTTATCTAGACAGCCATATCTTGAATTGCTTATCTGCTTTCTTTTTAAATTTATTTTTAACTGAGGATGATTGTTTTACAGCCTTGGGCTGGTTTCTGCCCTGCAGCACCGTGAATCAGCCATAGGTTTGCACACGTCCGCTCCCTCCTGAGCCTGTCTCCTACCCCTTATTACTACTTTCCAAGGGTATCTGGAAGCGTTTAGCCCCATACTGGATATTTTCTAAATTGGCAATTTCACATTTAAATTTATTTTTTTCGTATTAAGTTCCCTAATTCAGGTTTGAGCCCATTTAGGACAAGACCATATGTCAGCTGTTGGGTTTATATCAGAATACTGCTTTTAAATTTTCTATATAGTTTACAATTTTGAATCCTCAATCAATCTTCTCTAAAAGAATGGCTTCTGAAATTGTTTTGGTTTACACTTAAAATTTTCATAGCCAGGTTATATAGCTCTTCTCTCTTCTATCCTTCTAGTTTTAAATATTTTTCCTCATCTAAGGGAAATTTTAGTTAATTTCACTAGGTGCTGCTGATCGGCAGTCTAGGACAATAAGGATTTTGTTCAGTACTCTTTAAAAATTCTAAGTTCTGCAACAGTTTTTTGCCCTTCTCCCTGAAGTTGAGGGGCTTCCCTGGTGGCTCAGGTGGTAAAGAGCCCACCAGCAATGTGCGAGACCTGGGTTCGATCCCCGGGTTGGGAAGATCCCTTGGAAAAGAGAACGGCTGCCCACTCCAGTATTCTTGCCTGGAGAATCCCCATGGACAGAGGGGCCTGGCGGGCTACAGTCCATGGTATTATAAAGAGTCGGACATGACTGAGTGGCTTTCACTTTAGAAAAATTCTTCCTTATAGCCTGTATCTCAGCCCTCAATCAAGGTTTTAACTGACAGCCTGTAAGTTTGACTTCTTTCCTGGCAGTTTTACAATGTAAGTTTGTTTTACTGAGGAACCCCCTGAGGAAAAGATAGTTAGAAAGTTAGGAAAAGCCGAGTAGAAATATGGGGGGTGTGGATGTGTAAGATGGGGAGGTTTTCAGTTCAGTTTAGTCATTCAGTCATGTCCGACTCTTTGTGACCCCATGGACTGCAGCACGCCAGGTTTTTCATTTCTTCAGCAACTCCCAGAGCTTGCTCAAACTCATGCCCATTGAGTCAGTGATGCCATCCAACCATCTCATCCTCTGTCATCCCCTTCTCCTCCTGCCTTCAATCTCTCCCAGCATCAGGGTCATTTCCAATGAGTTGGTTTTTCGCATCAGGTGGCCAAAGTATTGGAGTTTCAGCTTCAGCATCAGTCCTTCCAATGGATATTCAGGGTTGATTTCCTTTAGGATTGACTGGTTTGATCTCCTGGCAGTACAAGGGACTCTTAAGAGTCTTCTCTAACAGCACACTTCAAAAGCATCAATTCTTTGGTACTCAGCTTTCTTTGGTCCAATTCTCACATCCATACATGACTACTGGAAAACCATAGCTTTGACTAGATGGACCTTTGTCAGCAAAGTAATGTCTGCTTTTTAATATGCTGTCTGGGTTGGTCATAGATTTTATTCCAAGGAACAAGAGTCTTTTAATTTCAAGTCTGCAGTCACCATCTACAGTGATTTTGAAACCCAAGAAAATAAAGTCTGTCAGTGTTTCCATTGTTTCCTCATTTATTTGCCATGAAGTGATGGGACCAGATGCCATGGTCTTCATGTTTTGAATGCTGAGTTTAAGACAGCTTTTTCACTCTCCTCTTTCACCTTCATCAAGAGGCTCTTTAGTTCCTCTTCATTTTCTGCCATAAGGGTGGCATCATCTGAGGTTGTGATATTTCTCCTGGCAATCTTGATTCCAGCCTGTGCTTCATCCAGCCTGACATTTCACAGGATGTACTCTGCAGATAAGTTAAATAAGCAGGGTGACAATATACAGCCTTGACGTACTCCTTTCTCAATTTGGAACCAGTCCGTTGTTCCATATCCGGTTCTAACTGTTGCTTCTTGACTTTCATACAGATTTCTTAGGAGGTAGGTAAGGTGGTCTGGTATTCCCATTTCTTTAAGAATTTTCCATGGTTTATTTTGGTGATGGACAGGGAGGCCTGGTGTGCTGCAGTCCATGGGGTTGCAGAGTCAGACACGACTGAGCAACTGAACGGAACTGAATTTTGATCCACACAGTCAAAGGCTTTGGTGTAGTCAATTTAAAGCAGAAGTAGATGTTTTCCTGGAATTCTCTTGCTTTTTCTATGATCCAGTGGATGTTGGCAATTTGGTCTCTGGTTCCTCTGCCTTTTCTAAATCCAGCTTGAACATCAGGAAGTTCTCGGTTCACATACTGTTGATGCCTCACTAGAATTTTGAGCATTACTTTGTTAGCATGTGAGATGAATGCAATTGTGCAGTAATTTGAACATTCTTTGGCTTTGCCTTTCTTTGGGATTGGAATGAAAATTGACCTTTTCCAGTCCTGTGGCCACTGCTGAGTTTTCCAAATTTGCTGGCATATTGAGTGCAGCACTTTCACAGCATCATCTTTCAGGATTTTAAACAGCTCAACTGGAATTCCACCACCTCCACTAGCTTTGTTCAGTGCTTCCTAAGGCCAACCTGACTTTGTACTCCAGGATGTCTGGCTCTAGGTGAGTGATCACCCCATTGTGGTTATCTGGGTCATTAAGATCTCTTTTGTATAGTTCTGTGTATTCTTGCCACCTCTTCTTAATATCTTCTGCTTCTGTTAGGTCCATACCATTTCTGACCTTTATTGTGCCCATCTTTGCATGAAATGTTCCCTTGGTATCTAATTTTCTTGAAGAGGAAGAGTTCTCTAGTCCTTCCCATTCTACTGTTTTCTTCTATTTCTTTGCACTGATCACTGAGGAAGGCTTTCTTTTCTTTCCTTGCTTTCTTTTGGAACTCTGTATTCAGGTGGGTATATCTTTCCTTTTCTCCTTTGCCTTTAGCTTCTCTTCTTTTCCCAGCTATCTGTAAGGCTTCCTCAGACAACCATTTTGCCTTTTTGCATTTCTTCCACTTGGGGATGGTTTTGATCACTGCCTCCTAACAAAGAGCTGGACACGACTGAGTGACTGAACTGACTGTTCATGGGGTTCTCAAGGCAAGAATACTGACGTGGTTTGCTGTTCCCTTCTCTAGTGGACCACGTCTTGTCAGAACTCTCCACCATGACCCGTCTGTCTCGGGTGGCCCTACACAGCACGGCTCATAGTTTCACTGCGTTAGACAAGGTTTTGGTCCATGGAATCAGTTTTGTTAGTTTTCTGGGACTGTGGTTTTCAGTCTGTCTGCCCTCTGATGGAGAAGGATAAGAGGCTTGTGGAACCTTCCTGATGGGAGGAGCTGGCTGTGGGGGAATCTGGGTCTTGCTTTGACGGGCGGGGCCATGCTCAGCAAATCTTTAGTCCAATTTTCTGTTTGGGGTGGGGCTATGTTCCCTCCCTGTAGTTTGGCCTGAGGCCAAAATATGGTAAGGACAATGGCATCTCCCTCAAAAGGACTTATGCCAGGACTGTTGTCTCCAGTGCCCCTGACCCTGCGGCAGGCCACTGGCGACCCACACCTCCACCAGAGACTCCCAAACACGCACTGGCAAGTCTGGCTCCGTCTCTTGGGCTCCTGCACTTTCTCCTGTGTCCTGGTGTGCACAGGGTTTTGTTTGTGCCCTTCAAGTGCCGTTTCCTGTGGAAGTTCTGTAGCAAAGCCCACTGGGCTTCAAAGCCAAACTCCCTGGGCTCTCAGCCCCTCTGCCAGGCCTCCAGGTTGGGGATTCTGTTGTGGACCCTAGAACTTGTGCACAAGTGCCAGACTTTCTTTGGTGTAGCTGTTCTCTAGTCTGTGGGTCATCCGCTCGGTGGCTGTATGGTGGGGCCAGTGGTGGCCTCCTCCAGGAGGGCTTATGCCACACGCTGCGCCTCCCAGGTCTGCTGCAGCCAGAGCCCCTGTCCCCGCACAGGCCACTGCTGACCCAGCCTCCGCGGGAGACACTCAGACACTCACAGGCAGGTCTGGCTCAGTCTCTGTGGGGGTCCCTGGGTCCTGGTGCACACCAGGTTTGGTTTAAGCCCTCCAAGCATCTCAGATGGGTGTGGGGTTTGATTCTAAACACAATTTGCCCCTCTTGCCCATCTTGTTGGGGCTTCTCCTTTGCCCTTGGATGTGGGGCATCTTTTTTTGGTGGGATCCAACAGTCTCCTGTCGAGGGGAGGTTTTGGAAAGTTACAAAATCTTTAGGACCAACTCAGAGTTAGACTTTGAGGCCTTAAAACAACTAAAAAAGCTGACTCTCAACTGTTTAGTGTCTGTCTTCTAGCTTAAATATGTCAATTTACTGATTTTGACTTTCAGAGATTATTATGCGGAGAACTTTTTTTCACATTTATCAAAAAAAGAGTTAGGATTATAGTGCAGTTTAAAATAGAAGTTCACAAAGAAGGCTGAGACTCTGACTAAGACAAACCACGACACACAAGAAAAAGGCCACCAGGGTTGGCCAACAGTCTGTGCTTGTGAATGGTTTCTCAGAGCCTTGACCAGAGGCCAAGAAGCGGCCATATGATGACCAACCCCATCATCGATGAGCTGGAATGCCAGCTACACAAGATGATATTTATTCCATAAACTGACAAGGCTGGGAATCCCCTCACTGAAGTTTTATGAAAAACTTGAAGCAAAGTTTTATCAATTGCTTTTTGAGAAATTGGTTATTAAGTCTAATGGTCCGCAAATCATTAGCCGTCAGGTCTGGCTTGGAAAAGATTAGAAGCTTATAAAGCCAGCATCTTATAGAACAATCCTTTTTATATTCAATAGAAAAATAAAAGGTATTCCAGGACAAAAATTAAACCAAAGAAATCTATGAAAATAAGCATTTGCATATTTAGACAAACAAAAAGAAAACAGCAATATAATAAGTAGATTATGGCATGACATTTTTGCTCAATGGTATACCTCCAGCAAGAGACCTGACGGCTTTATAAGAAGATGTGAGTCGACTTCTAAATGGTGCGCCTTTCAAACAAGGTCCAGTTACTTGATCCGAAGACCTAAGCTGAATGATCTTACTCAAATACACATGTGTGCGTGCATGCTTAGTCACTTGGTCATGTCTGACTCTTTGCGACCCCATGGACTGTAGCCTGTCAGGCTCCTCTGTCCATGGGATTTTTTAGAAAGAATACTGGAGTGGGTTGCTGTTCCCTTCTCCAGGGAATCTTCCTGACCCAAGAATCGAACCCGCATCATTTGTGTCTCCTGCATTGCAGATTCCTTACACTCTCAGCCATCGGGGAAGCCCATTCAAAGACACACTTGGCTGCAAAGCCTTGGATAACAAAACACAGAGAGTGAGAAGAGCCCAGTGGAGCGGGCTGGCGCTCAGTTCATTGAGACTGGTGTGCATCTGCAGACCCAAAGGCGGCTGGGGTCCAGGGCTCTGTGAATGTACCTGTGGTCCAGGTATCCTGTGAAGGGTCCTCAAAATGACATCCATGGAACTTCTAGAACTGCCCGAGGATGATACAGCCACCACACAGCACCTGAAATAAAAACACGGCTTGCTACAGACTGAGAGAAAGCTACATCTGTCTGGCACCATCTCCAGGAGCAGGGCAGAACACCCGGCATCGATGGAGACAGTGTTGCGCTCGGGGACGGGAGGGCGCTGAGAGGAGCGCCAGGCGGACTTTCCCCACTCAGGGGGTGACTCAGTGAGGCCACTGCTGGCTCACTGCTGCTTGGGGACGCGTGCACGGGGGCGCACCTCACCCCAGCGGGCTGACTGGCAGACGTGAGGGCCGACACCGACCGGCTGCTCTGCCAGTGCCTGTTCCCAGAGCTGGACCATCCTGGACTCACTGGAGGGGTTTAAACAGGCAGCAAGGCTCTGTGTTACCACAGCTACAGGACAGACAGTCTTTTCCTAAGCTTGTGGAAAAGTTCTTATTCTGCCCCTTGTAGAGCCCTCCCTAGGTGGGTAGGACCATTCCCAGATTAGACATCCCGACTCACTGGTCCATCCTGCATGTGACAATGGTCTGGTCTCAGCTGCAATCACCCGAAGCCACACTTCCCAGCTGAGAGCCTTCATCCCTTAATTGCAATACCCACTACCGGTTATAATCTATTGATTATCTGTGATATTAATAGGGAGGTGAAGCAGAATAGTTTGAGGAAATAAAAGGACATGCTAGGTTTATGATTAACTAGTGAATAGTTATTTAACTAGGCTTCCCAGGCGGCTCGGTGTTAAAGAATCCGCCTGCAATGCAGGAGATGTGGGTTTGATCCCTGGGTCAGAAAGATCCCCTGGAGAAGGAAAGGACAACCTACTTTATTATTGGAGCCTGGGAGACCACATGGACAGAGGAGCCTGCTGGCTGCAGTAGAGTTGTACACAACTCGGTGACTAAACAGCAAGTTCAGCTCAGTCGCTCAGCCGTGTCCGACTCTACAACCCCACGCGCTGCAGCGCGCCAGGCCTCCCATCCATCACCTACTCTCGGAGCTCGCTCACACTCATGTCCATCGAGTCACTGATGCCATCCAACCATCTCATCCTCTCCCGTCCCCTTCTCCTCCTGTATTCAATCTTTCCCAGCATCAGCATCTTTTCCAACGAGTTGGTTGGAGTTTCAGCTTCAGCATCAATCCTTCCATTGAATATTCAGGACTGATTTCCTTTAGGATTGACTGGTTTAGATTGCAACAAGTTATCTAACACATAACCATCCTCATTTTTTTTTAAGTTTCAGTTTTTAAAAAACTGTTAATTTTGTATTGGGGTATGGTCGGTTAGCGATGTTGTGACAGTTCAGGTGAACAATGAGAGACTCAGTCATCCACGTATACACGTATCCACGTATCCACCCTCCCCCAAATCTCCCCGCAACACACACATCCAGGCTGCCACATAACATTGAGCAGAGTTCCATGTGCTATACACTAGGTCACGGTGGAACACATAACCGTTTTGGAAGAATGGGAAGTCTAAATCATAGGTACATGTCCCCCAAATAATTCATTTGTTTGGAGATACAAGGCCAACTGTTCATTTAGAAAATTTTTTTCCATGGGAGTCTTAAATTGTGAGGCTTGTGCTTTAGAAATGATACAACACTACAAAGATAAATGGGAAAAGTGAAGCTTGGCTTGAATGCTTTCACTTATTTTTACCCCATTACCTCTCTTTCTGTGAATCTACTAAGCATGCTGAGTAACTGACAGAGTAATCAAGAGAGTCTATACCCCAGACGTGATTAAGTACTTTATTGCGATCATTGACAAGCAGAGCTAAGGAGTCCTTTAGTCAGAAAGCCACAGGGTAAGCAACCAAGTCAACCATCTGCTAACATGGGGAGCTGAAACTCCCCGACAGCAAAGCCCCTCCTCCAGCAGAGCCTAGACCAATGACAGGCTCACCAGGGGAGCTGGTGTTGAACGACTCCCAACATGATCAACATCTCTCATCAAAGTCAGAGAGTGTGCTTTTCTGAGAAACAAGCAGATCTCTAACCTATGAAAATTCCCAACTCAAAACAAACCATAAACCCAATGTATTTAGGGAGAAAAGTTTAACTTGAATTCAAACTAGAATTCTAAGAAGTGGGAGAAGACCGCATGAAACAGGAAATGAATTGTTAAAAATGAATTTAGGTTCTCTGCTGTTCTCTCCACGAATGTGCTCCCCAGCTGCTGTGCTAAGAACTCAGAGAAAGTGATCATGGACTTGTGGGTCCCAGTGACAAGAGAAATCCTCCTGAAGACAAGCTTAGGAATGAAAACTGGGAAGCCTTTAAGAGACACTCACACATCAGTTCTCGTGCAGTGGGGAATTCTCACAAATTCAGTGAACACAAGCTGTGCGTGAGAGCAGTTCCAATTCCAAAGGACCTAGGCAGAGTATACTGGAAGAACCTAGGATTTTATAGTTGCTGCTGTTCAGTTGCTCAGTAGTGTCTCTTTGCGACCCCGTGGACTGCAGCACTCCAGGCTTCCCCATCCTTCACCATCTCCCAGAGCTTGCTCAGCTCATGTCCACTGAGTTGGTGATGCCATCCAGCCATCTCATCCTCTGTTGCCCCCTTCTCCTCCTGCCCTCAGTCTCTCCCAGCACCAGGATCTTTGCTAACGAGTCCGCTGTTTGCATCAGGTGGCCAAAACATTCAGGATTTCTAGTGCTACAGCCACACCCCTGCACAAGCAAGCCTGTGTAGGGCATTTAACGTTTCTCCACGAGGACGACCACCTGAAGGGACGGGCTGCCATAAGACTGTCTTACAACACTTGGGCTTCCGTCCCCGATGCTCACCTTTATAGACATGCTCATATCCTACACCTGAGTGCATGGCACACACGTGGACAACAAACAGCCCTGTGATCCCTCGTCTCTCAGACAAACAAAGAGGTACTGTGCTGTATTCTGACGTGGAGTCCCTTTGGATACAGGTCAGGACTGGGTCTGAATGTCCCAGCAGAGTCTCAGTCAATAGGACAGAAGGTGGCCCCTCAGAATGGAAGCTGTGTAACTTTTCGCATTATGCAGTAGAAAACTCCCACAGATAAAAAGCAGAGCGCTGGGAGCGTATCTCATCCCTCACCAAAGGCTGGCCTCACGGAGGCAGTCTCACTGTGGGGCTCACAGCATCTCACAACTGGAATCTGAGTATCTGAAGGGCTCAGACGGTCTTCTGGAGCTGAGCTGGAGCGGCACGGACCCCCACGGGGCAGGCTGGCAGTGAGTGTGGATGGGGCAGGGGCGGAGAGCCTCCTGGAGCGGGCCGTGGTTCAGAAGCCACAGTACCTAGCTGTGTGTTGCTGCGTTCATTTCTGCCGTTACCCCAGAGCCTGGAGTCTGGTCTACATGCTCCACCTTTACACAAGTGTGCTACAGAGAGTTAAGGGTGGGTCACGATGGCCTCAAAACCCTGAGTGGCCAGCGTTGCCCAGGAAAAAGTCTGAAAGGCAAGAGAGCTTCTCAAGGACTCAAGAGTCAGGACTGGAATTACTGTTTCATCGCCACCTTGGGGAAATGGGGGGAAGTGGGTTCCTTGATGACCTTCTGAGGTTGAGTTTTACTAAGGGAATTAGTGACTTTTCCTATTTTATTTATGCTGAGAAATGAAACTGAGTACTGTGCTTGCATTTATATAAATTAGCTCCCTGAAATGAAGCCCACGATAGACGCTAACAAAAGAAGAAAGGTAAGTGGTTCCGTCCAGGGGTGAGGCTCTGGAAAGACATGGGTGAAAGGGTCAGTGTCACTTATTTTATACATGCTTTGAAGAGCTGAAGAATAAAGAACTACTTGTTTCAATATTTATGAAACTTGTCTTTAACTGTATAATGCTTGGGGTTTCACTGTCTTTCAAAGAGATGACAGGAAGGCTATCATATAAATGTAGTAATTCACACAGGAACTAACATTCCCTTACCTACAGTGTTCTGTTTTCAGCTCCATTTTTCTACATGATAAGTTATAAACAGTTCCTCTTGACTACAGTTTGTAGATGCAGCCATGAACTGGTTACGTGGGTTAGAGAGACAGACCCTGGGACCTAGCCCACTGCCCAGAAGGTTGTGCGCTACTGGGCGTGAGTGGGCACCTCTCCAGGTCAAGCGTACTGGGCTCACAGAAAGCTGGAGTTGCAGAGGACGGAGTTTGATGTCAGGGTAGCCTCTCCACTAGGGAATGATGGATCGACCCAGAAACGGCCCCACATTGTGACGGGGTCAACTAATTTGCTCATTTAGCACATCAGCCCACTGTCATTTCCTCCCGTTTCAGGGGCCTCGTCATCAGACGCATCTTACTCCAGTTCCCCAAAGATCTGGAGGAAAAAAAATTAAAAAGCTGGAATAGAGGAAAGAGCCTCCTTTCCTAGGAATTCCGCCTCCTTAGAGAAGGGTCATGAAGCTGGAGAAACTGCCTTCCAGGGGACTTGGGCAGGCCGAGGTGGAGGGAATCTGAGTTTAGCATCTCTTATTTTCCATAAAAGTCGGGGCAGGGAATAAACCAGAAGGAAATCAAAAAGATTTAAGATGTCAAAATGTGAGCAAACACCCAGCTCTGTTGGCCCGGGAGTGGGGGGACTGGACAGTAGGGTCCCTGCAACGGACAATTAAAAGCTTTCTCTTGGTGTTTTTCTCTCTGGCTTACTTCAACAGTATACTGACACATATATATGGAATTTAGAAAGATAGTAATGATGACCCTGTATGTGAGACAACAAAAGAGACTCAGAGGTATAGAACGGACTTTTGGCCTCTGAGGGANNAGAGGGAGAGGATGGGATGATTTGGGAGAATGGCATTGAAACATGTATACTATCATATAAGAAACGAAGCGCCAGTCTATGTTCAGTACAGGATACAGGATGCTCGGGGCTGGCCACGGGATGATCCAGGGAGATGGTATGGGGTGGGAGGTGGGAGGGGGCTTCGGCACTGGGAGATCGTGTACACTTGTGGCTGATTCATGTCGATGTATGGCAAAACCAACACAGTATTGTAACGTAGAATAAAGTATTTAAAAAACAACAACAAAAAGCCTTCTCTTGAAGTGCACGTGCGGGAAACCCGGCCCACGCGAGTCAGCCCGCCCCGGGCGTGGGATGGGGGCGGCTCTCCTGACGCCTCCCTCTGCCTTCTCCAGGTGGAGGGCGCGGCCCCGCGGCCCGAGGTGGTCCTCGCCGCGCGCCGCGCCCCTGCCGCCCTCCGGGCCGGCGGGGACGCGTGGGGCGAGCAGAAGGAGCGGCGCGCCGCCCTCATGGTGGGCGTCCTCACCGGGGTGTTCGTGCTCTGCTGGATCCCGTTCTTCACTGCCGAGCTCCTCAGCCCCCTGTGCGCCTGCGACGTCCCGGCCCCCTGGAAGAGCGTCTTCCTGTGGCTCGGCTACTCCAACTCCTTCTTCAACCCGCTCATCTACACGGCCTTCAACAAGAGCTACAACAGCGCCTTCAAGAGCTTCTTCTCGAGGCACCGCTGAGCGCGAGGCTGGCAAGGCAGGGGGTGCTCGCCCATCTGCCCATCCCCACCCGCAACCAGCTGGCAGAGACAGGCCTTCGAGGTCCCCAGGGTGGCCCCCAGAGCCAACTGGCTCACTGCCACACTCCCGGCAGGAAGCGAGTCTCCACGGGCAGTTCCCGGGACCTCATTGTATCCCATTTACCTGCTTGTCCTCACTCCGCACTGCACAGCCACGGACCTGGACCCCTGAGTGCCCTTTCCTCTCCAAAGTCCCCCGCAGCATGGTTTAGCGTCCTCATCCCAGAAAAGTCAAGCCAGCCAGAGGGGACGGAGGAAACACGTCAGTCCAGGCGGGATGAGGACAGACAGGGAGTGATGAGGAAGGAGTCGCAGCGGGGACCTCTGGGGGGAAGGAAACCACAACTCCAAGTTTCCCGGAACAGTCCCCACTTGCAGGGCTCCATTCCATGGTTCCAGGAAGCTCACCCTAGGACTTACATGTCCCAGTATTTGCCCACAAAACATCCTCTCTGAACATATCAAAGCACACAGCCACACCTGCAAGGCCAGTCAATATGGCCCCACACACATGCACACCGCACCTATGGAAGAGGCGAGTGTTCCCACTGGCCAGTTTATTCTAAAATGCAACCCAAGAGCTTGGAACTGGAACTGAAAGTCAAATCAAATACCACCTTCCGTTTTGAATCAACTGCCCACAACACTGAGATATCTACTAGCTCCGTACAATCTGTCACATTTGCTTATTTACTATGGGTTCCATTTGTATAGAATTTATTCAAATGTTGCCAAACAAAGATTTCTAGCCTCAGATCATGAGGTTAGAATAACAAAACTGTCACAAAGTTGTTGACTTCTTAAATATAGTTTCATCACTAAGGGCTACTGAAGGCTTATTCACCAAACAGGGGCACTTTAAGGTGGCCTGTTAGCTGCTGCTGTGCACTGGTATGGAAATACCCACTGTGAGACTGATACAGGCAACGATGAAAGCAGAGAAGTGGTAACACTTTAATGAACACAGCAATGAAACTGGTGAGGCAAGACAATTAAGTGATGATGTGGTGTTTACGTGATCACACAAAACTTTAAAAAGGTCTTGGACAATAAAATTGCCTGTGGTTTTCTATGTCCCTGACTCTCTGAATGCATGCATTTTAAAATGATATATTATGTCTGAATTATTACAATACAGATATATTGTTATATGTATTATTTTGTAAATACTAAATTAAGTAATTAACATATTAAAAACAGGAGATCTATGTCCATTTGTTTTAACACTTGCTCCTTGGAAGGAAAGCTATGATCAACCTAGACAGCATATTAAAAAGCAGACATTACTTTGCCAACAAAGGTCCATCTAGTCAAGGCTATGGTTTCCCCAGTAGTCATGTATGGATGTGAGAGTTGGACTTAAAGAAAGCTGAGCGCTGAAGAATTGATGCTTTTGAACTGTGGTGTTGGGGAAGACTCTTGAGAGCCCCTTGGACTACAAGGAGATCCAACCAGTCAATCCTAAAGAAATCAGTCCTGAATATTCATTGGAAGGACTGATGTTGAAGCTGAAACTCCAATATTTTGGCCACCTGATGCGAAGAAGTGACTCACTAGAAAAGACACTGATGCTGGGAAAGATTGAAGGTGAGAGGAGAAGGGGACAACAGAGGATGAGATGGCTGGATGGCATCACCGACTCAATGGAGTTTGAGCAGGCTCCGGGAGTTGGTGAAGGACAAGGAGGCCTGGCGTGCTGCAGTCCATGGGGCTGCAAAGAGTCGGACACGACTGAGCGACTGGACTGAACTGATGCCCACTTGTGGTCTTGGATTGAAGTTTGGTTTTGCATTCACTGCAAAGATGGCTCTGATGCCTCAGTCAGCACCAAGTTCCACGGCAGCAGTAGAGTGTAGGACTCGACACGTGGCCCAGACTGAATTTTTTAGAAATCAGGAGGGCAATTCCCATAGGGGAGACCTGGGCGTCGCATCTCCCACCATGTGGGTGACGATATCCACATCACCGCCCTATGCATGCCCTGCCCCCACCGATCAGAGCCGCGCTGCAGGGACCCCGGCTGGGCCTAGGCCTGTCCCCGGCAGGGGAAGAGAAGCAAGCGGTGTCGAGACTTCATTCTCGCAGGATCAGAGGAGAGCATCTGGAGCCCAGCCTCGGAAGATGCGTGAGCCTTGACGCTCAGGGAGGCTCAGGCTGGGAACGGGAGTGGAGCGGTGCCTGTTTACATACGTGGAAAGGAAAAGCCATTTAAAAGAAGGCCCTCTACAGCTGTGCCCGATGGTCAGAAAGGAGCAAGTGATGATCATAATTAAGTTCTGTCTGGCCACAGGGCTCCATCCCAGCTTTGCCTTAAAGCCCAGGCTGGGTGAGATGTGGAGGGGAGGATCGGGGGGCAGGGGGGCTCCCATCCCAGGGCAGGTGGCTTTTATTTCCCAGATGATTGTGTGATGCTGCGGAGCAGAGATGCTCAAAATGAAGTGAAGTCGCTCAGTCATGTCTGACTCTTTGCGATCCCATGGACTCTAACCTACCAGGCTCCTTCGTCCATGGGATTTTCCAGGCAAGAATACTGGAGTGGGTTGCCATTTCTTTCTCCAGGGGATCTTCCCAACCCAGGGATCAAACCCAGGCATCGCAGGCAGAAGCTTTACAGTCTGAGCCACTAGGGAAGCCAAGTGACTGGCTTTCAAGCTGATTTAGCAGCAGAACCCTTTCATCAAGTGCGTGCATTCTCTGGGAGACGGCTCACAGAAGAAAGTAGATGCTTTGTGATTCAGGCAGTTTTGTCCTTCCTCCCTTTACTGGATGGCAAGGAGCTACACAGCAGGCTGATTCAGTTGCTGCCTCACTAACACTGCATTTGCCCCTTGGTCTGCGTGGCTGAAATCCCAATGGAGTCTCCTCTGTGGTGACAGGGCTCTAAAAATCACTTATTTCCTCTCCAGATACACAATAAAGTAGGTTTCGGATATGATTACCTTGGGAAGAGAAGAACTAGCCTGAACTAGTATCTTCTCCCTCATGAAAACCAATGACATAAATAATACACATATTTCATTCACCACGTCCAAGCTATGCTTCTGTGCTCTAAATGAAGTGTTAAGTTAGCAAAAAAAAAAAAAATCACTATCTCCCTCCTTGGTCCCTGGAACATTCTGAGGCAGCTTATAATAAAACCAGACAATAAAATAATTGTTCTAATAAAACCTGTAAGCTCTTCAGAAGACTTAGCAGAATGCCAATGGGAGAAATTGGTTTTCTGGAAACATAAAGAGAGTTCACCTTCAATTACTTCTCTCCATAAATTCCAAGAAGCCTGATAACTCACCCCCAGCCCACCAAACACAGAGAATAAAGTTAGAGGCATAAAGCAAACCCTATACACAGCCCAGACCCCTCTGACCTTGTTATTTTGTGGGTGCTGCCCTTTACACTGTTAATTACATGGACATGTTGGCACCCAGACTGAGCCCACACTGGTGTGAATGCCTCTGAGGCATTCATTGTGGTCTTAAGGAACTCTAATTCTATATTGCTTGTGACAACAGACGCCAGTCTCCGGCCCTGGTGTAGATAAACGAGCTAACCTCCTCTCCTCCTCCTCCTCGGAAGTCACCAGAGCCAGAGCTCTGTGTTCTGAGGCTCCTCCTGCAGCTCCGTGTGCAACGATCAATAGACATTAAGTCATGTTTACACCCAAAGCACTGGTCCTTAGGTAACCGTCTCCAAAAATGGAAGGCGCCCTTGCTAGCTGAGGCCCTAACGAGAGAAATCAGTTTACAGATGTACTCTCTGGACAAACCGCTTACCAGTGGCCCTATTCACAGAGCCTGCAGAAATAATGGGACTCAGCCACATAGAATCTTTGCTTTAGAAATGATGGGTTTATTGTTTTCAACTAGTCACATTTGCACATGGGTCTTTGGAACAAGGTAAAATGACTTCAAAAAGTGAAGGAAAAAAAACAATCTCTGGTATTTCAACAAGTTGAAAACCAGTCTCTATAGTGGTCACCGGAGCTGGTGCCAAGGAAAGACAAAATCAAACTTCACCTAACTAAACCTTTCCCTTGATTTCATCTATTATCTAAAACTTCTAGCCTATGCAAACTTTGTTTTCAAACTTTTCTCCTAAGGTGCAAACCCATTACGGACTGAATGTCCCCCAAACACACATAACTTCAAACACTGAAGCCCTGACCCCAGCGTGATGGTACTGGGAGACGGGAGGTGATTAGGTTTGGATGAGGGCACGAGGGTGGGGCCCCACACACCAGAGAGCTTGCCCTCTCTCTCTCCATGCACACAAAGAGGAGACCTGTGAACACAGCGGGAAGGTGACCTTCTGCAGGCCAGGAAGAGAGCCCTCACCAGACACCCCATAGGCTGGAACCCTGACCCTGGCTTCGGCCTCCGCAGCCTCCAGGACTGTGAGAACACCCATTCCTGTTGCATGACCCACTCAGTCTATCGCATTTGCTACAGTAGCCTGAGCTAATTCAACCAGTGTCACTTGCTCAAAATGAAAATTCAGGAGGAACAGGTATACTTTCTAAAGAAAATATTCACATGCCTTGTTCTCATCCATTTCTAGGCAAGTAGACTTCTCCGTGGTCAGGACAGGCATCCAATCCACCGGGACTGTAAATCAAAGCTGTCGCAGAAGGGCTGGGTAGATCCATGCAGCTTTGTGTAGGCGTTCTGAGACGACGACATGGGCCTTGAAAACTCTAAGAGGAACAGATTTTCTAGGTATTAGAATTAGGTTTGTGTAGAGAGTTTATGTCAGTCAGGGATCTCCAGAGAAATGGAATCCACAGAAGGGTGTATACATGTGTAGCGACAGAGAGAGGAAGAGGGAGACAGAGGGAGAGGAAGGGAGAGAAAGGGTGTTTAAGGAGTTGCTCAGGTGATTGTGGAGGCTGGCAAGTCTAGAATCCAGAATCTACAGCGTCAGCTGGCAGGCTGGAGACCCAGGAAACAGTTGATGTTGCAGCTGGGACCCAAGGGCCTTCTGACCTCAGGGCATCTGTCTTTCCCTCCTAAGGCTTTTAACTGACTGGATGAGGCCCAGCTATATTATGGAGGGTAATCTGTTTTATGCCAAGTCTACTGATTCAAATGTTAGTCTCATCTAAAAAATGCCTGCACAATGGCCAGGACACAGAAACAGACTGAATGTCCATTGGTGGGTGAATGGATAAAGGAGGGGCGGCACATGCATATAATGGGATACTGGCCATGAAAAGAGCGCAGCAACAGTGTGCCGAGTGCCATGGGCGGACCCAGACTGTCACACTGAGGGAACTCAGACAGAGAAAGGCAAATATCACATGACAGGGCACATGTGCAGAACCTGAAAAAAAAGGGTACAGATGAACTTATTTACAGCACAGAAATAGAGTCACTGATGCAGAGAGCAAACTCATGGCTGCCAAGCAGGGGAGGCAGAAGGGATAAGTTGGGAGACTGCATAAGAACCTACTTATAACACAGGGGACTCTATTCAACACTTTGTAATAATCTATATGAGAAAAGAATCTAAAAAAGAGTGGTATGTATATATGTATAATTGATTGTTTGCTATACAGTAGAAATACAACATTGCAAATCAACTATACTCAAATAAAAATAAATTTTTAAAAAGTAATTTTACCCTAGAGAAGGAAATGGCAACCTACTCCAGTATTCTTGCCTGGAGAATCCCATGGACAGTACAGTCCATGGGGTTACAAAGAGTCAGACACAACTGAGTGTCTTTCATTTTCAGGTGAAGTGACTTAAGAACTGGCTTCTGTGAATATCTGCACAACTACAAAAGGAAATATTTTCAAGGAAATAGAGAAAATGCTATTTCAGTTTAACCTAAAGTAGAATATTCCAAGATGTGTAACAGTTGATAGTTGTAAACATATGTGTGTGTGTAGCAGTAAAATTTTTCATTGGAAATATTTGTAAACTTTATAAAAATATAAAGGGCTTAAAGACTATAATTACTTATTATGTCATTCAGCATCATGTGAAAAAGTTGTAGGAAATATTTGAAGTTATAATGTGTTATTGAACCAGTATCATCAGTGGAATCTTCCTTTGCTCTCTCAGATTTGACCATGGATATTCTATAAATTTTGTCAGAAATAGAAGTTAGAATTCTCTTGCCTACTACTTGTTGATTATATAGTAGAACATTAATAAAACTTTGTTGTGATTATTCAGGATCAAGATTGAAATTTTTCTGAAAAAGAACGACTTTTATCCACCATTACTAATTATTAAATGGCCTTGAAAATTACATTTTTTGGAATAAATGTTTCTTAATTCAATCTAAGTTTACAAGGTAAAACAATATTGTGTGAAAATTATATTGTGGTAAATCCATTTCACTAAAATTTTTTCATTCATAGTTTATGTCATCCTTCCCCCCCCATTTCTTATGCTAATAAAATTTAAAACAAAACCAAAAAATAGTAATTTTAAAAGAAAGTTCAGAAACACCTAGAATACTATTTAGCCAAATATCAGGGAACAGATGGTGCATAAAACTCATGAGCCCAGAGGCTAACTCTCCTGTCTACAGCTGCTAAGGTACGAGACTTGGTGCCTACAGAGAAGAGATGAATTATCACAGATTCTCTTCTATAACAACGTTAGTGATGTATCAGTGCTGGAGCAATAGGAAGCTCTCAAGTGTTTTTTGAATGAAAGTCAAAGTGTAAACCCTGCCTTTCGCACTGGAGGAATTATGAAGAGTGGACTTGGGCGTAATGCGGGGGGGTGAAGTGCCACAGCCCTCATCCTCAGTCCGTTCTGAGATGCTTTAGAAAGATTTGGCTAACATGTGGGGGACTGGGGAAGCAGTGTCCTTGGCATCTTTGCACTGGAGCATCAGGTATGAGCTCAGCTTTAGGTCCAACATGGAGCCAGAGTGACAGAGACTTGGTGCCCACAGAGAAGAGATGCATATTATGAATTCACTTCCATAACGATACTGGTGATGAGTAACAGAGTTGTGGCTAGATGGGTGGGACAGCCTGTTGTGCTGTTTTAAGACAACACACAGGTGTCCAGAAAGATGATGAACTGATAAGAGGCCACAGGTGGGGATTGTAAACTAAGACGTAAACGGCTGAGATGGCAGGCCCAAGGGGTTAGCGCCAGGCTTCAGCATGTAATCTCGAGAGGAAAGATGGGACCATCTCTAGTCATGGTCAATGGCCCAGGAAGAAAGCCTGACTAGCTATTTCAGAACCAGCACAACTGTGGACGCAGAAGACACATCCTAGACTGTGAGCTCATTCCTCACCAGGAATGCCTTCTTTCGCGGGAGCAGAGGGTGAAAGGAACGCATGCTGAGACCATGGGCATGCATCTCAAGAGGCTGAGTCACCCAAACAAGTACTCAATATACTGCAGAAGACACATACGTTTAAGTGCACTGCACACTGCAAGACGGGCAAAGGACTAGATAGCTCCCCAATCCGTGAGGCATCTTGCTCCTCCCTAATCCCCTAAGTCCAAACTGTCCCAACAATGGTTCCAAACAGTGACTCCAAGCTCGCTGCCCATGACCCTCAGCTTCTGCAGACCTTCTGAATGACAGTGCAGCAAGTAAGCTCAGAGCAACACTGGACTCAGGCTGAACTGTCCGCATTCTACGGCGAGTGCCGGCAAACTTTCTCTATTAAGAGCCAGAAAGCACACGTTTCAGGCTCTGCAGATCATACAGTCCCTGCTGTAACTATTAACTCTGCCACTGTGGCCCCAGAGCAGTCATACACAACACAGAGGTCAGTAAGAGTGGCCGTGTTCTAACAACACTTTACTTATAGACGTTGAACTCTGGATTTCACATAGTTTTCACATATCATTAAGTATTATTTTCATATTTTTCCAACCATGCTAGAAGAAAAAAAGAACAGTTAACCAGTGTCACACAAGAGTAGGTGGCAAATTTGGCCCACAGCTTAACTTTCTAAACCATTGATCTTTTAAGTCTTTCAATGTCTTGCTTCCTGAAGAACAGTCATCTCAATTGTTCCGTTGTAACCTTTTAATAAAAGCTTGCATTTTGTCCTTGACTTTCAAGCAATGTTGCACTGCTCTTCCTTCCTATGCATGCTGCCGTTGGGAGTCTAACGCCAAACCAATTTTCTTTATTCTCCTTCTGGCCAGGAGGCCTAGGGCTCATCTTCAACGTTTGTTTCACTAGGTTATATTTCAGTTTTCCCAGCTATACAGTAGTAGGACCTTTCAATGTGTATATTCAATTCTTTTTTCAGAAAAACTTCCTTGAATTAAATTCTAAGTAATGCCTTCTACTGTTTTATTTTCTAGGGAACTCATTTGCAGGGTGGATGTTCTCGGCTAGGGTTCAGTTTCATCAGCTCTCTGATCATTTCTTTCTCCTTGGCATTTCTTACATTTCTCCATCATGTTCCTTATTGTGCTTTTGGTTTTATATCATTTCCATGGTTTATTTCTGTAATTTAGTACTCACTTTTGAATTAACTTTTTTTCTTCTGTAGCTTTTCTGCATTTGATCAGTGCTCACTTCATGCCTTAATATTTTTTGTTGAGCTTGAGTTTTTGACTCATGGGGACCTTATCTTCTCATTTAATTATATATAATTACATTATGTATATAATGACATTAGATTGTCATGGCTTTGCATTAGCTAAGTCTCTTATACCAGGAAAACATCTGAATAGAAAACTGAGCTGAGAATACAAGGAGGTGGCTCAAAAAAGGCACAAATCCCCAACACTATGTTGTTTACTAAAATAGTAAGCATATTGTTAAACACTACCCAATATGCTAAACTCCTCTGTCCATGGAATTCTTCAGGCAAGAATACTGGAGTGTGTAGCCATGCCCTCCTCCAGAGGATCTTCCTGACCCAGGGATCGAACCCAGATCTCTTGCATTGCAGGCCGACTCTTTACCATCTGAGCCACCAGAGAAACTCCAATAAAAGAATCCAAAAGTTGAAAGAACTGTAACATCTTGGCATAAGTGAGCCATACTCCATGCTGGGATGGTTGTGAGCACCCTCATTCCCAGTTGGTGAGGGTGAAAAATTGCCTCAGTATTTTTGAAGGTCCATTTGGTTCCATTCAACAAATGCTTGAATATTCTATTTAAGAAAGGCTTGAATATTTAAGAAATGCTTGAAAATGTGTATATTCTACTTGTTCTTCCCACTGCCACATTGGAGATGAGTTCCCAGGAAGCTATGAAAAGCTTTCTATTTCGAAAAGAAGACATTTCTGAGGTGGTGGTACTTGTGCTTGAGCACCTGATCTTAAGTCCAGCTGAGAATCTGACCCAGAAGTGCTGACATCCTCAGGAAGTTATTTTTTGGTTTCCCTGTTCATTTGTCTACAGTATTTCTGGAAGATTAAAATGAATTTTGCTCAGGGAGAGGGGAGCTTTTCTTTGGAAAGAGTCTTTGCTTGAGTCTTTGGGAAAGAATGGAAGGGGTGGACGAGACTTGCAGACTGAGATGCCTATTTTATGATCAAGCCTCTAAAGTGTGAAAAACAAGTCAGGGTTTGTCTCCATCAGGAGTCCATTTCTGAAGGCACACAGCCAGCACACTCTAGAAGCAGTGATAGGATCTAATTTTTAAGAGAATTACATTGGTGAATTGGAGCTGTGAGGCCTCTCTCACACCCTCGTGTCCTATGCCTGCCTTTTGAGTGCAGAAAAGATTTAGTCGAGAAATAAACTTAAGCAGAGAAATGGGAAAATACAAAAACAAAGGAAAATCAAACAAGACCAACTAATAATAGTCGTTAAACACAGTCAAGGACCTTTAGTTCCTCCTCAAGGCTACACATACATTCTGAGCTGTATCTTGTGAGCTATTTTGTAGATACTGAAACCTCTCCAAGTGGGAGAAGCTAACTATACGATGAGCAGACTATAGCCAAGACATAAGCTGCCACAATCCTGAGAAATGGACTCAAAGAAATGGGAACCAACCAACCCGAAAATGAAGATTAACTGTACTTAAACCAATCAAGATGACATTGATCAAACCACTATGATCCATTTCAAGATGACTATCAGAGCTGCCTGTGCCGTCTCTGTATGTAGCCTCGTCCCTCCACTTGTGCACCCCTAAAACTCCCCTTTAAAAGTTTTTGCCCTTGGGACTCCACTTTCCAATGCAGGGGACACAGTTTTGATCCCCGGTCCCAGAACTAAGATCCCACATGCCACAGGGCTACTGAGTCTGTGCACGCTGGAGCCCAAGTGCAACTAGAGAGAAGCCCAAACATCTGGCTGCTGCAACTAAGACTCGACACAGCCAAATAAGCAAATCTATACACACACACACACACACACACACACACACACACTTTTTTTAATAGCTTTTGCCTACTGATTGTAAGTGCGGAGCTGGTCTTCAGACACAAGTCTGCCTTCTCCCCCAGTTGCCAGCCTCTGAAATAAAGCAACCTTTCCTTTCCACCAGCACCTGCCTCTCAAGCATGGGCTTCTGAGTGGCAAGCAGCTGGACCTGAGTTCAGTAACACTTGGAAGCAGTGTCTTCAGAGTCTTGGTGAGCCTGGGCTGGAACGGTGCCAGGAGCCAGCATGAAGAACCCCGCCCATGGCAAAGGTCATGAGGAAGGAAGCTTGGCATACACAAAGGCGTGACCAAGCCTCAGGAAACCCACTGTTCCCGAGCATCTACCCCCAAACCAGAGTCTGTTTTATGCTCTCACCTACACCTCTGACTTTATGGGGGCCTCTCCCCGATAACCATTTCTCTCGGAGAAGGAGTTAACTTGCAGCTCCAGTTAATAAAGATTCCTGGGCATGACAAGAGTGTTTCAACTTACAAACTCTCTGAAGTTCCTCTAGCCTGCCTGATCAGGTTCGTCTGGCCACATGTGATTGTTTACAGCCTCCCAACTGTGAGAGGCGTGAGATGCTTTAAAACTTTCTAAATACAGACTCTTTTGAGAAGTTAGAAAATTATTAGTATAGTGGGTTGATTAGAAATTATATTGGTGAAGGGTTTTTTCATTTGTTGTGCCAATAATTACTGCTAATTCCCTGCCCTGAGTGGGACAAGGGTGTCTCAGGTCAAACCTCTCTGCTGACAGACTAGCTTGTGTGACAACCTCTCAACCATAAACAGCACAGAGAGTTTGTGCTCCAAACTATTTTGAAAGTCTTAATTAGCATACAGCCTTTCTCATTGTTGAGTCAATGATTGCCACCAGGCCTCCATATCCTTAGGCACCTGGGAATATATTAATCAATGTATTTGGAATATAGAAAAGGAAATATAGTAGTTTTTGAGGTTAGCAATACTAGACTTTTTGAGTTAACGAATTTCCTCTTTTGTTATAGATCACTGTACTTTGTTATAAATCATTGTGTCCTTGCAACTTTATGATATCTTAAGACTAAATAGATCTTAAGGGGAACATTAGTGAAAAGTTTTCATTTGTTGAGCCAGTATTTACTGCTAAATCTTCATATTCCCTGCCCTTATCATGAATATAACTAGCATATAGGAGAAATAAGTATTAACTTTTAAGATTAATCATGTTAACCTTAGGTTAAGTAAATTCTTTTCTTGATTGTAATCCACTACACCCTCACCCCATAGGAATGCAACTTTATTTGGAGGGTGGTGCCTGGCTTAAGAAAAAATCACCTCTGGAAAAAATGTTTTCTGGTTAACTGGCTGTTATCAGAAAGGGCCATAAAATGTCAGCAGGCCTCATGGCCAGAAGATAATGTAAAACCCATAAGACCTCTGTATAATTTTATATGAAGCACCTGATTGTGACAAGGGTCAGGTCTGCTGACCCCTGCGTGACTCTGTATTCATCCCTATGTATAACAAAAGGTATACAAGCAAACCTGAAAAATAAAGAAATCGGATCAGTTTCTGGAAAGACTGATTCCCCCATGTCGTTCTTTCCCCTTCTGGCTGAATTCCCATCTGGTACCTGGGTACTCACCAAGCCTGCTAATTCTGCCTGGGCTTCTAAGATCAGACCAGGGAGGCCTCAGTGCCTCCTCTCCTTCGGGAGAACGGAAAGATGCCTGTGGCCTACATAGGTGGTGATTGGTATTCCACATAAACCAAGTTATTCAGCCTCTTTTTCTCCACTAATTTTCCTACTACACTATCCGTTTCTAATCTCTCTCTATATCTGTAATTAAATAAGTTTTTTCCTAGGACGCCTACTCCGTCTCCCCTTCGAATTACCCTGGATCCCCCGGGGCTGGACCCCGGCAGAGGGGCTTTGGCCTTGAGGCGTCACAGGTCAGCATGTGCTGGGGGCAGCAGGTAGACACGGAGCAGCAGCAGCAGCAGCAGCAGCAGCAGCGCAGGACAGCAGGACTGCCAGTGGAGTCCACGCTCAGAGGCCTCTCCTGGCCTGTGGCCCTGTTCCGCTCACATCTGTTACTGAAAGCTCTGACACTCTTTGTTGGAAGTCATTAAGAAGACAATCTGGAAAGCCAACACACCAGAAAAACATTACAACATCAAAATCCAGTGTTTGCGGGTTAGGACCCAAAGTGCTCACATCCTCAGTTCAAAAAAGTCCCATCACAGAGGCTGAGCTCCCCTGAGCAATCATGTGACTAAGTTCCCAACCACTTTTTTGGGCAGGACACCAAGCCCACAGGGAGTGGCCTGGGCATGGTTAGCCTGTGATCCCTTCTTACTGCCTCTGCTTCTGGGTCTCACAGTGGGGGGGGGGGGGACTACAAAATTTAGGTGTAGTGATCAAAACACCGTAGCCGGCTGGTCCACATTCACTGGAGTGAAGTGGGACAAGGTTACATCTGTGGACACAGACATTCCCCTATCACCATGGGGTAGGGGGACAAAAGGAAGTCCTCACAAGACATGGCAACATTTTAACAGTAGGAAAACAGTAGGAGCAACATGACTATTAATCAGCAGGAAATCTGACGAAACCTCACAGAAAAATATATACAGTGGAAGGCCATGGAGTCTCTATACTGTGTCTGTGTAAATTACAGGAAGTGAGGACAATATATTTCTACTGGATGATATTTCTAAGAACCAACAATATAATATTGACACTACTTTTAAGTACACATTTATATATGTAAGGTTGTACATCCTAGAAAGTCATAGAGCAAGACATAAAGGATATTTCTCCTCCAGGTGTTAGGATTACCGGTGACTTTTTTATCCTTTTAAAATACCTTCTAGCACTCTGGCAGTGATTATAATTCACAATCAAAAACAAAGGTGTAATTTTGAGAGCTTTTCACCCAGAGACAGAGCTCACTTGTAGGAGGGAGAAAGCTTCCTTAGTATTCAAAACAGACTAATTTAGCAACAATATTTGGCCCCATAATAACAAAAGCCAAATGTTCCTCTTAGAAGTCTGGCTGGAAAAGCACAGCTCTTTTCCTGATGATTGCCCCCCGTGATTTATTAAAGTAATAAAGGCTTGTTGCAGAAAATTCCAACAAAGTGTGTTTTATTATCTGTCACAGGGTGATCCAAGCAAGGCGTGTGGCTCCCCATCTGTCTGCTTCAGGCGCTGGGACTTCCAGGGAGGGGAGGAACGAGCCTTTCTGTGCCTGCTCCTCGCCTGGGCAGCCTTGCTGATGGGTAGACAGTGCAGTTTGGGATGAATTATTCATGGAAGAAGCTGTGCGACCATAAATATTCAAGGGGATACATCTGGTTTCTCTGACGCCCTGTGTAGGGCAGAAACAGTACATTTGTATGGAGTAAAACAACTTGTCAACCCCACAACTCTTCCTGCCTGGGCCCAAGATCTACAGCAGAAAAGCAGCTTCTGACACTTCACATGAAGTCCAGCTGAGACACGTGGGCGTGAGTCCATGCGCAGGCTTCCACCTGGACAGATGCTGCTAACAAGCACCTTTAGCCATGCTCCCCTTAGCAGATTCAAGGCTGTTCTTGGCATTTGGGATGGGAAGGGGAATCACCCCACACTTTTCTACAGTGAAATATGGCCTCTAAGACACCAGCTGAAGCCTCAGAAGTAGAAAAAGAAGAAAAGTGTTCCCAAGGGGTCTGCAGTTAGGGGAGAGCATCTGGGTGCTGCGTGGGGGATGGGGGTCCCAGGAGGACACAGGACTTCCTCCTACAGTCTTCCACCTTGGGAAGAGAATGAAAACCGTCCCAACACCAACGTGCCCAGTCTCCGGGCACGCCTCCTCTTTCACACTCACCCGCAGCAGTGGCGAATTCCCAGGTCTGAAGGAAAGCAAGCCTGGGGAGATGAGCCATGCCCCTCACTGGATCTGCTTCAGGAAAGTGCTCTGCTGCCCTCTCTCCAAGTAACACTTGCAGTATTGTGCACGAGCCATATGGCCCTCCGCCATAACCCTTATGTTTGGGGATAGGTAGGTAGGTTTAGTTGCTCAGTTGTGCCCGACTTGCGACCCCATCGACTGTAGCCCACCAAGCTCCTCTGTCCATGGGATTCTCCAGGCAAGAATACTGGAGTGGGGTGCCATTTCCTTCTCCAGGGGATCTTCCCGACCCAGGGATTGAACCTGGGTCTCCTGCATTGCAAGCAGACTCTTTACCAACTGCTCCACCAGGAAAGCCCAAGAAGCCCTTTTCAAGGTGTTTCATAAAACCCTAATTCCAAGGAATGTTAATAGCTACTGTGTGAACATATGTGCTCCGTATCTACAGCCAAATAAGTTTTAAGAAATACTGAGTAATAGTTTCTTGAAAAAACCCACATAAGCCTGCACTCTGAATCTCTAAGATTCTATCAGGAAATTCTGCCCTAGGGAATTTGTGGGGTGTCTGGAGACACCTGGAGACATCTGTTATTAAAAATGGGGGCTGGTGGGGGGAAGGGGTGCTTTACTGACATTAGTGGGTAGAGTCCAGGGATGCTGGTAACATGTGCAGGATGGCCCCCCACCCTTCCCAACAAGGAATTATTAACTGCTTTCCTGGGGCAGCCAGGCCCGATGCAAGGACCCCAAACTGGTTCTAAGACAAAAGGTTAGAGTAGGACTGGAGGCTGTTATCTAAGCTGCCACATCCACTTTCTGGCAAGAAGACCCTCCAGAGCCCATTGCTTGTCACAGGGCTGAGCCAACAATGGCTTTTACATTTGTAAATGTTCACGTTTTACAGGATCCTCTAAGTACCAACCCAGTACCCTCAGTTTTGCCTCTTTATCCATGAAGGCTTTAATATTTACTAATCTGGCCCTTTAGCAAAAGTTTGCCAACCTTACTCTAGACGGCTGTTTTAGAGATTACTACACAGAAATGTCACAAGCTGGTTAAAGGCTGACAGGGCAATTAAACTGTAACCTTGGGGTTATCTCAGCCACCAGAGGGAAACCGCAGGGAGGACAGAGACTCCTCCAACTGAACACAGACACAGCGCCTCATGGGCTGTAGGCAAGCAGAATACAGAAAAAGGTTTCAGGCGCATGCCCACTACAGTGTAAAAAGGCGATCATCTGCGAGCTGTTTTAACTCATGTTTGGAACAGTGTTTGTCCAGCATTCAGGACACTCAATACACGTGTTAACTGAATGGCAGCTGACTTCCATTCCCTTCAGCAACACCCTGCAGAACTTTAGAGTATAAGGAAGCATGTGTAGAAATAAAAAGTGCAAGGACATACAGCACTTAAGGTCAACCCACAAACTTGAACTTGCTCAAATCATCACATTCATTACAGTTCAATTCCTCTTTCCTCTAGGTGGGTGGCGCCCTTCGACTGCCAAGCTACAGTGCGACTCTAAAATCTTGGCCAGCGCGATAAGAAGGGGAAGCAGCCTGCCAGGGTGGCCGCACCAGGGTCCCCGTGGTGATCAGTGAGACAGCGTGCCCTGAGTGCGGCAGCCATTCCCCCTCCGGTGACATGCCTGGAACGTGGACAGCAACATTTATTTCCAGCTAGATCTGCAGGTCTCAGCCACAACTACAAGTTCTTATTGCCTGGAGAACTTAAAAAAATAAAAATACTGATGTCTGACCCTGTTCCTCTGAGTTCAACTGGTCTTGAGGGTGAACTTCTTTTTATTGAGGTGAACTTCACGTAACACAAAATTAACTAAAGCAAACAACTCAGCAACACCCAATATAAGAATCACCCTCATATAATTTCAAAACATTTTCATCTCCCCAAAATAAAACCCTGTACCCATCAAGCGGTGAACTGCCACTTTCCCTCCTGACAGCAACCAACCTGCTTTCGGCTTCTACGGATTTACCTGTTCTGCACGCTCCTTACAAATGGATTTATACAGTATGTGACTTTGACTTTTGCCTAGTTTCTTTCACTTTCAGCATAAAGTTTTTGAGGTTCATCCCCATTGGACCATGTATCCATACTTCATTCTTCGTATGGCTGAATAATATTCCATAATTTGTTCATCCATTTGTCTGCTAACGGCCACTCAGGTTGTTTCCATCTTTTGGCCACTGGGAATAGTGCTGCTTTGAACATCCAGTAACAGGTGTTTGTCAGAGTCCCCATTTCCAGTTCTTTGGGGTATATACATGGCAGTGGAACTGCTGAATCACATGGTAATCTTGTTTAACTTCCTGAGAAACAGCTAAACCATTTCTATAAGGATGGACTGGTTTACAGTCTCAGTAGCCATGTATAAGGGTTCCTGTTTCTCCACATCCTTACCAGTACTTGCTTTCTGTTTTGTTTCTTGTTATTCTTGCCAACCCAGTAGATGCAAAGTGGTACCTCACACCCCACTGTGGTTTTGACTGACGTTTCTCTAATGCCTCGGGGCATGGGGCATCCTTCCACGTGCTTATTGGCCACCTGCACGTCTTCCCTGGAGAAATGTCTGTTCAAGTCCTTTGCCAGCTTCAAATGGGGTTGGCTTTTTATTGTGAGATATGAGTTGTTTATAAATTCTATACACTTGACCCTTTTCAGACATATGATCTGCAAATACTTCCTCCCAATCTGCTGGTTGTCTTTTCACTTCCTTGATAACATCCTTTGCGACACACAAGCTTTTAATGAAGTCCAATTTATCTATTTTTGCTTCCATCATTTGTTCTTCTGTGCCATATCTAAGAATCCTCGAGAAATTTAAGGTCATAAAGATAAAAACGTTTTATTCTGGCTTTCATAACTTCAGCTCTCATATTTAAGTTTGGGATCCATTTTTAGTTGTTTTTAGTACCATATGAGGTACCATTGAGCTTATTTTTGCATATTATGTCCATATGTCCATCAGCTTGTATACTCACTCTTATAAAGCTCCTCCCAGGAAGTTCTTGCATGCAGCCAGACGAATACATCACTGACCACTAACAGGCCTGCTGTGTGTCCCCACTTGTGGCATTCAGCAGGAACCTGACAGGTAAATTCCTTCCATTTCTACCCCATACATTTGTAGTCTCCCCCAACCTCATCCCCATCATGGAAACATTTTTCTAATCTTGGGTGGGACAGTTTTGTGCTAAAGTTCTGGCAAAGACAACCTGTTCACGCCCAATGCCCGTGGAATCAGGCCTCTGGAGTCAAGCATGGAAGACTCAGGGGCGCTGTCTGCTTTCAGCACAAACACATTTTCCCCTTGAGGCAACGAGCATGGGTTTGGCTGGGGTTCCTGCAGGTTCTGAGGCTGTCATCACTGAAGACTTCTTCACTAGACCCAAGGGCATGGCTACTGACCTGGGCCACGGTCTCGCATCACTTGCTATGTTCTCTGGTCACAGTATGTGAGTTGCACCATCCAGATGCGTTTCCTCCAATTCCCTACAAACGAGTTCGCTGCCCAGGTTCCAAGTCCCCAGCCTGAATTTGCAAAGAACTGATTTATAAGACCATGACACAATGTTAACATTGTTTTACAGTTTCAAAATAATTACAGTTCCCCTACACGCTCTCATTTCACAATTACGAGGCAGGCATGGCAGGCGGTGACTCCACCCTGCAGAAGGGAAACAGAGGCAGTGAGAATGGGAGATCTGGGCTGGGCTGCTGCTCTGTGACTGTGGAGACGCAGAGGAAGCTGGGAAATAGCCCTGGAGCCAGAGGAGCCACGGATCCAAGCAGCGGCCAGACGTGGAGGAAGGTGAGCACCTAGACATCAGGCTGAAAGAGCAGGAGCACACCTCCACACCCAGGAAGCTGTGCCGTGCAAAACCAGCGTTGGGGAGGGGACAGGTGGGCAGCACCTGGTACCTCGGGTTATCTCTGTGACCTACTCATGGAGCGATCACCTTATTTCTGCGTGCATACAGAGACTCAATCTGGAAGGCTCTGCTTTATTTGTAGCTGTGAGATTTCACACTGACCGCCCATCCTCTCATCATGCACGACCTGACGCCCAATTCAATGCAAGTATCGCCCCATCCAGTCTGCTAGTGTTTATACTTCCACAGTAACCAGAGCTCTGGACTCACGGTACAAATTCTTAATCCTGTGCCACGTTTAGTGAGGGACTGACAACTGCATTTTACTCAGCCTTTGGTTTGCCTTCTCTCTGGGCTCAGTCTGTGAAACCAGTCTATTTTTGCTTTCTCCTAAAGAATAAAGGGCTTCTCTCACCACTGGAAGGGAAACTGACGGTATCAGTTATTCCTGTAGCCATTCAGGACTCAGTGACATTTCTGGGAGCTGCTGCTCACTCCTGAGGGAGCAATTAAAATTCTAGAGCGGCACCCTCCTGATGCTCGCAAAACTGACACAGGCTGGCCCCCTTTCCCTTAAGAAAAGGTGCCATCCTCCACCACGGTGAGGGCACGGAGGACGCACATGCCTCGGAACCTGCTCTGGTAGCTCAACAGACTTCACTGACAGTTCTCCAACCTCATGAGTGTGCGCTCTGTGGAAACGCTACCAGCGCCAGGGCAAGGCCTTTTTTTTTTTTTTTTTCCCTGAACCTCTGTGGGGACTGCCTTTAGGTCCCCTTGTCCCTCTGCCCAGCCCTGCTTCCCTCGCTCCCCTGCAAGGATGCTCCCAAGGGCACATCCTAGGGACTGCCTGCAAGCTTGCCTCCACCGCAGAGTCTGTCCCCAGAGAACTCCAGCTGCGGTACCAGGGACTCCCCTCACCCTCTCCTGTCTCAGGCCTTTCTCTGAGTCAACCCGAGCTCCATCACAGCACAGGGGAGAGAACGCCCCCAGGCCAGCTTTTCAGGACTAACCAGCATCAGTCTCCAATGGCACGCTCCAGAGCTAGTGCCTCTTCCCAACTTTCGGGGCAGTTCTGAGCCTGGGACCCCGTTCTCAGGGTTCAGACGAGAGATGTTTTATCTGGGTCCAGTGACGACGTGAGGCTGAATATTAGCCCTGCCAGGAAAACGAGGGAGAAAAGCATGGCTCCCGTCCCAGCATCTGTGAAGCTTCCACACATCTGTCCAGGTTCCAGGAGCCCAGGCGTGGGCAGACAGCAGCACCTGCTGGGGCTTTTGTCTTTTGTCCGGCGGCTCATGCAGACTCCCCACGCGCAGTCCAGGAGCCACCTGCATCGCCGCTTCTTCATTCTCTGCCCTTTCCTCTGTTCAGGAGCATCTGCTCTCTTTAAATGCCATCTAGCTGGCTTCTATGGCACCCACTGCTGCAGCTGGCACTGTAGCAACGTCTGAACATTAGTGATACAGGTATAAACACATTTCTTAATTAAACCTTTGTCCTGAAGTGAGTTTTGTGGGCCTCAAGTGGGAGGGGTAATGCCTCTTAAACAATTCTTACAACAATCTACTTGTCCAGAAATAGAGACAACACAGAACATGAATGGTGATTTACACATGAGAAGTGGATAGGGATACGTCTCAATATAATCAGGCTGACTTGGTAAGTGAACACATACCTAGGGTTTCACACTCTCAGCAGGTAAAAATATCCTTTACACATACACAACAAAAACGGTCAATTTATACTGACATGTACCTTTCTCCCCTTTTTCTTAATATATTGTGATGTCCTTTCCACATCAGCATGAAAGGAATTCCATCTTTGTGTGTGTGTGAGCACATGCACGCATGCATGCACGGG
>SJYF01000810.1:1541132-1591062 GCA_006410515.1 Procapra przewalskii | reverse complement strand
ATCGGGGCTCACAGCTCTCCTGGTCGAAGCCTCGCCGTCCGCTGGGATTTCTCTTGATTCAGCGGCAGCAGCACAGTCCTAGGAGGATTCGTCCTCCCTGGTCCCAAGCCTTTGTGACCCAGCTCTCCAGCGTGTGTGTCTCAAGGAGAGAAATCGACGTGAAAGATCAACACTGTCTTCCTAAAGCACGAGAAGGCCAGCAGGGCTCTTGCTCCTCCCGAGGCAGCTACTTTGGGGTTTATTTGCCACGTTCCAACCAGGAGAATTTTCACCAGGATGTTAAACAGCTCCTGTCCCAGGAGCTGTCTCGCCTCTCTCCCCTCCCCTCCCGCTGATCCAGACCAAGCTGGACGTGTCCATCCTCACCCGCCTTCCCCAAATCAGAAGTGATTGCACCACCCCTGTGATGCTCATTGTCTTGGGCAGTGACAGATGATGTCGCAGTTTCAGAGAAAATTAAGTCATCAACTCCCAGGCAGCCCTGACATCATCAAAACATGTCCAGTCTGGAGAGCCATGGGCCCTCGACTGACTGTTGAAAATAATGGGCCAAAGGCAGGCAATTATGTGTTGACATCGGGCTCGGCCGCCGTGAAGGGGTGCGGAGTTGTAATTCCTGCCCGTGGGTCATATCAAGATTTGGAACCAGAGCCCAATTTGAAATAACAGAAACTCAAAAGAATTGATTAGACGGGGTGTCATGTGGGTACCTCTCTCTGAACTGCCCACAAATCCCTGCAGGTTATAATCTAATGCACAATAATTACACCCACTTCCAGGCTGCCGCCGTGGGTGGACGACGGGTGGGTGACGGATGCTTTCAGCCCCATCTGGACTCCCCCTCCCGCCTGTAAGACCTCTTCTTTCCCTGTGCTTTCAACTCTGGTGCATCGCACACGCGGCAGCCGCCGGCGCAGGTAGAGGCCCTCCGTAATTAAGGCAGGTGATTATAAGCAGAGGTGCCCACTGGACTCCCCTAGAGGCATGTCACGGAGGAGACAGCAGAGGTCTGGCTCCTGGGCATCGATCCCAGAGTCCCGGCCAGGCCCAGGTGAAACAGACATGGGTGAGGGTGAAGCCAGGCCCTTGGGGCCCAGTAGGGCTCAGGCTGGCTTCAGCCCAAAAGGAGGGAGAGCAGAGGTCAGGAAGAGCCAGCCTGGCTTGCCAGAGCCGTGGTAGACCTTAACCTGAACACTCTTTCGGGGGCGGGGGGGGGGGGGGGGGGGGGNNNNATCGTGCACATTTCCCTCATTTTCAGGGACTCAGAACTTCCACATGGCAGGAGAGCCACCTCCCCAGCCTGAGGCCTACCCCCAAGCCCCGTATGCCTTCCCTTGTCACGACCATCCTCCCCTTGCTCTGTATCTGGGGCCTGGCCTAGGCGAGGGTCTCCTGAAGGTCCCAAGGCACACGGCTAACCTGCGAACCTAGGAGAGCTGCTGCCTCGGGTTCCCAAGTTCACGCACCTCCAGGCTCTGCCCCTCTGCCCACAAGCTCCCTAGAACACAGTTAGACCTCCCCAGGACCCCACCGAGACTCTCCCATTCACTGACTTGGGCGAGAAGTACTTACAGACCCAAGTGCTGTGCCACTTGCTGCCCCGGGCCCACGGGAGATGGGTGAGCTGCCATCTAGCTCAGGGAAAGCACACGGTAAATAAGACAACAGACAGAAATGAGGTCAGTTACAGCGACTTGGAGACGCACCCCATGGTGAAGCGGCGCAGAGTGACGGAAGCGGTGATACCTTGGAGGTGTAGGTCGCAAGTCTTTATTGATAGTAGTGAGCGGAACACGTTTGCTTGTTCGGATGTTTTATCTCAATATTATCTGTCAGCTTATGAAGCATGAGTGTCTACTTGTTTCCATCTGTTTAAGCAGGAAATACACTCAAGAAACTGTGAGTCACTCCCTGAAAAAGAGAGAAGTAGCCAGGGGGAGGAGAAGGCAACTGCACCCCACTCCAGTACTCCTGCCTGGAAAATCCCATGGATGGAGGAGCCCGGTGGGCCGCAGTCCATGGGGTCGCTAGGAGTCTGGCACGACTGAGCGACTTCACTTTCGCTTTTCACTTTCATACGTTGGAGAAGGAAATGGCAGCCCACTCCAGTGTTCTTGCCTGGAGAATCCCAGGGACGGGGGAGCCTGGTGGGCTCTATGGGGTCGCACAGAGTCGGACACGACTGAAGCGACTTAGCAGCAGCAGCCAGGGGGAGGAAGGCGAATCAACACCAGCTGTCACACAGAAGTGCGGGGGCGCTCCACAGAAAGAGTAGAGGCAGTGGAACTTCCTCAGCAAAGCCGAGGGGTCCAGAGGAGAGGTGAGCCTGCTGTCCGCCAACCCAGCCCCTGAGAGACATCCAGACGTGACAGGGGTTCTGTCGAAGCAGTTCCGCTCTATTGTTGCAGGCTCCCAGCTTATATAGACAAGCAGGGGGATTTTAGGAGGGACTTTACATAATTGTACCAATCACGTTAAAAGTCAAATCGTCATGCGCCTTCATTATAACAGGAGTCTATGGTGATCACGCCCTGTCCATGGGCATGGAAATCAAGAGAGCCAATCAAAAACTTTGACAAACATAGACCCTGCCCCCATCTCTTCCGCCAGGTGCCGTCTTAGTTTTTCGACAGCAAAGCTAGCCCCTTTGTTTTTAAGGTTTCCCATTTAGGGCCCCACAAGAAGGACCAAGTAAGAGAAAGTACTGCAAATGGCCAGTTAGCTAAAAGCTGGGCCGGCCTCACGACGCACAAGGCAGAGCTCTCTCGATCCCTGCTTGCCTTAGTAAGATAGAGGCTTTCCCCTAAACGGCTCATATAGCAGAATGCAGAGCAGAGTTCAAATCACATCAGTCATTAAAAACAAGAAAATAAAAAGTTTAAAAAGACATTCTTGAGAAAACCACAAAGTCTCAAAGATAAATAAAATGTTGAATAAGGCAAACATCACTTTCACTTAAGGCAAACATGAACAAGAGCAGCTTCAAAAGACCTAAGGTAATCGCCAGCAAAACTAATATAGGCGAGAAGCCAGCCAGCCGGCTGGTGCCCGAGGCTGGAATCTGTGGACTGCAGGACAGATGTGAACAGGTGGGCCACCTGTGTTCCAGTAAAGCTCTATTAACAAAGACGAGGAGGTCCCCACCAAGGAGACTCATGAAGAGAACCCGGAGGGAAAAATAAATGGACCAGCAGTGGCTGGGAGATGGGGAGGCGGAGAAGGGGGGAGTGCGTTGCGGCATCTGTGTAAGTGCTGGTAGCATTTCAGTTTCAAAATCGTGAAAAAATGTGTGGATATTTTGAAGATGAACAGTAACAAAGTACTATTAAAGATTCTAAAATGTTCTCTTTACCAAATATAATGAGTGACTGATAAATCATTGATGTTTATAATTTAATGGCAACTTGCATTGATATTTAGTGAATGCATGGGTTTCCCAGGTGGCACTAATGATAAAGAACCCGCCTGCCAAGGCAGGAGATGGAAGAGGCGTGGGTTTGATCCTGGATCAGGAAGATCCTCTGGAGGAGGGCACGGGAACCCACTCCAGTATTCTTGCCTGGAGGATCCCATGGGCAGAGGAGCCTGGCGGGCTACAGTCCATGGGGGGGCGCAGAGAGTCTGATAATGATTGAGACAACTTAGGACCCACGCACACTCATGTACATACATATCTTTTCAAGCAGTTGAATAAACTAACATTTATCCTCAAAGTATAACAAAATGATGTTTTATGTTACAGAAAGGAAGAATTTGAGATCCAGAGCCGTTATTCTGTAAAATACAAGTTTGCAAAACTGAGCTTTGGGAGGAGTGGCGGCCTCTGCAGAGAAGCCAGGTGATGCAGAGCTGAGAGCCCCCAAGGTCGGTTCAGGGTTCACTGGGGGAGGCGGGACCAGGGTGGACAGCATCTCAATGCACCACAGGGGCAGAGGGTCCCTGGGCGGGGGACCCCAGACCATGTGATTCTAGCAACTGACTTTCTAACTGGCATTCTGGGACATTTTTACACAAAATGACACTGTTGAGCAAGAGCTCTTTACTGAGAAAGGGCCTCCTTCAGGATGCTGCTTAGCCATGCAGACCAAGGAGAGAGTCCCTGCGAGGACCGCTTTCCCGGGGTGGAGTCAAGTTTAGGCTGCTACCTTCCCATGCTTCATTTTCCATAAACTCATCCTGTCTGCTCCCCAACCTGCGGCTTGAAGTAAAAACATCATGAGGCCCACATGCTTGCCCCCCAAAGCTCCTGATACCCATGGGATGCTGAGGTCCCTCAGAACCAAGGCTCCTGAGAGGCTCAGCACGTACCAGAGACTCAGGAGGAGGTGTTCCCGCCGGCCTGGAGGCGGCCGTCGGTCATGATGGTGATGTCTGCTTTCAAGTCCGAACCTCCCCCGCCCCATCCCCGCCCAGGAGAGACAGGAGGCTCTCTCGGATTTACACGGCGGAGCCCAGCGCCCCATCGGACGCAGGTCTCCACTCGTCAAAGGAGACCTCCAGCATCACTTCCTCCATGCTGGGATGCTCCTAGTTCCTTCCTGTCTTTACTCAGGACCCCAGAGGTCTGGGCGGACCCCACTCTGGCCTGAATCTAGCTCGTTCCTCTGGGTCAAGTTGGCCTCATGTTCTCAGCGCCAGTGATGTCCTAGTTTAACGCTGCACTCGGCGGGAGCTCAGTCCTGCCCTGACTATGGTGGGAAATGAGGAGGCGAGAACAAGCCAGCGACCCTAGAGAGGCTCAAGCAGACAATAGAAAGCATCTCTGTTCACCTCAGTGTTTCCAGCTGAGTCAAGGCAGGGTCAGCACCAGGGCGCCCTCGGGGGAAAGTCTTGTGGAAAGAGTCAGAATGTGAAGGAAACGTGGATGTGGAAAGGACAGCAGTTTTAAAGTAACGTTAGCTTAGGCTTGTAGGAAGGCTTCCCAGATGGCACTAGTGGCAAATGACCTGACCACCGGGGCAGGAGAGCGTGGATGGGGGAAGGACGTCGGTGACGTGCGAGAGGGCTGGTGGAGAGTGGACGGGCAGGGGGCTGGACGGGCAGCTGCTCTCCGTGGGCGGAGGGGCTGCGGGAGTGGGTGTGTCCAGGCATGGAGGCGGGGAGGGTGAAGGCAGGGTCAGAGCTGCGGGGCTGGTGCTGGGGCTTCAGAGAGCAGGCGCCGGGTCACTCTCTGTAGGTACGGGTTCGATCCCTGGGTGGGGAAGATCCCTTAGAGGAGGGCATAGCAACCCACTCCAGTATTTTTGCCTGGAAAATCCCACGGACAGAGGAGCCTGGCGGGCTTCTGCCCAGAGGATCGCAAAGAGTTGGAAGTGACTGAAGTGACTTGGCATGCACACACACACACTTGTCCACATATACAAATGCATTAAACATCCGTAAATGCTTCTGGCCCCAGGAACATGGGAGTGCTAACGGCACCCACCTCGTGCCCATCTAAGAATGGCCAGGCCCCAGCCCTGAGAGCCAGGACCACCTCCGCCGCCCTTGCTCCGGGATCTGCTGCTCTCAGCCAGGCCCCCCGTCCTCCGTGGCCGGCCGGCGCCCGCTCTCTGAAGCCCCAGCACCAGCTCCGCGGCTCTGGCCCTGCCTTCACCCTCCCCGCCTCCGTGCCTGGATGCACCCACTCCCGCAGCCCCTCCGCCCATGGAGAGCAGCTGCCCGTCCAGCCCCCTGCCCTTCCACTCTCCACCAGCCCTCTCGCATGTCACCGACGTCCTTCCACCATTCACGCTCTCATTATTCACTGGACCCAAGTGAAGTTTTGACATGCAGCCAAGCCGATCTACAAAATGGCCATTTCATAAGATTCAAACAAATCATTAAAAACGGCAATTTTCCAAGTAAGAACACCCCAGACCCTTGGATTCCCAACTTCCAGAGTCCTGGAAGGTGGATTCAAAGGTATGAGAAATGTACTCGGGCTGATGGTGCCCTGGGGCTGCCGGCGCTGGGTAGCAAGAAGGGCCCCGGTTTTCTATTAAATTAAGAGCGTGGCTGACAAGTGGGCTGCTCCTTTGCAGGGAAGGGGGTCTCACTCTACACAGGTGCTTGGGGTTCTCTGAGTCCTGGCCCTGCAGATCACACCAGTGTCTAGTTAAAAGAACTCTGGATAAAGATTTGTGAGCCTGGGTCCTTAGTTCAGTCAGAGTCCTGCTTCACCATCCCATCCTAGATGTCTCTGAATCAACAGGGCTTTTTTTTTTTTTTTCCTGTCATGCCACATGGTGGCATGCAGGATCGAACCCTTGCCCCTACAGTGGACACGCAGAGTCTTAGGGAAGTGCTTGGATGTCACTTCTTTTTGGCACGCCTCGTGCCCACCGAGATGCCCAGCATGCCCCTCCTCTGAGCTTCTGTGTCCACGCAGCATTGCCCCAGGTGTCTCCCTCCCCTTTGCCTCTGTGGTTTGCAACACCCGGCATCTTAGCACCCCTTCCTGAGAAGAAAATGAACCTGCCCAGGAGTTGACGTCACCATATGGCCAAAGCTGCTGGAGCCAACAGATGGAAAAAGGAGAAACAGACCCTGACTCCAGGGATTCCAGAGAATGACGCGACCCTCCTGGGGCCCTGGGGCCTCTGGCTCGTTCATCAACAGGCCGGAGGCAGCCTGCCTCCAACCCCAGATGTCCCCTCACCGTCCAGGTGACCTTGAGCAAGCCGTTTGTCCCCTTCGAGGCTGGGTCTTCACCTGGAAAATATTAGCAACAGCAGTTTTTTCTTCAGAAGGCGGTTGAGAGGATGGATGAGAGAAGAGCCTAAGTTGTGTGTCCCGAGGCAGCCACGTGTGCTGCAGGGCTCAGGGGTCCTCCCTTGGAGTGGACTCCCCTGGGCATAAAGGACTGAATCACTGAAAGCTGTGTGTGAAGCAGACACGCGGAAAATCCCCCGCAAGGCTTCTTGCCCTGCATCCGCCCGTGCGAACGCCCCTGCACTGCTTTCCAAGCCCCCTCCCGAGCCCTTGTTGACAAGAACAGTCCTTGGGGACTGTCCATCCCAAACCCTGACCTCCGCATCCTCCCACGCCCAGGGCCGGGTCCACACCGCTCAGCCCTGGATGATGCACAGGCTGACCATTTGCTCTGTGCTCGGGCGGAAAGGAAGGAGTAAAAGTTATGGCTCCTCTTTAGAAGCGTCCCTGAAAAGGACACGTCCTATCAATGGGAAAAGTACTGCCCCCAACCCTAAAATGTCCGTTTGCAGAAAGGCACCTCACATCCTGATGGCTATAGCTTAACATCCTACAAGATTCTCGGGATGGAAGATTTAGGATGTCTGCATAAAGCCGTGGACCCTCTACCTACAAAACTCCCCTCCTCCCCACCCCAAGGATGCCTGGAGAGCCAGCCGTCCTTCTGTGTGGAGGAGAGGGCTCCAGGGGCAGGCTGACCTGAGCCCCACCTTTCAAACTGCGGTTCTGTAGGAAATACTTATTCTTGCGGCAGCTTGGTTTCCTCATTTGTCAAACGGGTGCAACGTGCTTTCAGGGTGGTGGTAAAGATTGAGGGAGGTCACTCTGCAAGGCACGCAGCACATGGAAAGAGCTCCGATACACATTGCTGCAGCTGCTGCTTGCTCGCTTCAGTCGTGTCCGACTCTCTGCAACCCCACGGACTGCAGCCTGCCAGGCTCCCTTGTCCATGGGATTCTCCAGGCAAGAATACGGGCGTGGGTTGCCATGCCCTCCTCCAGGAGTCTTCTCAACCCAGGGATGGAACTGGGTCTCCCACATTTGCAGGCAGATGCTTTACTGCTGAGCCACCTGGAAAGCTCCCAGTACACACTGCCTGTCACCATCTCCTAGGTCAGCACTTTCCAAAGCACATTGTTCCCCAATCAATTACCAGGCATCAGATCAAGAAAGATAAAGAACGCCGTGAGATAAAGGCACTTTTGGGAAAGCTAGCTAAAAATATCAACCAGCTTCTCTAACACCTATTTTTTAGGGGCTTTGGTTTGAAACCACTGGTATGATTCTCCAAGTGGAAGACAAGGGATGTGGCAGTTTACCTGACCTTCGAATCTTGTTTCGTTGGCCCTCGTCTGGACACAGTTCGGGGAGTGTGACCCTGAAGGATAAGCGTCCCCACTAGACTGTCTACTGCTGAGGACAGGAACTCGCATACTCTCACTGTGGGTGAAGAGTTAGCCAACTGACCAGTTAGAATAGTCCACAGAAGACACCTCACTTCTGACATCAGTTGTAAACTTTGAGGTTCCCCAAATCACCCACAAATGTAATACCTTGCTAGAAGGACTCAGAAAACTCACAAAAGCTGTTACACCCACAGTTACCACGTGTTACAGGGAGAAGCTCCAGATAAAATCAACCAAGGAAAAGTCTGGGAGGGGCCCAGACGCAGAGCATCCACCGTCCTCTCGCCGTGAAGTCAGGGCAGGATGACCCTCACAGCGTCAGTGGGCCGCAGAGCTCACGGAACCCGGCCACTGGGGAAGCCAGCCACGCCCGAACTTCAGAGCTTTCCTGGGGCTCCGTCACACCGCGGCGCGCTAGTTGCTAAGTCGTGTCCGGCTCTTAGGCCCCATGGACTGTAGCCTGGCAGGGTCTCCTCTGCCCATGGGATTCTCCAGACAAGGATACTGGAGAGGGTTGCAGGGGATCTTTCCCACCCAGGGACTGAACCTGTGTCTCTTGCTCTGGCAGGCGGATTCTTTACTGACTGAGCCACGTGGATGACTTTATTGACCACATGGCTAATTTCAGTCGCCAGTCTCCATGGGGATCTACCGCCGCTACTCGGCCGAACCCCCATTCAGGGACGTTTTCAGACTGTCCAGTGTGATCACGGTCCCAGGCAAAACAGGTGCTCCTGGCAGGCAGGGCATGCTAAGGGCTCTGAGACGACAGCCCAGGCACCAAGGGCAGTGACCTGATGAGCCACCAGGGAATCCAGTGACCTCCTTCCTGGCAAGTGACAATTCCTTACCGTGCACTCTCGTATCCCAGTAGCTTGTTTTGTGGCTGTTTAGTCGCTAAGTCATGTCTGACTCTTTTGTGACCCCACAGACCGTCGTCTGCCAGGCCCCTCTGTCCATGGGATTCTCCAGGCAAGAATACTGGAATGGGTTGATGCCCTCCTCCAGGGGATCTTCCCGACCCAGAGAGTGAACCCTTGTCTCCTGTGTCTCCTGCATTGGCAGGTGGATTCTTTACCATTGAGCCACCAGGGGAGCCCATCCCAGTAACTAGCAGCCAGTAGACCTTCAGTGACACTTTTTGAATGGATGAAACACACCTGTTGAAATTGTGGGACATCCTGTTAGTCCCAGCCTGTTGGGCTTTCCTGATCCCCAACTTTCCTGTTGGTCCCCAACACCCACCTTTAATGATAATTACTGGCTTATATCTCTCTCGTATAAACTTACCCTGATCAAAAACTGTTTGAACATGGCAAAATGTCCAATTCAACATCCTTTCATGATTAAAAATAAAACCTCTTATAATTAGGAAAAAAAGAGAATGTCTTTAATCTGATAAAGAATAGCTGCAAAATACTTGTGAAAAAGTATGAGAATGTTCCCTCAGAAATCAGAGACTAGGTAAAGATATTCACTGCTCGCCATCACCATTCCTATTAGCACTGCTAGAGGTTCTTGCCAGTGCAGTAAGGCAGGAAGAGGTGATAAAAAGCACACAAATGGAACCCAAGAAGTGCAATATTATTACTCACAAATAACATGATTTTATATGCAGAGGATTCAAGAGAATCTCGTCTATTAGAATCAACAATCAAAATTTTCAAGGTCACTAAATACAAGGCTAATGTACAAAAATTAATTGTATTTTTATATACTAGCAAAAAGTAGTGAATAAATGTAAAACACACACACATGCATCAAAACTTCAAATACCTGTGAATAAATCTATCTGCTCTGAAAACTGTCCAACATCACTGAAATGAAGTAAGACCTCATCACTAGAGATATACTCCATGTTCATAGAATGGAAGACTCAGAATTACAGATCGCTCCCGATATGGATTGCAGTTCAGTGAGGTGGCAGTAAAACCCTAGCAGTGGGCTTCTTAAAGGTGACAGACTAATTCTAGAATATATTGTAAAATGTAGAAGACCAGAAATGGCCGAGGCAGTCTTGAGGAAGAATGGTGGGGTTGCGTGTAACCAGGTTCCAGGGCCTGACGTGGAATGGCAGTGACTAAGATGCGGCGGCGCTGGCCCGGGAGGGAAACGAGGCCCCGCACCAGGATGCAGAGGTGCTTCGGAGGCCCGCCACTGTGGGCAAGCTCCCCAGTGGTCGCTGGTCAGGGGTTTCAGCCAGAGCACAGCGGGCGGCTCACTTTGCCCCACGACGACTGGGGCTCAGCTGGAGAGACCCAGACTCCATGGAACTGGCTGGAACAGCTGACTACGGCCATCTAGCCGGGCCTGAGCTCTGGCCCTTGGCCATGGGCACCCATCTCGCACTGTGGTCTCTGAGTGGCTTGCTTGAGCACTCTTCCAGCATGGGGGTCTCAGCGGTCAGACGCTTTCCACAGCAGCTGGCCTCCCCAGGCATGAGGGTAGACGTGCCAGGTGTCTCGGGGCTGAGCCCACAACTGGCACAGCTGCGCCCACCATACTGTCTTGTCAAGATGAATTTCAAGGCCTGCTCGGAGTCAAGGGCGGGAAGCAGGGACACAGCCTCCACCTCTTGCTGGATGAAGTGTCTGCCATCGGCACATGTAGACGTGCTCACCTCTTTGAGCCAAAGCGACCCCACTACACCACGGCGAAAGGATCGTTGTTGTCGTTCAGCAGTTAAGTTGTGTCTGGCTCTTTGTGACCCCATCGACGGCAGCACGCCAGGCTCCTCTGTTCTCCACTATCTCCTGGAGTTTGCTCAAATTCATTTCCATTGAGTCAGTGATGCTAACCAAAAGGATAGTCTTTTCAATAAATGATGCTAGTTAAATATTGATAAATATCCAAATACAAAGCAAAATGCATCTTGATACCTATGTTACAAAAGACTCACTCAGAGAAATCAATTCCAGGAGTGATGTGGATCAAAATATGAAAAAAATTAAGGTTTTCAGAAGAAAACCTAGGAGGATACCTTCAAGCTTTTGAAACAGGCAAGTTTTTCTTAAACAAGACCCACAAAGTACTAACCATAAAGAAGAAAGATGATAAACTGAACTGTATCAGTAGAAACCTGTAATAGTCAAAAAGATACTTTTAAGAGAGAAGATAAAGGCAAGCCACAAAGTGAGGGAGATGTATGTAATGCGTAAAGAACTGATATATGAAAACATATTTTTAGCAGTTCATAAATCAATAAGGAAATGACAGCCAAACCAATAAATAATAGAAAAACAGGAGCTTTACAAAAGAGGATGAATGGCCACGATACATGAAAAAGCGCCCAACTTTCTTAGTCATCAAAGAAGAACAAATGAAAACCTCAACAATTAAATTCCCACCTAGAAGGATGCCAAAATGAAAACAGACAGGACAAGCGTGAGCACCAATATGAAGACTTTAGAATCTGCACGCGTGACAACCCACTCCAGGATTTTTCCCATGGACAGAGGATCCCAGAGGCCACAGTCCACAGAGTCGCAAAGACTCTATGACTGAAGCCACTTAGCACGCACATTAGTGGGTGTGAACTGGTACAATCACTTCAGAAAATTGTCTGGCACGATATACACACATATCCTCTCTCCAAGAAATTTCACTCCCAGGTATATACCCAACAGGGAAGCTCACTCTTACACACCAAAAGACACAAGTAAAAATGTCACAGCAGCAGCATCCCCCATAAACCCAAGCAGAAATGAATGAATGTCTGTAACAGTAGCAGACATTACAGGCATTACATGGATAAACAAATTGTGGTGCATCTGTGCAATGGACTACCACACAGGAATGCAAATGGGTGAAGTCCTGACATGCAGCACAGTGTGGGTGAATTTCACAAAATCTTTCTGCTGAAAGTGGCGTAGTGGGAAAGAACCTACCTGCCAGTGCAGGAGACCTGGGTTCGATCCCTGGGTCGGGAAGATCACCTGGAGGAGGGCATGGCTACCCACTCCAGTATTCTTGCCTGGAGACTCCGCATGGACAGAGGAGCCAGGCGGGCTACAGCCCTGGGGTTTGCAGAGTCAGACAGGACTGAGCGCGCGCGCGAGTCAGAACAGCGCCGCCCCTGGCAGGGGCGGGTAACTACGGAAAGGGACCAAGGTCGGTCTTGAGCAGTAACGTTTGTTTCTTGATCCAGAAGGTGGTTACGTAATGCGTGCACCGCGTGAAATTCATGGCGCTGTACATTTATGGCCTGTGCATCTTTCTGTATATGGTTATATTCCAACTAAGGTCAGTAAAGAAAAAGGAGAAAGGTGAATTTACTCAGATATTTGCTTACACACATTTCTTCATTTTTCACAATAAACTACAAATTAGAAGAGAAAAAAGGAGGAAGTTGGTGTGTGAATCCAAAAGAAGACAGAGAAGGGGGGGGATGAGAAATCAGCGTTTTTACTAAAAGCAACAAAACCAAGACACAAAAGGAAACCAGCGACTACATCCCCAGTCACTATTGTGATGAGATTAAGCTTCTGCAATTAGAGTTGGAAATGCCTCACTCTCATTATGTTTAGTCTATAGGCCATGAAAGCACCCTTCTAGCACACAGGATAAATTGGAATTATTTTTAGTTCTTATAAGGGCTCCAACTTCAAACAAAATGTCAAGTTTAATGATTCCTCCAACTGTTAAGCTAGAAATCAATTTTTAAAACTCATTTATGGTGCCACAGCTAGGTCACCAGTAGACACTCTGTATTTTCACTAGAAATTGCAGCTACCAGCTATGAGAGCTCTGATTTTCTGTACAAAACCTAACAGTCTTTTTCCAGGAGAAAAATGATAACTGCATCTATTAGAAGGGAAAAAAAAAAACACCTCTCCTTAGGAATAAATTGAGAAATTAAAGTGTAAGTAACTTCATGAATTAAAATTGATTCTCCTGGAGAAAAGAAAATTAAAACTGGATCCCTACCGGACCTTACATGAGAAGATGGACTGGGCAAGAGAAAAGCTCATTGTGAGAGGTGGAGCTATGATGTTCACAGTAGAAAATTCAGACGAATGTCTCAGTGACCTTGAAAGTTGGGAAGGACTTCTTAAATGAAACTTTTAAATAAAGAACTATGAGGCACGATAAAAGGAAATTACATATAAATTAAAAATAAAATACCAGAAAAAGAAAAACAACTGTGAGGAATAGACAGCAGGGCTGGAGGAAGACAGTGTAATGTCCAAAACTGACAAATAATTAAAAAGCATTCTTGCACCAACTAGGAAAAGATGACAACAGAAAGATGGGTAAAGAGTCTCAGGCTAATTTACGTAAAGGAAATCCAAAGAGACATTAAGCAAATAAAGAAACATTCCTGCCGCAGCTCATCAGATAAACACAAAACATGGGGATATCATCTCATACCCATTTGACTGGCACTAACTGGAGATTTGGAGGTGCCAGGCGTCAGCTGGCCCATGGCAATGAAGGGCCCCCTGCAGCCCTGGTGGACGTGGGACTGGGGGTCACCTGGCATTGCTTGGTCAGGCGGGGTCTGCACGCCGTGTGCCCCAGCCGTGACACTCCTGAGCACAGCCTCTGGAAAGCGGGGCGCCTGGTCCCCTTCCTCCCCCGCAGGGGTTGTGTATCCGCCCTCTGTCACCTCGCCACGCCCCACCAAGGCAGAGGCGTGCACACCCCGCTGCGCCCACCCTGGCTCGTCCCGCTGGCAGGTTTGAGGGACAGGACGGCGGCAGAGACCTCAGATGTACCTGAGCATTCTGTCTTCACCTCTTGAGCGCCAACCATCCACCCTCAGAAGAACCCGCCCTGGGTGGACACTGGTCCAAGGAGAAGACAGAGACACGTGGGGCAGACCTGAGCCCAACCCACAGCCCGGAGGGGTTGTGGGGCCAGTCCTTCTGCAGGCCTGGAAGCAGGGAAAATTAAGTTCTTGTCGCTGCAGCACGGTGTTTAAGGACACTGTAGCCCCGGGGAAGGGGTTCACTGCACCATCGCTTGTGCTGACCCGGTCCCGTGGGTGGAGCGGTGTCTCCCAGAATGTACATCTGCTGGGAATCTACAAATGGGACCCTGATCGGAAAAAGGGTCTTGGCAGATGTAATTCAGTTAAGGCTCTCGAGATGAGATCATCCTGGGGTGGAGGGCAGCAGGTGTCCTGACCGAGGAGAGAAGAGGGCACACAGGCACGGGAAAGACGGTCTCGTGACCGTGGGCGGAGCCCTAGGGCAGCGCGTCTCCAGATCAGCGAGCGCCAAGCCTGCCGCATCCACCAAAAACCGGGAGAGGGGCCGGGACAGACTCCCTGCCGCCACTCCAGCCTCCGGAGGGACCCGGCCCTGACACCTTGACCCTTGACACCTTGACCTGAACTTCTGGATCTGGAAGTGAGGGAGAGTAAGCGTTGTGCTTAAAGCGCCCTCCCCACCCCCACCCCCACCACCGCAGTTCATGGTCCTTTGTTCGAGCAGCTGCAGGTCGCACTGTCAGGGGACTTCAGGGACCACTGGCCCCGGGAAGGACCACCAGACGCCCGCCGGGTGCCACCGCCCTCAGCTGGCATGGATGCTGGATCCTCTCCTCCAGATGCACTCCACAAGGTTCTCGTCACCCCCCAGGGCCCAGCCGCATGGCGGGTGTGATGCCAGGGTGACGTCAGGGATGGACGAAGGATGGGAGAGGGTCGGAGGGTCAGAGGGTCGCCACTCCCCAGACCAGTCCTGGGGGAGGGTGCCAGCACTCAGACCCGAGGATGGGCGTGGAGACGCGCACAGGGCCGGGGGTTCAGAGGCCTCAGCCCCCGAGGGACCCGTGCCAGCTGTCACCTGGGGGAACCAGTAAGATGCTGCTAAAGCGCCATCGTCACACAAGCTGGGCCCCCGTCTCACAGGCCCTCAGAGCTGAAGAATGATGGTGTAGGTGAGCTACAAATGCGTGTTCAAGTCCCAGCCTGTAGCAGATCCATTGAAACAGAGTCACAGGGAATCTCCCCACCTGCACACACCAGTGAATGAACGCTCTGCTAACCGAGGCTCTTCTCCATAGGTGGCACTGGCTTTCTAGTAGGAATCACTGGAGAACACACGAAGGGTCTTCTGTGCAGGCCCCTTCTAAGGGAGACCCTGGCTGAATTCTGAGAACAAAACTTATCAGCAGGGGCTGTCTAAATAGCACCTGGTCACTGCAGGGCAGTAAACACAGCTTGGGTGGACCTAAAGGAGACACTCCACCTCTCGGACAAGACAGGACAAGTTTTCTAGGGGGTTGTAGTCTGAAGTACCAGAGACTTGGCAGGCTATAAGCAACAGAAATTTCTTTCTCACTCTTCCGGAGGTTGGGACGCCCAAGAGAGCTCACTTCCTAGATGGCTGTCTTTTGCTCCAGCTTCACAGGACAGAGTGAGAGTCCCTTGAGAGTTCCCCAGACTGCAAGGAGATCAAACTAGTCAACCCTAAAGAAAATCAACCCTGAATATTCACAGGGAGGACTGAGGCTGAAGCTGAAGCTCCAGTACTTTGACCATCTGATGAGAAGAGCTGACTCATTGGAAAAGACCCTGATGCTGGGAAAGATTGAGGGCAGGAGGAGAAGGGGGTGACAGAGGATGAGATGGTTGGATGGCATCACCGACTCGATGGACATGAGTTTGAGCAAGCTCTGGGAGACGGTGAAGGACAGGGAAGCCTGGTGTGCTGTGGTCCATGGGGTCACAAAGAGTCGGACACGACTGAGCACCTGAACAGCAACAGCAACTGCAACACAGGTCAGAGGTGCCCGGGAGCTCTCTGGGGGCACTTTCACACGGACACTCTTCCCCTCGGGGGGCTCCACCCCCGTGACCCATCACCTTCCAAAAGCCCCGCCTCCCAGCCCCGTCACACTGGCCATAACGTTTCAGCGCATGGATTCTGGAAGGCACAGACATCCCCTTGGCAGGGCAGATGTTTCTGTGTTTCCTTTCCTTCCCTTTTTTTACGGGGGGGAGGGGAGAACCGTGCTTTCTTTACTTCCTCTGCTTCCTTTAACCCCTTAGTGAGTTATAGATTCCATTTCTTTTCTGATCTTAATTTTTTAACATGCATATAATCTCTGCTTCACATGCTGCTGTGAGAACCCAGCTCCTCCTCGGCTGGGCCCCTCCCTTCCTGTAATTGTCGTGTTTTGTATTTGCTCCGCCAAGGAAAGGGCTGTGTCTTTTCAGCGCCCAAACAGATTTTCAGCGCCCAAAAAGAGGTGGAGACACACTGATTATGTTCGTTAAAGCTATTGCAGGTGGCGGGCCGACTGAGGCTGGTCCAGCCGCAACCGCTGCTGGTATCTGGACAGCTAAACAGCGGGAGAGCTGGTCGAATACTGCCGTGTCACGCAGGTACAAGTACTTTTCTCTTCCAACCCAGACATGGATTCTTTAATTTATCTTTGTGTCTAGATGTCTCGTTTTGGAAAACAAGTTTACTGATTTTTTTTTTCCCTTCCAGAAATAAAGGTCCTATGAAAGAATTGCCAAAACAGCTCTGTAACTATGCAGCTATGTGCTATGGGCATACGCACATCTCTGAAGACCGTTTCATTTGGGAAAATGCTTCTTTCCTTCTGGAAAATGTCTCTTTATTAAAAAAAAAAAAGAAAGAAAGAAAAAGCACTGCGTTTACAGCACATTGCCCCTGAAATGTATCCTTTGCTCTTGGGAGACGTGTGTTTATTCGATCAGTGACCCCCCAGGAGACAGGCAGGAGTGGGTGCCTGGCGGGAAGGCATATCAGTAAGTCTTCCCTTCCCTCTTAGGGAGAAGAACCCCAGGATGGGACCAAGAAGCAAGTCGGGGGTCATGGATGTGCGGTCCTGATGCAAGACTAGCCTTCCTGGTGAAGGCAGAGGGCCTGACTGTCCTGAGTCTGCTGAGGAGGCTGATGTGAGAACAGAGAAGTCCTGCCTGTGCACGACACGCTCAAAGCCCCGCCCCCCCCAGCACGGTGTCAGGCGGGGCTGAGGGACGCAGGGGGCCCCTTGGAAAGCCTGGGCTCGTGGCATCTCGTGACAGTCACCCCTCTTTTCAGCAGCTGCCTCTTCTGTCCAGGATTTAGGAAGGGAACGGGCCATCACGGTTTTCTGCAGCACAGAGGTGTCCCCTTGGACCTCTGAGAGTGACTCGTCCTGGTGAAGTTCTCGATGCTGCGGCCTCCTCACTATTTCAGGTTTTCCTGGAGGCTGATGATAACCAAGCTGCCCAGAAAGAACACACTCATTCACGTTTCAGTCATACATCTAACAAACAAGAATTAGAGAATTGCTGTGAAGCTCCAGTACTTTGGCTACCTAATGTGAAGAGCCAACTTATTGGAAAAAATCCTGATGCTGGGAAAGAATGAAGGCAGGAGGGGACAACAGAGGATGAGATGGTTGGATGGCATCACTGACTCAATGGGCATGAGTTTGAGTAGGCCCCGGGAGTTGGCGACGGACAAGGAAGTCTGGTGTGCTACAGTCTGGGGGGTTGCAAAGAGTCGGGTCACAAAGAGTCAGATGACTTAGGACTGAACAACAATTAATTCAAAATTCTCAAATAAATTTTGTTAGCGTGAGTCAAAAAAAAAAAGTTTCCCACTGTCAAGAGAGAACAAGCAGGAAGGCAGAAGAGCTGGTCCAGGTGGTACTTAAGGACCAGAGATTCACAGTCATCCCAGAAAGGGATGCCTGGAGAGATGCTAACTGGGTAACATCCTGCAGGGTCTAAGGATGCTCTGTGGTTGCCTTCTGTGTGTGCAGGTTAACCTAACCCCACAGGCCTGTAAAGTCTCAGCACTTCCAGGGCTTTTAGATTTTTAATCAGATAGACAAGGATGACAGTCACGTGCTCCAGGGGATGGGATGAGTGTTCGTGGATGAACAGCAAGGTACCAGATTGTTCTAGCAGGTTTACTAGAAAGAGCTCTGTGTGGTACCGAACATTAAGCAATTAAACAACATAAGCAACTGTTTTCCTGCAGCTCTGGGGTGGTTTCCTCCTTCTCCCTCCTTTGTACCGTGCACTGAGAGGCCTGGGCTTGGAAGGTAAAGAAGGCCCTGTCTCTGCTTCGGGGGACGGTGCGGGGGATAGGGAGGGGCTCAGAGGCTGGAAACGCTCATTAGGAGGGGACACACAGTGAAGGCTGAGGTCCAGGCCGGCGGGACAGGGAGGCTCATGAAAACACAAGCAGGTGCAAAGGCGCGCACACACACACACACACACACACACACACACACACACGGGAAGCAGAGAAGTACGGAAATGTGCCACAACAGAGCTGTGTGTGACCTGAGCTCAAGGTTCAGGATGGTGGCTGACAACCCAAGTTTTGCGGCAGGGAGGGCAGCCAGGGTCTGACCTGGACCTGCCCCCTGCTGTGTGACCCTGAGTGAGACGCTCACTCCCTTATGCCAGGTGGGTCTCTGCTCACCAGCCTCTGCCTGCCGGGAGGGAGCCCCAACCCGAGGGAGCCCCCACCCTGAGCACAAATGCTTGATGCCACTAGAGCTTCAGTTCTCAGAACTCCCAAGTTCTGACTCCAGCTGCCCTCGACGACTTTCTGATGATAATTTGGGCTGGTTTTCACTGAGACTTGTTTCTCACTTTAATGTAATACAACCACTGGCATTTGGTTTTATACATCAGTCTCCTATGTTTGGCTAATGTGAGTTGTGTCCTAGGGACACACCACTACCCCTGTTTCTGGACATGCCATGCTCCAGGTCTGACCAGCTTCCAGGAGTCCAGGGCTTGCCAGGAGGCCCCCTGTTGGTTCCATGCTATCCTGACTTTGCAGCCCTGCAGCCTGAAACAGGAGGTCACAGGACTTTCCTCACCTATGTCTGAGTCTCCAGCTACCCCTCCCCACCAGAGGCACCAGTGAAGGTCAAGACCCCAGGGCAGTTCAGCTGCAGGGACAGGTCTGACCTCTGGGGAGCCAGACTGCAGACTTGAGTGTTTCCCAGGGTCAGGTCCCGCTGGGCTTGTTCAGATATGATCACTGCCCTGCCTCGAGGTTCTGGAGTGGATGGAGTCTGAATATTTGCATTTTGAATGAGTTTTGCTCCGACTCTTCTAGGATTCATTCAAGGCAGGTAGTGAGAAGTGGTATGTAAGCCACTTACCGTTGCCTTCCTGTATAATCTAACTGTGGACACAAACTGGGTTTGTAAAAGGCAGGACTAATAAAAGCCACGAATGCCCTGTTTGGGAAAAGCATCTTAGGGACTTTTTTGGAAATCAGTGAATTTTTAGAAGATAGCTGCTCTTATCTACAGATTCTGTGATTTCCGCTGTAACAGCTCCAGCCTCCAGCCGACCCTGCTCGCTTCTGTCTGGGCCCCACAGTCCGACCTGGTGTGGGCCAATCTACCCTGTTGCTGTTGGTCCTGAATTCACTGACAGACTCCCTCGGCTCATCTCAAGGCTGAAGTCAAGTCAGCAGCCAAGGGCCTCTGCACAGTCCTGAATCAGGTGGGTTTTTCCTCCCAGTTCCAGAGCTTGGCCCCATACTTATGCTCTGAAGTGTAGAGTTACCCCACCCCTACCCCACCCCACCCCCTAGATTGTCCAGATGGTGCATATAGTGTGCAGTGTTAAACACATTGAACCCTTAAAGCTGTTTGTCTATTTCATCTTCATTGCAAAAATCAAAAACACAAAGGGAAAAACAAATATGAGGCTAGCATACACTTGCACTCTTGGTGAAATTTAAATGTTAATAAAATAGCATACCCATTATTAAAAAGTCAATATTGAACTTGATGTTCTGCTCCCTAATCTGAGGGACAAGAAACCCAAGCTTGAAAGGAGGGGGGGTACTGATTTGGAGAAACAGGTGTGGAGGTGATGAAATAAAATTCATATATTAGGTACAAGGAAAACTTTAATGCAGAATTTTTCTCTGTCTGCCTGCGCCTCCTTTCTCCACTCCTGTGCCCCCAGGGTGCAGTGTGCAACCTTATGCTTTAACCAGAAATGCCTGCCCAACCATAAAGACCAAATTATCTTCTGGCGCCAGAAGGCAACAGTCCTTTCTCAGTCCTGTAGGGGGTCATAATGACCCACCGCTCACCTTGAACCTGCAGACAGCTTTGGTGAACTTTATGTGCAAAGTCAGTACATCGCTTCCCTGAAAGAGAACAGACTGGTCAGGGGACCTGGGGAGACACTGCACCACACCCCGTGGAGCTTCTCAGCTTAAATGCTATTCGTGACCTTGTCAGTGTCACCAGCCATGTTACTTGGAGAAGGCGATGGCAGCCCACTCCAGTGCTCTTGCCTGGAGAATCCCAAGGACGGGGAGCCTGGCGGGCTGCCGTCTATGGGGTCGAACAGAGTCGGACACGACTGACGTGACTCAACAGCACCAGCAGCAGCAGCTATGTCACTTGTAGTCTGTCTGTTTAACATTTCTTGCATCACCAAATGTGTGACTGAGCCTCAAGTAGAATTAGTAATGTTTAGACAACTTAAGGACTTCCCTGGTAGCTCAGACAATAAAGAATCTGCTTGCAATGCAGGAGACCCGGGTTCAATCCCTGAGTTGGGAAGATCCCCGGGAGAAAGAAATGGCCGCCCACTCCAGCATTCTTGCCTGGAGAATCCTACGGACAGAGGAGCCTGGCAGGCTACAGTCCATGGGGTCGCAAGAGTCGGACACGACTGAGCGACTGAAACGATTGATCAAATACGTCATTCTGAAAGGCCAGTGACTGTCACCGTGCGACTCCAGGCATGGAAGAGACAACAAGAGGAGCCATGCCCTGGGCCAGAGCAGACCAGTGGGGCAGCCGGTCTAGAAGCCTTTGATTCCTGCTGGCAAATCTTAGTCCAGTAACAGCACATCAACAAAATCCTCACCTGACCTGGGGTCAAGCTTTCCTCAGACCTTGGGACAAACTGGTCACAAAATGCCCCCCAAACCTTAGTTGAAATTAAGACCAAAGGGAAGGGGGGTGTAAAATAAAGAATGTTGCCCACCATCCAGTTCTATAGAGAATCAAGCCGTTAGCCACTGCGGTTGCTGACCTTCAAGATACCTGAATTCAGGGTGAAGATCAGAACAAGGGACTTCGTACTCCAGGAAGACCGATGAGATCGGCCCTCAGAGGACTATAAAGCCCTCAGGTTTCCTAGGGAGAAGATTTTATGACCCCAGCGTCTTGCATCATCCCATATTCAGAAAAGCACTAAAACCATTGACTAGAATATCTGTTCCCTGCGAATAGCAGTGACTTTTTACCAAGTTGAGGGCTTGATCGCAGGTACCCCTAACTCCCCAGAATCACACATAGACTGACCTCCTCACGTCTTCAGAACAGTTCTCAGAGCTAAGAAACTCTCGGGTTATAATCCTTCTGTTGGCTCAAACAAAATTTTCCATTTTTTGTTAGATTGACCATTGGTTATTTGTGTTTTTATCTGTCTTTTGTGGATGGGGTTAGAGGCAAAGAAGCTGAGCATGCTCACGGAGAAGGGGAGCTTGGGAGCTAGACAACCAGTGATTCCTGGCTCTGCGTGAGCTCAAGCAAGTCTTAGCCTCAGCCACTCTGAAGTGGGGCCGCTGCCACTGTTATGGGGTGAATTGTGTTCTCCAAAATCCCCACGTGGAAGCTGCAACCTCCAGTGTGACTGCGTTTGGAGATGAAGCCTTTGGGTTGATAATTCAGGGTAAAGGTCACAGGGCGAGGGACACTGGTAGGAAATAAACGCCAGAGCGTTCTCCGAATGCAAGAGGCTTCCCAGGCGGCACTGGTGGCAAAGGGCCCTCCTGCCAATCAGTGCAGGAGATGCAAGACATGGGGGTCTGACGCCTGGACTGCAAAGATTTCCCTGGAGAAGGAAATGGCACCCCACTCCTGAGAATTCCATGACAGAGGAGCCTGGTGGGCTACAGTCCATGGGGGTCACAACTAGCTGGACACGACACAGTGACTAAATGAAGGCAACATTCTCTGAATGCACACAGAGGAAAGGCCATGCCTGGGCACCGACCACGAGGAAACACTCGATGCAACACAGAGGGTTCACCAGGACCCCCCCTGACGGCATCTTGATCTTGGGCGGCCAGCCTCACAGCTGTCCGAGGTCCTTTGTGCTGGCCACTGAGCTGACTGAGAAGCCACGAGCTCTGCAGTCCTGCTCTCCAGCTTGGACAGCTTCACCGCCTTCTAGGAGCTCAGCTCATCACAGTCAGCACAGCAGGTGCTTACGGACACAGGTGTGGCTGCACACGCGCCCTCAGTCACCACGGTGATCTGGGAACCAGAAGTGATCCCGGAAGATCCCCTGGAGGTGGCAATGGCAGCCCACTCCAGCGTTCTTGCCTGGAAAGTCCCATGGACACACACCACTACTTTCCCTCAAACTTCTCCACACACACCCCCGCCCACTCTCAGAAGTGTGTGCAGAAATTCAAGCTGCAAAATCACAGCCGGCTCTCAGGATGGTGTCCAATCCCAGGCGTGGCCACTGGGGGGCACCCCTCACACGGCTCGCGGCTCTGAGAGCCAGCCCGGACCGAGGCCAGCAAGGCGGAAGCCGGTTCTTCCTTTTCATCAATTCAGCTTGAAAGATGGAAACAGCACGAGTTGTTTTTTATTTAATGCGTCTGTGTTGTTCTGGTAGGACTGAATTTCTCTTTAATGGTTGAAAATTTAGTATCAGAATTGAGATGTGCTGTAGTTGTAAAACACACACCAGTTACGAAGACTTAACACCTGAAATACGTGAATTAGTGTTCGTTCATTTTTACACTGACTGAAGGATATTTGGTTACACCGGATTACATAGTGAAAGAGAGTGGAAGTGTTAGTTGCTCAGTCACGTGCGACTCTTCACGACCCTATGAACGGAGGAGCCCGCCAGTCGCCTCGGGCCATAGACTCCTCTAAGCAAGGGTACTGGACTGGGTTGCCATTTCCCCCTCCAGGGATCTTCCCAATCCAGGGATGGAACCCAGATGTCCTGCATTGCAGGCAGAGTCTTTACCCACTGAACCCTCCAGGGAAGACCTGGATTACATAAAATGTTGGTTATTTCCCCTGTTTCTTGTGATTCCTTCCGTACAGTTACCAGCTCATTCAAACTATATGTGCAGCCCACAGTGCATTTCTGTGTGAGCCAAACCTGGGAGTGCCCGGAACCCTGGGGAGCAGGCTGTGGGTGGCAGCAAAGGCCTAGTCCCCGGGTGGAGACTCAATTTGGGGTGATAAGCCCTGTCTGGGAAATCATATATTCTATAAGATGTTATAGAAAACCCCAAATGAACTTCTTGCCCAACCCTGTCTCTAAATATCTATAGATTATATATATGTATGTGTATATGTACATATATATGTGTATGTGTGTGTATATATATATATACACACACACACAGAGATGGAAAGAGAGAGGCAGAGAGATTTGTCTTAAGGAACTGTCTCACACGATTGTGGAGCTGGCAATTCTGAAGTCTGGAGGCTGGAAACCCAGGAAAGAGCTGATACCGCAGCTCGAGTCTGAAGGCTGTCTGGAGGCAGAACTTCCCCTTCTTAGGGAACCTCACTCTTTTCCTTTTAAGGCCTTCAGCTGATTGGATGAGGCCCGTCCACATTATGGAGGGCAAGCTGCTTTACTCAAAAATCTACTGATTTAAATGTTAACCTCATCTAAAATGGGCTTCCCAGGTGGCTCACTGGTAAAGAATCCACCTGCCAGTGCAGAAGGGGTGGATTTGAGCCCTGGGTTGGGAAGATCCCCTAGAGAAGAAAATGGCGACCCACTTCATTATTCTTACCTGTAGAACCCCTTGGAGACAGGAGCCTGGTGGGCTATAGTCCACAGGATCTCAAAAGAGTCAGACATGACTCAGAGACTGAACAACAACCACATCTACAATGCACTCTCACAGCAACACCTGAACTGGTGTTTAACCAGTTATCTGGCGCCGTGGCTGAGCCCAGCTGACACACGGAACTCACCATCGTGTCACCGGACATCCAGGAAATCAAGAGCCAGCACCGGCTGCCCCAGGCTGCAGAGCTTTCTGGTTGGCTGTCTCTCTTTCTCCATTTCTTTCTCTCTAGATAGACAGATAAGCAGATAGATAGCATTTGCATCTCTACTGATTTAAAACTCCACAAGTTAACAAGTCATGTCACAGAGTCTGAGGCCCCAATCCACCGTCAGAGCAAGTTTGATGCAGGTGCAGCCCCAGATGACTGAGGATCTGGGCTCTGCGACAAGACAGGTGGGGAGGCGCGTCTGCTGAGAAAGCCTGCTGCAGGGCACTCCCCTGCTATTAACATAGCTGATCACACACACGCCCCTGGGAGCAGACAGCACAGTCAGACCTTAATCAGCCTCTGGGCCGCTCGCGTAGAGAGCGTCTCATTAGTGGAAGTCAACCGGCAAGGCCGGCCAGCAGGTCGGTGCAGACGGCACCAGAGTCGACCAGGCCGCTCGCAATGGGGTAGATCCTCGCAGCCCAGGAGGAGTAGGATAACCAGCTCAGGTAAGTGACGGCTGTCAGGCCAGATGGAAGGCCCTGTCACTCGGAACTCTGTCGGGGACCCTGACATGGCCAGAATCTCATCTGTAAGCTGGACAAAGGTTCGGTAGCAAAGTTAATGAAATTGTCAAGTTGAACAAAGCTTGGAGAGAAGCCTCAACTGGGTGGAGACCCCAAAGGTGGAGATGTTCAGGGACAAACGTTGAGTTCTCTGTGTGGGGTCAGAACCCGCGCTAGACTTGCCTCAACAAAGCTCCTGGAGTCACTTTCCTGACCCCTCACCTATAAACCGTCCAGTTTAGCAGAAAGCCAAGCCAGGGCTGCAGACACGGCTGTGCAATGCACCCACGCTCTCTGACACGGTATGGGCTTTATCCCACGTGTCACCTGCACCAGCCGGTCTGATCAAGCCTAAAACCAGTGGACAAGGTGGGCAGAGATGTTATTGAACGCACTCTGCAGATGCAGCTCAGAGAGGCTGCCTAACTGCCCAGTACTAGCAGAGCTGGGGTTGGAACCCCAGGTGTTTTTCCCCCAAATCCCAAATTCCTCTTGCGTTGGCTGGAGTCCCAGGAGGAACGGGACACACCCAGCAGGGGGTTAGAAGGAGCTGCCTCTTGGCCAGGCTGGCGCCTGCGAGGATAATGTGCCCTGTGGAGTTTCATGCCAAGGGAAAGTGCTGTAGACATCCAGACAAAAGACAAGGGAAGGAAAGCCAGGCTTCCTCATTTCAGTGCACGTCCCCATTTGCACACGCGCTCCCACCACCATCTGCTGGTCACAGGGCAGCTCTGGCCGATGCAGGAAGGGATCCCACAAGGGAGGAAGGCCGCCGGGCGAGGGGCTCAGGAGCCCTGGTGGAGGATGGCCGTGCAGGTGGGTCAGGAAGCAGGCCTGCCTCTGCGGTTGCCGTTGAGAGGTTCACCCAAAGTGCACCCAGGTCTTTAGGCAAAGGCATACCCCACCTCCACCCAAAAGGCTGCAGCCTCAGTCTCAATATGGGACAAGGTAGTTTTTCAGCCAAAACGCGTGCAGTGAGGTCAAGCAAAGGTGCTTTGAGCCCATAAGGATAATTATTATCTTTATTATAAATTTATAATTTATAATAAAGGTATAGCAGTTGTGAATATTCTTACCCTAGATACTATAAAGCTTTCATAGAGCAGCCAGGGCTGAAGACACAAGGGAAATAGGCAGAAACAGGATTTGCAGAAGCTTTTGCTTGTCTCTCCTGGCTGTGCTCCCCTTTGCCTGCTTCCTTTGAGTTCTCTGAATTTTTTTTATGGTTTCATTTTAAGTGCTCTAACGTCTTCTTCCCTCTTTTTGCGTTATTCTATCAGCAGTTGCTCCGGGGATTACATTACGATTATCTAACATCTCACACCTGCTTTCAGGTAACGTTTATCACCTCCAGTTAATCGCAGAAGCCTCCCAACCACAGGTTTCCTTTCCCCTCCCCCGCCACGCTTCCGCTGTCACAGGTATCCCGGCTGGAGTTAACACACCACCGGAAGATGTCGTAATCTTGTCTTCAACAGTCACACACATTTTAAACAATTTAAGAGGAGGGAAAGAGCCTATCATGGTGTCCCAGGTTTTATTCTTCACAAAATTGGGAAAGTTGTAAACCACAATATAATTTTAATTAATTTTAAAAGGGAGAAATAACGCAGAAAATGTTTTTAACTATAGTGAAATAAAACTAGAGGTTTACAAAAATCACAAAACCAAAACAGGCCTTCACCCAGAAATTTTAAAAATCCCTATTAATCAATGTTTGTGTCAGAGGGAAATGCAAAGTGAAGTTGCAGAATTTCTGGGAAACAACGGAAATGCTAGATGGAATGTATGGACCATAAATAGAGCATATTCGTAGACTTGAATATTCACGTCGGTAAAAAGAAAGTACTCTTTTTTTTAAATAAATCCATCATCTCACTCAGAAAGTTGCAAGAAGAATAAAATGCACCGAAGCAAAGTAGAAAAAGCCGCAGTAAGGATAACAGAAAAAAAATGAGTCATAGAATAACAGATGAATTTATGGATAAATGTAAAAAGCTGGTTAGTTCCTACTCAAAGAAAAAAGGAGAAAATGCAGGCCCACAAAGGGACACCGGCCGGAGGACCCGCAGGCACTGAGCTGAGCGCCCGCCGCGCCCGCACTGTTGCGACAGCCCCACAGTAGCTGTTAGCTCGCTGTTGCTGGATTTATCCCACTTCCGGGTGAGACCCTGAGGCCCTACGGGCTGTGGCTCCCTGGGGGGGCCGGAACCCCGCCAGCGCTGGCGCCGCGCCTCTGCGCTGGTCCAGATGATGGTTGGGTGTAACAGCGGATGCGGCCCTTTCAGCGTCTGCCCCGCCTCTTGGTGAGGTCACCGCGGCAATTCCCTCTCTGGGACCGGACCACTTGACCCTGCGAGGGCTCACAGCGTCAGGAGCCAGGCAGGTACTGATCTTTCAAGGCCCCAAACACCTGCCTCTTTCTTAGGCAGAAAAGTGGTTTGCAAGAAGGAAGCTGAAAAGGAGTACATGATACCCAATATTCCATTTTTCTCTTACTGGACTGAACTAGAGAAGAGGAAACTGTGGGTTGGGGGGGGAAAAAACGAATACACGAATGCCCTTTGATCTTTGTTGCCAGTCACCCGATGAGACTGTGGCAGGGGGTCAGCCTGACAGCCCTTCCGGCCCCTCCGAGTCCCTTCAGTGCCAACGGTGATTCTAACTCAGAGCTCCCCGCGGCTCCAGGCCCACATCCCTCCCCGGGGAAGAGGTCGGGAGGACTTCAGGAAGACAGCAGACACAGAGAGGTGGGCCTCCATCAGCCCACCCACCTTGCAGAAGAGTCGTGGCGGCCCCTCGCCCGCACCGGGACACGCAGCCCACCGACTTTGCAGAAGAGGCCGTGGCGGCCCCTCGCCCGCACCGGGACACGCAGCCCACCGACTTTGCAGAAGAGGCCGTGGCGGCCCCTCGCCCGCACTGGGACACGCCAGGCAGCTAGGCAGTGCTTCTCTGCCCCATGGCTTTTCATCAGGTTGCTATTTCCAGGTTGTCTTTCCAGGCTGAACCTGGTAACTCTGTCAGATAAGGCTGTCCCGAACGTGCCAGCTACCTATTTATCTCCTCTGGCGAGTGTGGGAAGGTGGTCGCACTCCAGCTGTTCCCAGAGCAGGGCAGTGGACGAGAGCTGAAGTCACTTCTCTTCCCAAAGCCCACCCCCACCCAAGTCCTTCCCCAGCGCGGGCTGGGGAGCCTGGGCATTTCCCCCTAGTTATAGGGGGCTGCATGACCCTTACGCCTTTCTCTGGTCCCAGGAGGAGACTTCTTGACCCGGGGTGAATGTGCCCCCTAGGACATTCCACAATTCTGGGGATGTTTCCCGTTGTGACTGCTGGAGGGCAGTTTGCTAAGGACAGCGGGGAGAGGCCAGCTGTTCACATCCAGCTGTGTGCAGGAGGGCCCAGGACAGAGCCACCCGGTGCGGACTTGCAACCGTGCTGAGGCTGGGGCCGTGCGTCCACCTGCCAGGCCCACACGCTCAGATTCCCGGGCTCCGGGGGGGCTCGCACGGACGAACAAACATTCAAGGGGAAGAGCTGTGTCGGTTTTCCCATCCACCAAGTATCGAAGAGGAAAAGCTAAAATTTTACATCACGTCCTGCTCCTTGCCAAGCCTGCTCCACATTGGTCTCAGAAGGCTGGGACTCACAATGCTAGGAACTGGAGAGTATCTCATTCACCCTTGTCCTGCTCCTTGCAATCGCCCAGCCCCTGCAAACCTGCAGACCCGCTTCATCATGCCTGTCTGTGTAGTAAAAACTCTGTCACCCCTTTGTTCGGGGCTCAGAGCTGGCATGTTAACTCCTCGGGGCCCGCCGGCGTAATAAGCCTGAGCGCTCCAACTCTCCGAGTGTGGTGCTTGGCTTCTCGAGGACTGGTTTCTGCAACGGGATGAGATGAGAATGCTGACCCCACAGGCCTGCTGGCAGGGCTGAGGCTGCAGAAACCCACCCTGAGCCAAGCACCTCCAGGGCGCCGCGCCCAGGTCTCCCTGCAGCCTGGAGAGACCTGCATCTCCGGATCCAGTGGGGTGGTCCCCAAGAGCGGCCTCCAGATCTTACCCACCCCCCCCGCCCCACTCTTGAGGGGTGATTACGCAGAGCTCTGGCAACCAATGACCACCTCTGTCTACTGCCCAGGGAGGCTTCCTGTCCTCCTGGCGGGCTGCAGGCTTAGGGCGTCTCCAAGGTGCTTATGCTTCCAGATTGGCGTCCAGGGGTGTGAGCCTCAGTTGCTCACACGGCTCAGCTCACCCCATCCCCAAAGACACGAAAATGCAACAGGAGGAAACAGCTCAGGCGTTAGGCGTAACCTCCCCTGCGCGGCTGGGACCCTGGGATCCCCAAAGGCCAGTGGGCTGCAGGCTGCAGGTGTGAGCTGGGGTTCAGGAGGCCGCGCCGCAGGCAGCCCGCACCATTGCAGGCGACGCTGCTCAGTCGCCCCTTCTGAACTTGGAGTCACCAGCCCGGTGCGCTACTCCACAGCATGAGGCTCCAGACCACCGCTCAGAGCCCGAAGATGGGAAACGTGAGAAGGCGCCAATCTGCAAGCCAAGGAGACCGTCCTCACCAGAAACCGAACCAGCCAGGACCCCGATCTTGAACTCCAGACTCCAGGACTGGAAGAAGATAAATTTCTACTGTTCAAACAGCCCGTGCAGGCATGCTCAGTCGCTTCAGTCATGTTCGATTCTTTGTGACCCCATGGACTGTAGCTCACCAGGCTCCTCTGTCCATGGGAATTCTCCAAGAATCCTGGAGTGGGTTACCATGCCCTTCTCCAGGGGATCTTCCTGACCCAGGGCTCGAACTTGGATCTCCTGCATTGCAGACGGATTCCTTATCCACCAAGCTGCTGGGGAAGCCCTCAGACCACCGGTCTGGGGTGTTTTGCTCCATGGCCTGAGCTGAGACAGCGTCCCTCTCACCCGGAGCGGATCTGCAGGCTGTTCCGCAGTCACCTCCCCAGCTCCCGTCACACCACCATCCTGTTCAGGATGGTCCTGGTGGCCCTCACGCCGGCCGGCTCATTCCTGCTCCCTGCTCCCCCCGCTGCCCGCAGCTTCTTCCCACAGCTGACCTCCCGACACCCCCGAAGCCCCCTCACCACTGATGGGAACCTTTCTCCTGTCGCTGTGTCTTCTCCTTTCCTGGCTCTGTCCCCTCCTGAAGTCACACTGCAGGTCCGCTTCATCCCCCACTCCCAGAGGAAAGCTCTGGGCAGACACTGCTGTCAGCCCTGGGCCCTGATGCCAGGGATGAAGTTGGAGCTCAAAATTGCAGGTCAGGTAGGTTCCTTAGGAGCCAAGTGACACGGAATTGATAAAGAGAATTCTCACTCGATGCCTGGGACATCCTTACTGTGCGGTCGGGACCTAGGGGCTTCCAGGTCTCCTCGGGACCCGTGAGGTCAAAGCCACTGTCGTGAGACAAAGATGTTACGTGTCCTCTCCGTCCTCGTTTGCTCTTGAGCATCCAGTGGAGCTTCCCGGCACCGCCACAGCGTGCAAAGTCCCGGCAGATGGAACACAGGGCAGATAGGAGAGCGCGGACACGAGGGTGATTTGCAACAATATAAAACAATACCATCTGCCTTGCAGAGTTTGTTTGGGAATGCAGTTCGTTTTCCTACAAATGTGTTATTTACATGAATGTGTCACGTGTCTGATTTTATTTTTAAATGGATGAATGTATTTTAGTTTCCCAGTTTTAGCTTCCATTGTGACAAATAACAGCAGTGTCGTCCACGTCACCTATATCTTTCTGGAGTCCTCAACTTTCTGGAGTCCTTAAACACTCTTGGTGTTTAAGAGTGAGCCGAGGTCCCGAGACTAAACGTTTGAGAAGTGCTGCCACGGAATCTTCTTCAGCAACGACGGGATTGGGTAGATTGCTCTGCTTCATTAATCTGAAAGCTCTCGTGGCATCCCATTATGTGAGATGAGATCGCAGACCCCTAGTCAAAGCTATGGTTTTTCCAGTGGTCAGGTGTGGATGTGAGAGTTGGACTATAATGAAAGCTGAGCACTGAAAAACCGATGCTTTTGCACTGTGGTGTTGGAGAAGACTCTTAAGAGTCCCTTGGACTGCAAGGAGATTAAACCAGTCCATCCTAAAGGAAATCAGTCCTGAATATTTATTGGAAGGCCTGATGCTGAAGCTGAAACTCCAATACTTTGGCCACCTGATGAGAAGAGCCGACTCATTGGAAAAGATCCTGATGCTGGGAAAGATTGAAGGCGGGAGGAGAAGGGGATGAAAGAGGATGAGATGGTTGGATGGCATTACTGACATGATAGACACGAGTTTGAGCAAGCTCCGGGAGTTGGTAAAGGACAGGGAAGCCTGGCGTGCTGCAGTCCATGGGGTCACAAAGAGTCAGACACGACGAGGGACTGAATTCAACTGAACTATAGACACCTGTGGCCTGACACCATTTATATGAAATCAGAGAAACCATAATTGTGATTTGTTCAGCTGTCATGATACAGGCAGGTATCTTCACTGCAAAATCTCTGCTGGGAAAACTGGCTGTAGTTCATGGTGGCCACGCTGGGGAGGAGAGCAGACGGAAGGCATGGAAGAAGAGCTTTTATTTTTTCTTGTGTGTATTTTACGAATTTTTGTACAGTGAGATTTGTTCATTTACTACACGGGCTTTTTAAATTAGAGGATGGAGGGGAAGAAGAAGCCTGGAGAGGCTGGGCTGGTCAGGAGAAGGAGCCTCATGGAGAGGCGGGGAGGCCTCACAGAGCAGAAGGGAGCCTGGGGCCGTGGGGTCGGCCACCAGGAGCTGGGGGGGGGGCCTCCCGCCTGGGGCGCTGACAGTCGACGCTCACGGGTGGCTCAGAAGCCGAGCTGCAGCTGGAGATTTGGGCTCAGTGGGCAGGGGCCTAGCGTCTGGACACAGCAGCTCCAAGGGCCTCCGCTGTGTGGTCACGCCCGAGGCGCAGGCGTGGCTGGGGCCTGGGAATGCGAGCTGGTCCTGGAGGAAGCCTCCAGCGTGGCGGGATGGCCATAGTGACTGTGTCTTTCCACCACGTCTGAACAAGCCTCAGGCCTCGGTTATTAATACAGTGTCTTCTACCTCTTGTGACTTCCCTGGTGGCTCAGAAAGTAAAAGCATCTGCCTACGGTGCGGGAGACCTGGGTTCAATCCCTATGTCGGGAAGACCCCCTGGAGGAGGGCATGGTAACCCACTCCAGTACTCTTGCCTGGAGAATCCCATGGACAGAGGAACGTGGTAGGCTACAGTCCCTGGGGTCACACAGAGTCGGACACGGCTGAGCGACTTCACTTTCACTTTCTGCCTCTTTATAATGAACTCCTGAAGGCAGAATGTGCCAGAACTCACTCACCAATGAGGAAACCTGGGCTCAGACAGATGATGGGGGCGCCCGGGAAGGAAAAGGACCCAGCCAGGGACTCCAGTGGGCAAGCGGCACCGGGCTGCCCTCAGGAGGGGCTAGACCTCGGGGGACAGGGCCCCTCCTGGGACGAGGGCCTTGGCGGCAAGCGGTCAGCAGCGGATGTGTAGCCTGGGGGTGGCGGCTCTGTGTGAAAACCCTCCAGGCTTGGAGTGGGAAACTGACCTTGAAGACAGGGGACCTTCTGGCCCTCTGGATGGTTCTCTGGTGAAGGGCAGGGGGATGGAGCTGGGTGGGCAGACACAGTTCCAGGGCGGGCGGCATGGACAGGCGGGCTCAGCACCACCCCTTCAGAATGGACCGATGTCAACCTTTCCCCCAAACCACAGCTGGGGGCAGGGTCATTAACAGGTAGAGTCACCCAAGCTGAACACTTGGCTTCTTTCCCTGGATAGTCTTTTCATAATCATCTACACCTGCTGCGGCTTCTCTTTCAAAGCCAACAGTCCACACCACTCCCATCCGGAGCGGGGGAGGCACCCCTGGAGCTGAGAAGCTGGGAGGGGCGGACGCCCAGCGATGACACGCCACGTGGGTGCCAGCCACAAGGCCAGGCTGGCGGGCGGGCCCTTGGTGCGTTTCTGGTGGGAACCGTCATCTCCTCTTGGGTGACCCTCCCCCAAAACGTGCCGGTCGGTCTCTGCTTTGCTCCGGGTGTGCCGCCTCGGACCCCAGCCCCGTGGGATCAGCGGTCAGTGCCCCCTCGTGACAGGGATCCGCAGGCACTAGGGTCTGCTGCCTCCAGAAAGGGACCGGCACCACGTCTTCGGGTTTTCTGGGGCTGCTGTGGACATGGGGGATTTGTGGGTGGGTTTAAGCACACGAAGCCCAGCTGCACTTTCAGGCTGGGTTGCCCCTAGCGGTGAAGATTGATGTGGTATTTAAGCACCGTCGATATCTACCTCTTAGGTCAATAAACTTGATGCTTATCTCAATTGACAATGATATCTGCTGAGAGTTTGTTCGGCTTCCCGACCTTTCATCAGGCAGCCAGCGGGGAAAGGGGAGCGGCTTGGACGGAAAGACCCAGGCCTCTGCCTTCACTTCTCCGGGCCCCGTCCCCTGGCGGCTGGGGGGGCCCTTCCCCTGGCATGTAGGCGCCTCATTGCAGTTAGTAGGCTGTTTCCTGAGAGAGTGGCAAAGCCTGGGAACAGAAGCCCAGTTCTCTGTTTGGATGACTATAGAAATGTCTGCACTGATTTCAGCTGGGGCTTCTTGGAAGTAAATTTCTGGGGGAAGTTACCAAAAGAACCAGATGGCCTGGAAACTGGGAATGCGGACGGGAGGATTCTGGTTGCCATGGGCGGTACCGACGGAGCGTGAGGGCCTGGCCGGAAGGAGCCAGTGGTCAGGGTGGCGCTGTCCTGCTCCCGGGGTCGCGAAGCGGGAGGGCAGGCGGGCTGGCCCAGGCCCTGTCACTCACTGAGATGGGGCGCCTCCACCGAGGTAGGTGGTTGATTTTACAGCTGGACCACGGGCCCCCAGACACTTGGACTGTATGCTGGGTGTGTCGGTGAGGGTGTTCCCAGGTGAACACTTGAATCTATAGCCTGACTACAGCAGACAGTCCTCCCCGCATGGCGGGGGGGCCTCGTCCAACCTGCTGGAGTCTGGGACAGAGCGAAAGTGGGGTGGGGGAGACCCCCCTCCCTGCATCTGTTTGCAGCAGGGACCTGGGTTCCCCTCTCCACATCTCACACCCGCGTGCCCCTCCCAGACGGCTGACTGGGGACCACACAGCCTCTGCAGTCACGGGAGCCAGGCCTTTAACGCGAAGGCACATGCCTGCGCCGATCTCTGCCGCTGGTCCTCTAGGGAGCATCCGGCTCCCTGCTGGGCTCATCACTGAAGCTAGCAGCTTCTGCGGGCTCCTGACCCAGCCCGGCAAGGACGCGACAATGACCTCTTGGCCACTGAAGGGGCCGGGCAGCGTGAGCCCGGGCCCCGGGACGCTGGCCGCCTCCGGGGAGCCCACACGGACAGCAGGCTTGACACGGGGGGTCTCGGCCTCAGCACGGACTGAGCCCCCGGCCTGGGAGCAGCCAGGAAGGCCAGCCCCGCCTGCGGTCCCACTCACACAGGCCAGTGGGGTCTCAGCACGCTGCTGCCGCTGCCGGGAAACTAAAGGACTTCCCTAACCGGGAGGCGCCCGGGGGAGCCAGGGGTGGGGTCAGGTCACCAGGCCGAATCGCTGTTCGCTCTGGACAGCTGGGAGCCTGGTGTGGGGCCAGCTACTGGAAGGGGGCACTCTGCGGACCTGGGGCTCAGGGAGTCGGTGCTCTGAGGCCCAGGGACCAGGGAAGGGTGTGCTCGGGGGTCCTGGGGCCACCCTGGAGCAGCTGCCGTGCCCCTGTGTGAGCCCGCGGCCGCCACCCCTGCCCCACCGTCCTCTGNNAGCGGCCTGTGGTGTTTCCCGAGGTCGGGTTGGGGCGCCCCAGGCGGCGCTCCTCCAGCACACACAGCTGCCCCGCCTTTACCCCCTGCGCGCACCTGGAGGCCTCTAGCCCTCCCCTCCCGGGCCCCAGTGGGTTCCCTGGTGGAACCTCCCAGAAGAGCCCCAGGTCCCCATCAGACGACTCAGGAGACTGAGTGGGGGCCTGCCGGCAATGGAGCTGTTCCAACTGCAGGGCGTGAAGCCCCCCANNGGAGCACCGTGGAACCTCGACCCCGGGGGGCCCAGCAGCCTCCAGGGGGCCCGCAGCCCTTCCCTAGCCCGGTGGATGTCCGCAGCCAAGATCTCCAACCAAAGCAACACGTTAGGGCGGACGGACTGCAGAAGCAGGCAGGAAAGAACCCAGCATCTTCTATTAAGCCAGAAGGGGAAGACATTTGCAAGCCTGTAACTACTGCTGTTCGCCATAAAATATTTATGTTAAATATAAAAGGTTTATGATTGTTATTTTTAAATAAATGAGGAAGTGTTTAAAATGTTCTGTTTACTTTTGCAATATGGTGAAACTCTGGTGGTTTCTAATATAAATATCACGGGATGCCACGCACATACACGGGTGCCCTCTGGGGCCCTCAGGCACTTCTGAGAGTGAAGAGGTCCCAAGACCAAGCGCGTGAGGCCCGGGCTGAGGACCCTGCTCCTCACCTGCACCCCAGCAAACCGGCGTCCCGTGTCCCTGTCGCTGGAGCCTCTCAGGTGAGGCGAGGCAGCGCACACACCCGCTTCCTGCTCTCCAGGCGCTCTTCTAAGTCCTCTGCAAATATTAGCTGCCTTTTTATAATGCCAAGAGGCCAGCATTATAAGCCCTGCCTACAGAGGAGCTCGGGACACTTGCTGCTCGACAGGCAGCTGCCAAGGGGCAGGGTCAAGGCCCCCTCCAGGCAGCTGGGCTGCAGAGTCCAGGTTCAGCCTGCGGGCAGTGCTGCCCGCACAGCAAAAGGGCCAGAGGGCCTGCTGCGACCTCCCGGGCCGGGTCTGCTCTGAGCCACGCGTGCCGGTTAAGACAGTCTGCGATGGCCTGGCCCACTGGCTTCCGCTCACAGACGCTACTGTCCTCGTGGCTTACAGAGGCCTGGCGTGTGTGTGTGTGTGTGAGTGTGAGTGAGCATGTGTGTGTGTCTGTGTGTATGTGAGTGTGTGTATGTGAATAAGTATGTGTATGTGTATGTGTGAGTGTCTATGTGTGTGTGTGTATGTGTGTGTGTATGTGTGTATGTGGGAGTTTGTGTATGTGTGTGTCAGTTGTTTGTGAGTGTGTATATATGTGTGTGAGAGTGTGTGGGGGGTTGTGTGTGTGTGAGTGTGTATGTGTGTGAGTGTGGGGGACTGTGTATGGGGGGGTTGTATGTATATGTGTGTGTGTCTGTGTATGTGAGTGTGAGTGAGTGTGTGGGGTTTATGTGTATGTGGGTGTGAGTGAGTGTGTGGGGTTTATGTGTATGTGGGTGTGTATGTGTCTGTGAGTGACTATGTGTGTGTGTGTGTGTATGTGTGAGTGTGTGTATGTGTGTGGGAGGGAGGTTATGTGTATGTGTATGTGAGTGTATGTGTATGTGTATGTGTGAGTATGTGTGTGAGTATGTGTATGTGTGAGTGTCTATGTGTATATGTGAGTGTGTGTGTGTCTGTGTGTGTGAGTGTGTGAGTGTGTGAGTGTGTGGGGTTGTGTGTATGAGTGTGTATGTGTGTGAGTGTGGGGGGTTAGGTATGGGGGGGTTGTATGTATGTGTGTGTGTGTCTGTGTATGTGTGTCTGTGAGTGTGTGAGTTTGCTAGGGCTCTGTAACACACCGTGACTGACTGGCTTACTCACAGAAATGTGTTTTCTCACATTCCTAGAGGTTAGAAGTCCAAGAACAAGGTGTGGGCAGAGCTGATTCCTCCCAAGGCGTCTCTCCTTGCTGCCCAGACGCCATAGACGCCGTCTGCTCCAGTGGCTGACTCTCCGGGGAGATTGGATCAGGGCCCACCCATAAGACCTCATTCACCTTAATCACCTCTTGAAGCCACATCCCGAGGCACTTGATACTGTGAAATTCTCAGCTTATTCAAAACCTCAGATGATTGTCAGATGCTTGTCCTTGTGGGCGGAGCCCTTCTTCGCCTCCTGGGGAAGCAGCTGGCCTCCAGGCACTTGCCTCTCTTTCTTGGTCCAGCATCTTGCCCTCTGCAGGGTCCTCTGTGTAAGTGGCCAGCAGACTTTCTGGGTTAGCTGGTTAGAGCCACAGGCAGGGGCCACTGCTCAGATGAGGAGGCGGGGTGAACACCCCCAGGTGAGAAGAAGCACTGACCGGGCTCAAAACCGGAAGCCCGTGATTCAGAAGTTTTGCTTTAAGAGAAAACTCTGAGAAAACCCTGGGAAAGGGGAGGTGGGAAGGAGAGAGACAAGACCTAGATGGGAGAGGCAGGAGGCGGGGCCTTTCCACTTTGGGAAGGGAGCACGTAGGGAAACAGCTAGAAATATTTTCCAGGAAGCACCTCCCGGCTTTTGCTCTGCTTCTCCATAAATTCAGTTCAGTTCAGTTGCTCAGTCGTGTCTGACTCTGCAACCCCTTGGACTGCAGCACGCCAGGCCTCCCTGTCCATCACCAACTCCCAGAGTTTGCTCAAACTCATGTCCATCGAGTCAGCAATACCATCCAACCATCTCATTCTCTGTCACTTCCTTCTCTTCCCGCCTTCCATCTTTCCCATTATCAGGGTCTTTTCCATTGAGTCAGTTCTTCACATCAGGTGGACAAATAATCGGAGCTTCAGCATCAGTCCTTCCAATGAATATTCAGGACTGATCTCCTTTAGGATGGATTGGTTGGATCTCCTTGCAGTCCAAGGGACTCTCAAGAGTCTTCTCCAGTTCAAAAGCATCAGTTCTTTAGCGCTCAGCTTTCTTTATGGTCCAACCCTCACATCCATACATGACTACTGGAAAAACCACAGCTTTGACTAGAAGGACCTTTGTTGGCAAGGTAGTATCTCGGCTTTGTAATACGCTATCTAGGTTGGTCATGACTTTTCTTCCAAGGAGCAAGTGTCTTAATTTCATGACTGCAGTCACCATCTGCAGTGATTCTGGAGCCCAAGAAAATAAAGTCTGTCACTGTTTCCATTGTTTCCCCATCTATTTGCCAGGAAGTGATGGGACCATGTTACTAGCAACACCAGAAAAGACTTAGGAAATAAACGGACTTTAGCCTAACCTTCTTGACCCTTCTTGACACAGTTCAAAAGCACTAATTCTTTGGCACTCAGCTTTCTTCATAGTCCAACTCTCACAACCATACACGACTACTGGAAAAACCACAGCTTTGACTAGATGGACCTTTGTTGGCAAAGTAATGTCTCTGCTTGCTTTTTAATATGCTCTCTAGTTTGGTCATAACTTTTCTTCTAAGGAGCACGCGTCTTTTAATTTCATGGCTGCAGTCACCATCTGCAGTGATTTTGGAGCCCGAGAGAAGCACCTCCCCACTCTTGCTCTGCTTCTCCATAAGTAAACACTTCAAAACCTGGGGTCAGGATGTTAGCACAGCTCTAGCAGTCATGGCTGCTTACTTAATCAGAGCCAGGATTTCAGGCGGCTGGCCACCAGGAGAACGTGAGATCTCAGCCCGGCTGACCCCCAACCCCACGTGAGGGGGACTCGCTCACCCCCGACCCCGGAGGCTATTTTTATCTACTTGATGTCAGTGTGATTAGTAAAGGCAATTAGGCAGTCAGATCAAAGCTGAGGGCCGCAGCCTTTTAGATGCTCTGTAACAACCCTGGAAAGGTTTGCAGAGATGAGCCCGGGGGGAATCGAGCGTGCCATGAATAAACATCACCTGAGAGGGTTTGGATGCCCTCATCCCACCTCTGGAAGAACGCTCCGGCAGGCAGAAGCAGAGGTGCCTCGGGGAGGGCAGGGCCGGCGGGAGGGACGCGGACGCCCCACTGGCTTGGTGGTGCCTTGCCCCAGTCGTGAGGCACAGGCCTCCTGGGGAGGAGTGACCCCTTGAAAGCCAGCGACATACCTGCTCTGCTGCCCCGAATCCAGTGAGAGGCGCTATTTTCTGCTTTTCTGCAGCGATAAACTGAAGGCACCAGCAGAGGGGCCTCTGAGGCCCACCCTGTATTTAGCTGGGGGTTTATATACATAAGGGGCTTCCCAGGTGGCGGTAAAAAGTCTGCCTGCTAATGCCAGAGACTCAAGAGACGCAGATTCGATCCCTGAGTCAGGAAAATCCCCCTGGAGTAGGAAATGGGAACCCACTCCAGTATTCTTGCCTGGAAAATTCCACAGACGGGAGCCTGGTGGGCTACAAAGACCCCCCGGTCCTATCTGCACAGGAGAGCGTAAGTGCTGGGCAAGCGAACAGGGTTGGAAAATCTCCACGCCTTTTAGTGCATGAGCCACTAAGCAGGGAGCCAGACCAGGGAGGGAGAGGAAGGGAAAGCAGGGGCGGGCTCTGACCGTCGCCAAGGGCCGCAGAGGGTGACCTCAGCAGTCTGCTGAGTGGGTGCCAGGAACCAGGCCAGCCAGGCCACTGAGCGGCCCGGGGCGGATACCTGGGCAGGCCAGGCACCTCCTGGAGACCAGCCTGGGGGTGCTGGGGGGAAGGGCAGGGCAGGTTCAGGCTGTGAAGACCCCACGCGGAAGCCCCCAGGCGGCAGGGGGCCACTGACCAGAGGAAGCAGGCATGCAGAGCGCCCAAGGAGTCAGAGAAGCATAGGAAAGCAGAGACAGAGAGACAGAGAGAGAAAGAGAGAGAGAGAGAGGCGAGGAGAGCCTGAGGCAGGGAGAGGAGGAGGGGAGTCGTGGGTACTCAGGGAAGGCGGGGCGCCGGGGCTGCTCTGGCTTCTGTGGTTCCCAGGCCCCCGGGCACGGTGATGCCTACCGCCCCCGTCCCTGAGGCCCTTTCCCTGGCGCGGAGTTACCCAAGCGCTTGGGAAGGGAATGGCTTCATTTTAGCCAAAGGTCCCTTTCAAAGGTGAAAGGCCAAACTGCAGACACTGTTCACGTTGAGATGAAGGGGGCCCGTTCTGGGTACAGGCAGGTGGGCACAGGACGGGGTCACGGCCAGGGCGGACACTCTGTGTGGGGGTGGGGTTGTGGGGGTAAGACCCCCGGAACGGGGGCACTAGAGTGGGAGCCAGGGTGTCTCTCTCACCTCGGCCCCAGGAGCCTCTGGCCCCGCTCCAGGCATGCGGCAACCGAGAGCAGCAGGGACACAGCTGGGGAGGGGTCTCGGGGCAGGTTTTAAGGTGCACACGTCCTGAGGTATGTATGCAGCATGGCAACTGCAGTGCAGACACGGAGCTGCATACTCAAAAGCTGCTAAGAGAGCAGGACCACCTAGGCAGCACATTAAAAAGCAGAGCCATTACTTTACCAACAGAGTCCCGTCTAGTCAAAGCTGTGGTTTTTCCAGTGGTCGTGTATGGATGTGAGAGTTGGACCATAAAGAAAGCTGAGCACCAAAAAATTGATGCTTTTGAACTGTGGTGTTGGAGAATACTCTTGAGAGTCCCTTGGACGGCAAGGAGATCCAACCAGTCCATCCTAAAGGAGATCAGTCCTGGATATTCATTGGAAGGACTGGTGCTGAAGCTGAAATTCCAGTACTTTGGCCACCTGACGCGAAGAGCTGATTCATTAGAAAAGACCCTGATGCTGGGAAAGACTGAAGGCAGGAGGAGAAGGGGACGACAGAGGATGAGATGGCTGGATGGCATCACCAATTTAATGGACATGGGTTTTGGTGAACTCCAGAAGTTGGTGATGGACAGGGAGGCCTGGCGTGCTGCGGTTCGTGGGTTGCAAAGAGTCGGACACGACTCAGTGACTGAACTGAACTGAAGAGTGTAGGTCTTAAAGGCCTCATCACAAGGAAACCAGTCTGTATGTGTGAAGAGACGGTGTCAACTAGACTTATCCTGGTGATCATTTCACAGTACAGACGAATCTCAACTCAACTCACCCTGGACACTGGAGACGGACGTAACATTGTATGTCAACTGTATCTCAAACTGAAATTTTTTAGTTTAAAGAAGAAGGAGAGGAACAGTGAGCATCACACACTCAAACACTGATCTCCGAGGAAGTGCAGCGGGGCTGAACCTCAAGGTGGCAGCCAGCTCTGAGCTCTGATCCCGGTCAGATGAAAAAGCAGAGAAAGGCCGAAAGTAATGGCCATCTGCTCCCCCCGCCCCACCTCCTGCCGCGCGGCTTCAGGCTCCAGAATGCCACCTCCGCAGGCCTGACGCTCGCCTGTCCACTCACCAGCTTCTCCAGCACACCGCGTGGTGACTGGCTGGGGTGGGGCACGCCTGGCCAACAAACTGCCTGATCCTGTACCCACAGAGGCATCCTTTGTGGGGTCAACGTGACTGATGTTCATGAAAACATCTAAATTTGGGTTATCTTGGCAATTCTACATGACATACCTTAAACAACATCACTCTAGACAGAAGGGGACGGACTCTCTGTGAGGGAGCCCAGCAAGACCCTCCACCGCCAGCCACGTCTGCGTGTGTCAACAAGAGCCTTGGCCAGGAAGAATGTGTTGCTCAACTAAAGACCCAACAAAAGGGATGCTTAGGCCAGTGACGACTCTTTCATACAGTGGCGTGGTCTGCACTCCTCATGAATTACGTTCAGGGCGGGTTTTTACTGGCACTGGCAATGCCCATGAATCTTAATGTGAAAAAGATTCGAAAAAATCGTCTCTACAAACAAAAGAAAGAAACACATTGATACCACAAATATATTCGGATTGGAGGAAGTTCTTGCGTGTGTCCAATTCCGTCATGACTCCAACAGTGACTAATTCCACCCCAAACTCTCATGATAAAACCCCATGGACAGTCCGTTTTCTGCAACACACCATGGATCACCACACACCCCTGCTTCTTAAACTGGCTCCAAATGAACCTCAGTCCAAGGCTCAGGAATTTGTGAGGTATCACCCTCACTTTTTCCTGACAAAGGTCCGTCTAGTCAAAGCTATGGTTTCTCCAGTGGTCATGTATGGATGGGAGAGTTGGACCATAAAGAAAGCTGAGTGCTGAAGAATTGATACTTTCGAACTATGGCGCTAGAGAAGACTCTTGAGAGTCCCTTGGACAGCAAGGATCCATCCAGTCCATTCCAAAGGAAATCCACACTGAATATTCATTGGAAGGACTGATGTTGAAGCCGAAGCTCCAACCCTTTGGCCACCTGATGCAAAGAGCTAACTCACTGGAAAAGACCCTGATGCTGGGAAAGATTGAGGGCAGGAGAAGAAGGGGATGGCCGAGGATGAGATGGCTGGATGGTATCACCAACTTGAAGGACATGGGTTTGAGCAAATTCCAAGAGATGATGACAGACAGGGAGGCCTGCTGTGCTGCAGTCCGTGGGGTTGCAAAGAGTCAGACACGACTTAGCAACAACTGCATGACAAAAACCCTCACCTTGACCTTGACCCCTGCTGTGCTAGCAGAAGTGGATGAAACAGCACGTCGAGCGTCTCTTTGGAAGGACATGGCCCGGTACAGCCTCCTGGGCTTCCTCTGCTCATGTTCGACTGTGCCGTCTGCCTAGCTACCCTGCCAGGGGGCTCTGTCCATATGCGGAGGCTCCTAAACCGCCTTGTGCATAAGAATCACACAGAAAGGTGGAAGACTGCATCTTCCCAGCCCCACGGAGCGCAGGCCCTGACTCTGCAGGGCTGGGGGCGGGGAGGGGCAGGGCTCTGCCTGTTAACCTGGCAGCCTCTGCTCCGACACGGGGCCCTGTGCACACCCCAGGGCACTGCAGGAGATTTAACAGGATGCCCCCAGCTGCAGTCTGGATGCCGTGCCGGCTGCGTGTGTTTCTGCACCCGGAATCTGGCTTCTGGAGGAACAACAGCCTGGCTCTGGGTCTCTACCACAGAGACTGAGGGCATTGGCTCCAACGAGGGCTGGAGTGAAGATGATCGGGCTTCAGCCACTGCAAAGCATAGGATACCTCAAGATTTAACAAGACGCAGGCCACGGGGATGGCACTTACCAGGTGGTGCAGTGGTGAAGAGCCCTCCTGCCAGTGCAGGGGACGCAGGAGCCTCAGGTTGGATCCCTGGGTCACGAAGATCCCCCTGGAGTAGAAAATGGCAACCAGCTCCAACATTCTTGCCTGGAAAATTCCACGGACAGAGGAGCCTGGCCGGCTACAGTCCGCAGGATCAAAGAGCCAGACATCTCTGAGCAACTGCGCACAGCACACAGCGAGTCATGAGACAAATACAGAGTGAGGAGTTGACTGCTTGACCAGAGCCCCGAGGTGAGGGGCGGACACGGCCATTCCTGGCTGGCCACCGCGGCGGCTCTGGCAAAGCCACGTGGTCTTTCCATCTTAACCAGCAGAAACCCACAGTATCGCCCGTTTGGTCCAACCCGCGGTTGACTGAATAACGACCCTCAAAGGGCTCACGTCCTGCTCCCCAGAACCTGTGTCCGAGGTTGCACGGGGAAAGAAGGCTACCGGTGCAGATGAACTCGCGGTGCCAGGCAGATGCTCGTAAGCAGGGAGAGTCTGCAGGGCCCTGAGCAGGGGAAGGGAAGCAGAAGGAAAGTCAGAGAGGGGCCCTGGGCAGGGGCCGGGGCAGGAGTTGCTGCTGCTCCAAACATGGAAGGGACCACGAGCCAAGGAACGTGGGCGGCGGGCCCTAGAAGCTGAAGAAAGCCGGGAGGCAGCTCTCCTCTGAAGTTTCCACCAGCACCCAGCTCTCCATCGCCTTCCTTTCAGGCCAATGGGGACCGCGCTGGACTTGTGAACGACAGAACTGTGAGATAAGTCGTTTATGTTGTTTGAAGCCGTGGGATCTGTGATAATTTGTTAAGGCAGCAAGACTCACAGAGCCCTCTTGCTTGCCCCAGGACCGTGTTACTAAGGGGCAGAGAAGTGATGGTGGGGCGGGAGGCTATACCCGGGGGGTCCAACCCGCTTTCCTGCCTAACGCTGGGCTGTTTTCTGTTCGTCACTACGCTTGGCCGTCTATGTGTTTCTTGCTGGCTTTATATCAACACAGCCCAATAACACCATTAATAACACTGACAGCAGAAACTGGCAATGCCCTTTGCGTGTTTGCCCAAGGCAGACAAACAGAGTTCTGGGTGGCGGAGGGGAAGCAGAGGCAGTAGCTTGAAAAGTTTATTATGGAGCCTTTATGCTGTTCAGGGCTGAGAACGCCTTTGAAGTAGCTACCCTCCCATCTGACAGGTGAGTCAACAGCTCAGAGGGATCAAGGCCAGAGGCCCAGCAAGAGACAACTCCCGGACTCAACTCTCACATTCACGCGTGCCTGAGCCAAGGCCTCGGGCCTCTAATCAACTAGCATTTCAAGTCAGACATGGAAAAACTGCTTGTAAAGGACTTGAAAACACATTGCCGGATAATTCAGAGATCTGCTGGCAAATCTTAGACCATCGACAGTGATGAAGTCGTCTGCAGACCAACTGGTATCGCGTCCTATGTCACTTCCGTCCTGTCGGACTCTTTGCAACCCCATGGACAGCAGTCCCCAGGCTCTTCTGCCCATGGAATTTTCCAGGCAAGAATACTGGAGTAGGTTGCCATTTCCTTCTCCAGGGGCATCTTCCCAACCCAGGAATTGAATCCAGGTCTCCAGCGTCCCCCGCTCGGCAGGTAGGTTCTTTACCACTAGTGCCACCTGGGAAGCCAGAGGTATTGGTATCTGAATTATCACAAATTCTGAACCTGGTCCAGTGTAAAAAAGCTCATTCCAGCTGTGTTTCCAGAAGATTGTCTGGGGTGTTCTAGCCTGTCGGGCTTTGCAGCAATTGAATGCAAGTTCTTTCCTACTAGAATGTTTTAGCCTGTTCAGCAAACACTTGTCTGATGTTTCATCAGCTGCAAAAATAAAAAAGCTTTCTTCAGATAACTTTGGACTTGACATTGGTCAGACCCCTGCTTGTTGGCTTCTGCTGGGGCCTGTCACTGGTATGGCCACCCAGCAACTTATCCACTAAAGGTATTTATATGCTCTTACCAAGGACCAAGAAAATAGAGATGTCAGCCAGTGTTGTGGGTCAGGCAAGGAAGGCAGGGCCTACGGGCAGAACCCCAGCTTAAGTTGAGCAAACAGCAGGCCCTGTCGCTGTGGGCTGGGCTTCCTTGAGGAATGTGGGCCCTGCCCGGTCACAGGGAGCTGGAGGGAACTACCCTCCCAGGAATGAGGCCAGGAAGGCCAGGTGTGGGGGAACTGGTTTCTCGGCCTCGGTGACCTCTCTGCCCGTTGTTTACTTGGAGTGCCAGGCCTCAGCTTGGGTCAGATGCTCAACCTCTTACTCATTAGAGACTTGCACCTTCAGCCCAACGCAGCGCCTCCACGCTCCCACCAGGGCACCTCGCTACCTCCTTGTCTCAAACTAGATCATCCAAGAAAATGCAGACACGAAGAAGCACAGCCCCACTCAAAAACACTGAAATGATAACTGGAAAATGAGCTCTCGCCTGGACTGAGTCTTAGCAAAGCACAGACTTGGGCATCCGGCGCCTCGTCTGACTTCTGCAGTGACCCCGAGGTCACTGTGGCGTGGACACCCCCTGTTCCACCTGAAAGCACCTGTGGGCCAGGGACCTGGGCTCAACCCTGCACCTTTCCAGCAGCGTAAGTGTAAGGAGGAAACCTTGAGAAACTGGGTCAGTTCAGTCTCAACCTCTGGACTCCACTTCCGGTCGTCAGATCCCTGTCTGCAGCAGATGTGGCTGTGGGACATGGTTCTTTCTCAGACTTTACTGCCTGCTTGTTTCAAATACAACATTCCAGACCCTGCACCCAGAGGCTCTGCTGGTTGGATCCGAGCTATAGTCACCATTGGTCTTGTTGTGTAGTTGCTCAGGTGTGTCCAGCTCTCTGCGACCCCGTGGACTGTGGCCCGCCAGGCTCCTCTGTCCATGGGATTCTCCAGGCAAGGGCACTGGAGCGGGTTGCCATTCCCTCCTGCAGGGGGTCTTCCTCACCCAGGGATGGAACCCGGGTCTCCTGTACTGCAGGCAGATTCTTTACCAGCTGAGCCACCAGGGAAGCCCAGATCTGAGCTGGAACCCAGAAATCTTCATTTCCTGTAAGCCTCGCAGACGCTGCTGGTGCAGGTGGTCACTGTCCACACCAGCACTCCCTGGAGGGCAAAAGCGGTGTGCTGAGTAACCTTGCTGGGAGAGCGGCTTATGCGGGGACCGGGGTGAGCCAGCGGGGTGCCAGGGCACGTGGAGGCGGCCCGCACTCAGGGGCGCCTTCTCTGGAGCGTCACTGCAGGAATGGCGCTGGCCACCCCGTCAGGATTCTGACTCGTGCCCGTCATAAACATCAGAGCAGGGTTTATGGTCAGCCGTGGACTGAGACACAGACCAGACATCAGAGTGCCATCCTTCTCTCCCACTCCTGGGAGTTATTTTCCAGTGCTGGCTCAGATAGACTCAGTCTTTCAAGGGTCAAGGTTCATCAGCATCATTTTATTATTATTATTATTATCATCACCCACTCTGCTTCCAAAAAGCATTTCAAGCAACAGCAAACCTTAGTCATCTCTTCTCATCCTAAGACACCGTGCTTCCAGTTCTGTTGGGCCACAGTATGCATTCTGTCTCTCTGCTTCCGTAAGGGAACACCCGATTCTTGGCCCTCTCTGGGGCCACCTGGAAGAAAGAGTCTATCTCTTGGGTTCTCAAGCACGAATTGTGTCCGTGTCCAAGGTCAGGTCAGTGAGATGGAGATAGACTTGCCCTGCAGATCTTCCAGGAAATGTACTTAAAGGTAACGTCTTCCTCGCCCTCTCTTCCTTCTGGCTGGAACATGAACCTAATAGCTGGTACTCCGGCAGCTCTCTTGGGCCATAAAGTAAACTTGGGACTGGAATAGTAGGCTTAGAAGGAATGGAGTTCCCTGAACTGACAGACACTCTTCTAGCCGTGGACACTATGTTTCCGGCTTCTTGACTATGAGAGAATCGTCTATCTTTTTCATGCCGTTATTAGTTGGAGTTCTCCTTTACTTGACTGCATAGCTAATTGTAACAGATTTAGAAATTTGCCTTTTTTCTCCTGTCTCAGTCAATGAAGAGCTAAGTCGCTTCAGTCTTTGTGACCCAATGGACTGTAGCCCGCCAGGCTCCTCTGTCCATGGGATTCCCCAGGGAAGAATACAGGAGTGGGTTGCTATTCCCTCCCCCAGGGGGTCTTTCTGACCCAGGGATTGAACCCATGTCTCCTGAGGCCCCTGAATTGTAGGCAATTCATGAAAATTGAGGTTCTATAATGCTGAGGATACCGGGACATACAGGGGTGGTGAGGGGGGACGATCTGCACAGAATCCCTTCTGTTTTTCCTTTTGACTGGATTCAACACTTACTAGGTGTCTTTAATGTAAGTGTAATAACTTGAGATGAAAGCACTTAACGAACATAAAGCTTTTTCAAAGATGTCTCATCCGATTCTGCCAGTGGCTCTGTGCGGGGCACGCGGCTGTGGCTTTGAACCCACGATGGGTAAGGAACAGAGAGCGCCCAGAAAGCGGCCTGTGCTTCTCGCGGGGCTCCCTCAGCTTCTGCGTCACCCCGCCACCGTGGGGAGCGCGACAGGCCTCACTAGAGAAGCGAACGGTCTCCAGCATCCTCTTCTGCCCCTCCAGCGATGCAAGACTGCGGCGGGTCTGTGACAGGCCTGGCTTCTGTGGTCCACCCAGGCCTATCATCGCCACGAACTGCCCCTCCCCTGAGGTCATCAATTCTGACTTCTGCCTCCGCAGAGCAACCTCTCTGTTAACAGGCTCCCAGTGGTCCTGCGGCCCCGCATCCCAGTGGCCCCCATCCCAACTCCCAGCCCAGTCCCCTGCACCCTGACATCTCACTGCATAGCATTCCTCGAAAAATTATGGTCCAGCATCCCATGTCTGGGTTTACTCCTAAAGGAACTGAAAGCAGGGTCTCAAGGAGATATCTGTGAGTCATACTCTTTATTCACAACAGCCAAGAGAGGGAAACAACCAGTGTCCACGGATGAATGAATGGATAAGCGACATGTGGCCCATCCAGACAGTGTAATATTCATGCAGTCTTTAAAAGGAAGGACATTCTGACATCTGCTACCGCCTGCCAGGAAGGAAAACGTAAGAGATCTGGGTTCTATCCCTGGGGTGAAAATATCCCCTGAATGAGGGCATGGCAAACCACTCCACTGTTCTTTCCCGGAGAATCCCATGCAGAGAAGAGCCTGGCGGGCTACAGCCCACGGGATTGCGAAGTCAGACACGGCTGAAGCGACTTAGCGCGCAGGCGCACACACAGCATGGATGAGCCTAAGGGATAGGATGCTCCCGGAAACAAGCCAGTCGTAAAAGACTGTAACACTGTGCGATTCCACCGACGTGAGGTCCCGCGCCCCGTCCGATTCACAGAGACAGGAAACAGCTGCTGGGGGCCGAGGCCTGGGGGAGGGGGCGATGGAGTCGCGCGGGGACAGCTTCAGGAGAGGAAAATGACAAAGTCTGGGGACGAGCAGTGGTGAGACTTGCACGACAGAGCGGCTGCACGGGAAACCACAGAGCCCGGCGCCGGAGAGCGGCTGGGCTGCTAGACGCTAAGTGCCGTGAGTGTACTCTCTCACCACCGAAAACGAACCCTAAGCTCCTCTCTTCCCCCAGCCTTGCTCCCTGCCTGCATTTCTGACCCACTGGACGGCACCACTGCACTCCTGCTTGCCCGAGCCAGCGGCTGGGGATGCAAGCCTCACCCACACCAAGCCGGTCCCAGGGGCCGCACCCTCCGCCCGCGAGGCGGTCTGCGTCTCCCCTCACCCAGACCACTCGGAACCTCCGAGCCTCTCTCTGGAGCGGCTGCCCTGGGTCCATTTGCCACACAGTTGTCTGTGACTTCCTGCTTCCAGCCCTCCTGCTTCTGTGCCCACTCGCCGCTGTCTGCACCCTGAGGGCACCACGCTGCCCCCACTCCCGCATCCAGCCCCTGCTCAGCATCGGTCCCCAAAGCACCCCCGGAGCTCCCCGCCATCCTCCCCGAGGTGAACAGGCCAGTCTGGCCCAGGTCCTGGCTTCGTCGGTCACCTTCCTACCGCCTGGAAAGGACGCGGTGCCCCCAGCACCCACCGGTTAAAGCGCTGAGGGGGTGCAGATGTTCTGGCGGCCACTCGGCAGCCTTCCTGTCCTCCTGCTCAGCGAGTTCCAGACCGGCGTGGCAAGCCTCGGGGCCGAGGGGGCCATGCGGGCGCTTCCTCAGGAGTATGGATCTTTCTCAGATGACTCCAAAGACATTTATTTGCTTCAGGGACCCAGGGTGCTCTTAAAACTTAAAAGCAATCCTGGTCATGAGCGTTAAGGAAGCACATTCGTTTACAAAGCCAAAAGTGGCAGCTGGGACGAGAAGAATCTAACTTAAAAGATCTCTGGGCAGTGCTCGTTTGAGAAACTGTAAGCGTGAAAGGTGTTACTGGCGTGCTCGCTGCAGGTAACGCGCACCTGCCACGCCCGCAGTCAGTGCTAGGGGCTGAAAACGCGGAGGGCAGCCTCCTGACTCGTGGGGTTGCTGGCGCCTCCGCGGAGGGAGACGGCCCTCGTTCCTTCTGCAACTGTCTGCCGCGGGCAGCCGCATCCCGAGCATCCTTGTAGGAACCGGGGCAAACACGGTGGTGGAGACGGTGCCCTTGTTTTCCCAGAGTTTGTATTCACGGAGGAAGGGAGACAATTACCTCGAGGGTAGTTAACCACACAGGACAGTTGCAGGTGGTAACCAGGGACGTGAAAGGAAGATAAAGCCAGGTGAGGGGGGCTTCCCTGGTGTTCCAGTGGGTCAGACACCTAGCTCCCAACAGAGGGGGCCCAGGTCCCATCCCGGGTCAGGGAACCAGATTCTAAATGCCACAACTAAGCGTTCGCTGCAACTAAAAATCCTGCAACGAAATGCCGCAACGAAGACGGCACAGCCAAATAAATAAATAAATACAAATCAACAATTAAAAAAAAAAAAAAGAGCCAGGTGAGTGAGTAGATATGGGGGAGGAGCCTCTCAGAGGAAGAGACCTCTGAGCCAGGATGGAGTGATGGGAAGAAACAGGTCCAGAGGCGGGAGGGGGACCGGGTACGGAGCTGCTGCTTAAACAGCACCCGGGTTGTTGCGTCTGGGGGGAGGAAGGAAGCTGCACCCAGGCCCCCTTGGGCGGTGTCTGCAGGGCTCTGGACTCGTCCTGTGTCCAGAACGCCAAGGGGCTCAGGGAGGGCCAGTGTCAGGATTTGACCTATGCTTGGAAAGCTCACCCTGGGAGCAGGGCACAGAACTGGGCTCCAGAGGTGCTGAGAGGGACGTGCAGACTGAGGGAAGGCACAGATTCGGGGCATCAGGACTGAGTCTGGCACGTGAGAAGCAGCAGAAGCCCCCTGGGCTCCAGCGAGGG
>SJYF01000810.1:1510297-1535779 GCA_006410515.1 Procapra przewalskii | reverse complement strand
GCAAACTCATCCCAAGAGCAAAACAGCAGCTTCCAGGCAGCTGACAGGGGAGGCTGATATCTGGACAGGGGGCAGAGTTGGGAGGAATCTTGCCCTCCCCCAGCAGTGGGGTGGCCTCTTGCGGCTCCGCTCCAGGTCCTCCCACTCTACTTCCTTCTCCTGACCTAAGGACAGCAACCATCCCCCGCCCGAGCCCTGGCCCCGAGCTCCCTGAACAGACTGCGCCCAGCAGGTCCTTAGCCTTGTGGGTTCCGAAGGCAGGTGATAAACTCTGGCCAAGGATGTGTTTTGTTTCGTTTTCTTTTGTTGTTGTGTTCAACCCATGAGAAATAATACCTCAAATGGTTTTTATCCCTGCCTCATTTATTAAACTGAATCTGAGCTTACGGTGAAATAAGGATTGTAAGAATGTTTTCTGTGCCATCTCATTTCTATTTGGAATTCTCTCTGCCTAGCCACTTTCTATTCCTTTTCTCACCTTCCTGATCTCCCTGGTGGCTCAGAGGGTAAAGTGTCTGCCTGCAGTGCAGGACACCCGGGTTTGATCCCTGGTTCAGGAAGACCCCCTGGAGAAGGAAATACTCTTGCCTGGAAAATCCTATGGACGGAGGAGCCTGGTGGGCTACAGTCCATGGGGTCGCCAGGAGTCGGACAGGACAGAGCGACTTCGCCTTCACCTTTCATCTAGGAGGAGGCGGCGGAGGAGAGGGCAGAGGAGAGGGAAGAGCAGGGTGGAGCAAGGAGTTCTGGAACTGTCTGCTGTTCCCTCTGACACAAAGGTAACAAAACCGGCTCAGCGGACAGACACGGTTCCAGACCCTTCCCCGGGGCCCCAGGCTCCAGACCCTGGTGGAATTTTCTGCAGCCTGTGTGTACCAGGCGGCCACAGCGAAGGGTCGGAGACAGCTGGGCGAGGGTCTGGCAGTCCAGAGCATGAGCACAGACCCAGTGGTCACACTAGTCACCTCGGCGTCCCCCTCCTTTCCTGCGTTTCCGCCGTGCCGTGTATATAGGACGCTTCCATTCATTGACAGAGAATTCTGTGCCTAAAAGGACTGTGTTTGTTTCTGAGCTGCGGCAGCAGGCCCACAGCACCCCACCTGCCCTTCCCGCTGCGCCCACCGCTGCCCCTGGAGCTGGTCACAGGGCGAGCCCACACCTCCCAGCCTGGTCCCTTCCTCTGCACCCGTCTTCCTCTTCCATCTTCGCAGACCAGCCACACGTGTGAGGCTCAGTTTTCTTGTAGACATCTGTAAAAAGTTTCCAAGAGACACATGTTATATTTTAGTATAACATGTTATTTAACCCAAGACATCCAAAATATTTTTATCTCATCATGTAATAAAAAATTACATGTTTGAACTATGTGCAGAGTACACTGAAGCTCCAACACTTTGGCCGCCTGATGTGAAGAGCTGACTCACTGGAAAAGACCCTGACGCTGGGAAGGATTGAAGGCAAGAGGAGAAGGGGCCAGCAGAGGATGAGACAGTTGGGTGGCATCATTGACTAATAAACATGAGTGTGAGCAAGCTCTGGGAGATGGTGAAGGACAGGGAGACCTGGCGTGCTGCAGTCCATGAGGCTACAAAGAGTCAGACCCAACTGAGCAACTGAACAATGAGAATAACAGGATTTTCTGCACTTTTTTCCTTAATGTAAGCTTTTGAAATCCAAGGTGTATTTTACTCTCTCCAGCCATCACAGTTTGGACTAGCTAAATGTCAAGTGCCCCAAAGCCTCGTGTGACTTGGGGCTGCCGTAATGGACAAGCACCTCTAGTCTATTTGATTGGCTGCTAGGGATTGAATGTTCGTGTCTCCCTAAATTCACACGTTGAAGCCCTCACCCTGTTACTGTTAATTTGTCGCCCAGTCCTGACTCTTTGTGACCCCATGGACTACAGCCTACCAGGCTCCTCTGTCCTTGGGATTTCCCAGGCAAGAATTCTGGAGTGGGTTGCCATTTCCTTTCTCCAGGGATTAAACCTACATTTGAACTTACGTAACCTACACTTATGTTGTGCACCGGTCATAAGGGTGGAGCGCCATGATGAGATTAGCTCCCTTACTAGAAAAGACGCCAGAGACGCTCATGAGTCCTCTCCCTGCCCCTCCCTCTCTCGCGTGGAGGGACCCAGTGAGAAGGTGGCCGTGTGCAGGCCAGGAAGAAAGTTCTCCCCAGAACCTAACCAGGCTGGCACCCTGGTCTCGGGCTCCCAGGCTCCAGAACCATGAGAAGCAGGCGTGTGTTTCCTAAGCCAGCCAGCCTGTGCTGTTCTCCTGGGGCAGCCAGGGCAGACTGAGGTGCTGTGGCTACAGGACAAAACCTCCCACAACCGGCCGGTCAAACAGGCCTCTCTCTGGAGGGATGGTGCAGAAAGCAGCAGGAGTGATGGGGAGCCGCGCCACCCCCACCACCACCAAAACTGCCGGAAGCCACTGCTCAGAGAACCGGTCCCAGCATCTCAGTTCATGAGGCTCACCGTTCAAGGGGGCAGACAGAATAATTGCCCCATATCACTATGATGACTTGTTTTACGGTCCAAGCCACTGCATGTCTGGGGAGAAAGCAACAAGAGAGCCACAAAGAGGTAACTGAGAGATGGAAACGGGAACTGAGGAATCCATGAGAAACGCGATCAGGTCTGGGCCAGGCAGCAGGAACCCCCGGCTTCTGCTTCTACTCGCTGCTGGCAGCCTAGAAGGGCAGGTGGGTTTGCTGCTGGAAGGTTACCTACCGACACAAACGAGAACGGCGCCCAAGGCGACGATCGTCCTGGTGTCTGAGGCTGCACTGGGGGGACTTCACCAGCTGTTTCAAGTTGTGCCTGGGTCCACATGTCGGTTTGTTCCCTGTGTTTTCACGTGCTACCTTTTCCTACTGATAAGACATAAAAGAATAAAAGAAAAAACATAAAGGTGCAAGGTCTTGGAAGCGTGTTTAAATTGCTCAGTTCTAACCTCAGTGACCAAAGAGACCTAAGAGGTCCAGCCAGTCCATCCTCAAGGAAATCAACCCTGAATATTTGTTGGAAGGACTGATGCTGAAGCTGAAACTCCGAAACAGTGGCCACCTGAGGCGAAGAGCCAACTCTGGAAGAGACCCTGATGCTGGGAAAGATGGAAGGCAGGAGGAGAAGGGGACGACAGAGGGCGGGATGGCTGGATGGCATCACTGACGCAAAGCACATGAGTCTGAGTGAACTCGGAGTTGGTGATGGGCAGGGAGGCCTGGCATGCTGTGGTTCACGGGGTCACAAAGAGTCAGACACGACTGAGCAACTGAACGACAACAACAATTTAACAAACCTACATGACAGAAAAGCCCCAAACTTCCTCAGGGTCAGGATTTTGAGAGTACAAAGGGAAATCTCTAGAATTAAAGAAAGGAAAGAAAAAAACTGCCTCAAGTTATCAGCCTTCACACCAGTGGTTCCTAAGGGTCAAGTTAAGGCACGTCAAGGGACTCCCATGCTTCAGAGCCATAAAAATATTAGAAAATGATTAGCCAAAAGGATTAGAAATGCCTGGCAAGGTCAAGGTACCAGGAAAAGTCCTTAGGTAAGAAGATAGGACACTGGGATTGGTCCGAGCACAATCTGAAATATCTAATACTCGCAGCTGGCACAGGAGATGGTGAACTTAGCTATGGCATTGGAGTGAAACGTGCAACTGGGCTCACCCCTAACACCCTGATAAGACTTAAACTGACTCTGAGTCTTTGAGGGGAGCGTGCACAAGCCTCTCTGAACAGAGTAGACAAGGGCAAGTTTAGAAGAGAAAAACATTATGAACTGTGGGAAAGGTCTCCTGGAGAAATGACCAGCTGTGAAGCAAGGGACAGCCTGCTGATCTGAGAGCCGGCCAGGAACCGCTGCCAAGAGGCTAAACCACAGGAAAGTAATCTGGCCACAGGGTCAGGGTGAGACTAGAAGAGAAAGTCCAGGTCTCTGGAGGCCGCATGGTCATGGAACAGTGCTGTGCAAGAAAAGCAGGTCAGGACGGACTGCCTGCCCCCAAAGGTCCATCCAGCAGCAATCCAGCGACTGCACAGAGTCGGCCTGGAGGTCCGGCTCCAGACCCGACGCGTTGTCACCACCGTGGGGCCGGCCGACCCCTGTAGCACGCGGAGCGTGTCTGGCGACCCCACCTCCCCTCCTTCCTAAGTCTCCTTTGGAGGCATCCTCTCTCTGTCTAAGGACACACAGCCTTTGGGGGCTTCCAGGGCTGTCTCCAGGCCTTCTCTCCCACTCCACCCGCCCCCAGGTCCAACCTCTGTGTGTCCTTAAAGACCCCCTCAGGAGCCTTCCTTCCCGAGAGGCAGGAGTCACGCTTTCTCATGGGCATCTTTCAGAGACACTACTCTTTAATCCAGAGGGTGGTCCCTAATGCTGTGCGTTTCCCACATGCAGCAGGCCCAGCAGAAGAGTCTCTCTTAGAATGAGGAGGCTCGTAGGGTTCTTATAAGCCACAGTTTAACACTGGCCCTACCTAGAGTACAGCTGAGTAAAGACTTTGGATAATTCGTGTTGAGAAATATTCACGTCAATTTCATGGAATATTTCACCTTAAACTTCTGTTTGTACCATAATTACTTTTTACTGGTTACAAAAGTAATGTAGTAGCATTGTTCAGAAACTTTTTTGTGGACGTGCTGTTTAAATTCACCTCTAAGAGGGACTTCCTTGGTGGCCCAGTGGTTAAGACTCTGAGTTTCCAATGCAGGGGACAAATGTTCTAAGATCCCACATACTGAGTAGCACAGCCGAGAAAAAAAGTCACCTTCAAGAAATACAGCCTAAGTTTCCACCAGTATTCTTCTGGCTCTGTGTATGCACACACACATTTACACATCACACGTAGAGAGACGGAGGTATACACAGCTATGTAATGTATAATTGCAATAGAGCTTCCCCAGAGTTCAGCAGTAAAGAAGTCGCTTGTGATGCAGGAGATCTGGGTTCAATCCCTGGGTGGGGAAGATACCCTGGAGAAGGGCATGGCAGCCCACTCCAGGATTCTTGCCTGGAGAATCCCATGGACAGAGGAGCCTGGCGGGCTATAGTCCCTGGGGTTGCAAAGAGTTGGACAGGTCTGAAGCAACTTAGCACACATGCATGCATAACTGCAATAAGGAAACTGTTGCAAGCTCCAATTTTCCAGGCCACCATTTAATTCTCCTTTCTTACATCAGTGCAGAGCGTCTTCACACCTGTGCTAGAGACAAAGGGACGGGCAGGGACAGTTGGGGACACGTGTCCTGCTGTTGCCCAAGGGGTCACATGGTGGCAGCAGGTGTACAGCACTCCACACACACACATATGCACATGCACACAGGTGCACGCACGTGCACACACGCACGCACAGAACAGAGAGCACTTTCAAGTGGTGATGCATATGGACCTGGGTCTCAAGAGTACAGTGACGATCTTTTCTCAGGGATACGTGGCATCTGTTCCCACGCCACTAGTCTTGGAGCGCGGAGCCAAGAGGTCTGCCCCTTGGAGCCCATTGGAACCACGGGGATGGGCAGTGAGGCTCCTCTGTCCTTTGTCTCTTTGTTTGGGTTCCTTGTGTCAAAACCAACTCCCCCAGTGCTACTGGAGACTCACCACGTGAGACTTCCCTGGCTCTGGGGCACCATATGAAGGAAGCGTCACTGAATTTGTTTAGGGTGAATGGAGCCACCCAGCGGTCCAAAGGCCCAGCCCACTCTGGGCCCCTGAATTCTCCCCCTCACCCTTCCCTGCCCAAACCCCTGCCATTCACGTGTGCATCAGGACCATGCTTGTGTGGCAGAAGTAAGGACTCATCCCTGCTTCTCAGAGCAAGGCCCTCGCCAACCCGGGCATCATCGTGGACTGCGGCTCCTGCCTTATGGGTGGGGTGGGGGAGGGGTGGCCCACCATGTCTGCTGCGGGCTGGCAATTGCTCCCCTCTGATTGAAGGCATGGCCAGCAGGGCCGAGGGTGGTCCCCCCAAACTCCTAGGACCTCAGACCTGCCCATCAGGGACTGCGGTGCCGCTGAGGCCCAGCATGGTCCCCGTGGAGCACCCTGGCATTTCAGCTGGCAGACAGGTGTCTGGGAGGAAACTGGGCAGGCCAGGCCCCAGCCCCCAGCCTGGACCACAGCCCCAGGAGCTGCCTTGTGAGACGGAAGCACCCCGCCCCTTCCTCAACAAGGTCACTTCTCCCAACCAACATACACACACCAAAACCAGACGTCAGCCATCTGTCCGTCCCCCCATTCTCCTTCCATCGTGCATCTCAAAGGCTCGTGTCTGCAGAAGCTGAGTCCCAAGGATGTGGCCTCTTGACCAGAACCCAAATCAAAATCACCATCTTCTGTCCAAGGATGACCGTCAGCCGCGCTCAGAGTGTTCCACTGCAGAGCACGAGGGGTCTGCGGGCCAGAAGCTGGCCTCCATGGGCCTCCGTTTGCCATCCTCCAGATGGAGCCAGGCCTATCTCACCACACATGGAGGCAGCCAAGCTCTCCCGACGTTGCGCTCAGGACCGCGGCCAGCAGAACTCGCATCTTGGAAGGGAGGGAGCTCGGAACCTGGAGCCAGAGTCTCTCCACACAAGCCCCGCTGTGTGACCCTGGGTAAGACGCTCAACCTTTCTGCCCCCCCCTTTTCAGCAGATCTGCGTCTTTCCGAGGGTCAGTGTGAGTCTGGGGGAGCTGGCTCAAAGGGCTGAGCCCTGTGCTTGGTGCACAGAGTGACTCAAGAAAGGCACTGCCTGATCTTCCTCGAGAGACCTGGCCACTGGGGCTGAGGACTGTCCAGCAGGGGAAGAGGCGGGTCTCGGCGAGGACGGGAAGACAGAGAAGCCACCTCCAGCACAGCGGTGGTGACAGGTGCAGGGAGCGGGGGCGGGGGGCTCCTGCTGCCCTGGACGGAGCCAGTTCTGGTCAGGGGAGCGTGGAAATCCTAGAAATCACCATTTCTAGTCACTCGCACTCAAGTGCAATTCCTGACCCAGAGCCTTGGTCCAGGGACATGTACACTCACATGCATGTTGTACGCACACACACATACATATACACATGTCCCATATGCGTGTATTCACATTTACGCCCATGCCGTCACATATATGCATGCATGTGCAATGCACAGATGTGTGTATACATATACCTACGTGTGGCCGTACTATATATATATGCATGTACATGTGCATCTGTGAGCATGTATACACACATGCACACATATGTGAACATGTGTACACTCGCAAACACGTGCTGCATTATATACTTGTGGACATACGTGTGGGCACCCATACCCACACATGCACGGATGTGGGCACCTACACAAACCCAGTGTACTTACACACAGACACCCAACACACATGTACACTGCACACACACACACATGCAGACACACACCCTGTGTGGACACACATGAACACGCTTATGCGTGCACACACCAGCCCTGTGGACACACTGCAGACGCACGAGGTGGCCGTCTCATCAGAGAAGTAGCTCATCTGGGGAAAGACGGTGTGTGTAAACGAGGCAGAGAAGGGAATCAAGACACCAGCCCCCCCTGCCCCGCTGCCCCACACCCGCCATGTAACCGGAGGGCTGTGGCCACCTAGGAAGAGGTGGTTGAAGACCCTACTGAGGAACCGCAGTGATGGGCAGGTGTCCCCCCATCACCCCCTAGTCCTCCTCAATGCCCGCACCCTCTCGGCTCTGCTTGCCCAACTCCTGCTCAGGGACCCCGGGGCACAGCTCGCTGCCCCTCCCCCACTCTGCACGCTCAGGCAGACTCTGGCCGCTGCAGACCCACAAGGGGGGCGCTCCCACCCTCCCCTGAGGCACCCACGCAGCGAGGCTGTGCACGGGTGTCTGCTCCGAGTCCTTCTGCTCGACGGTGAAACCTTCACGTGGGGTCACCTGAAGTTCTGCTTTTAAAAAATGGTACTTTTGAAAAAATATATTGCATTAAAAATGGTCCTTGTGATTTCCCTGGTGGTTCAATGGCTAAGACTCTGAGCTCCCAATGTAGGGGGCCTGGGTCCCATCCCTGGGCAGGGAGCTAAATCCCACAAGCCGTAACTAAAGATATCTCAGAGGACAACCAACATTTCGAGTGCAGCGCCTAAGAGCCAGTGCAGTCAAATAAATTCATGTTTTAAAATAGCCCTTTCGGTAGATTCTGAATGCAAATGGTCTTTCCTCCAGACTATATGGAATAATAAGGATAATAATAATAATAACAGCGTCCTCTTAATGCCATCCAGCCTCCACTGGTAACGATCATGAACTGCTCCTGCTTTCACTTTTCAGAGCTTTGCAGAGTCTAATACAATAACACAGACACTGTTTCTTGTGTATATTCACTGATTTATAATTCATTTATGAATTATTAAATTATTCCTCCAAGCAGGCTTGATGGATCTTCCAGTTCTTAGGCCCTTGATGGCTGACCTGACACTGGGGAGGGAATTTCTCTGGGAACTGATGGCCTCTCACTTATAGCTTTACGTGGAAACCTGTGGATGCATCTCTGGCCCATGAGATATAAGTGAAAGTCTGCTGGTGGGGCTTCCAGGAAATCGTCACAAAGGGACAAGCACAGTTCATGTAAGCCTCCATCTCCTTCCTTCCCCCAGATATCACAGCTGGAACATGTGCATGATGCCTGGAGTTCTGCAGCCCTCTTGAAACCATGAGGTGATGGACAAGTGTCAGATGGAAAGCTCACTCTGTACGGATGGCAGAGGGCTGGATGTACTCCACTGCTCCTCCAGACTCACTGTCCACTCACCTCCACTCAGCTCAGCGCCCTAAGATGCTGGCTTGTATTGGACGGTTTAGGGCTTCCTTACCCCTGGCTTTCAGTTGGGTTACTCAGAGAGGAAGCTGAGAGGCATCCCTGGGAGAGTAGAAGAGGGCGGGAAAGCCAGGTTAATTTCTTGCTCCCCCTTGGCTGTGTTCCTCTTCTGGAAGCCGCAGCTCCTTTCCAACGGCCCTCCAGACGTTGCTGCCACAGCTGCAAACCTCTCCATGTTTGGCTTAGAGCCCCTGCCTCGCCCCACCAGGCTTGAGGCAGGAACGCCTGCCTCTGCACGCGTGATGGGTTCCCCAAGCCCTTCCCACCCTTTGTACAGGGGATCAGGCCTTGTTTCAGCCCCCTCACCCACTAAGAGTGCCATCTTCTTTAGCTCTTTTTATTTTTGGTGGAGACCCTGGGGGCAGCTCAGAAAGAACAGAGCTGGGCCCCCACAGTGTTGCTGAGCCCGGGGCCGATCCCGCACCATCTGCCTGCAGACCTCATGCCACGGCAGGAACAAGCAAACCGTCGCGATCTCGGTCACTCGAGTGTGGTTTGCTCACACCTGCCACTGAATGCACTCCCAGCTAGTCCACCCACAGGATAATAAGATGGGCTTCCCAAGGGGACAGCCTATCAGGGAGTGGAGATACATGTACAAGCAGTAAAACTATTGTGGAAATTTCCCTGGTGGTTCGTTGGCTGAGACTCCGCGCTCCCCAGGCGGGGTGCACAGGTTTGGTCCCTGGGTCAGGGAAGCAAGTCCTGCACGCCGCATCTGGAGGGTCCACATGCCGCAACTCAGACCCAGAATTGTCGATTTAATTAATTAATTAATAATTTAAAATGAGCAAAAAAGAAACAAAGCTATTTTGGGGACTTTCCGGGCAGTCCAGTGGCTAAGACTCCATGGCCCCAACACAGGGGGTCTGGGTTCAGCCCCTGGGTGGGGGACTAGGCCCCACGGGCCACAACTAAAGATGCGCACTCCACAACTCGGACCTGGCGGGGTCAAATTAATCAATTTTAAAACAGTGAGGAAACACAAATAAAGCTCTTTTTCCAGGAGGTCTACTGAAGAGGAGGACAGCATGGAGGATGCTGGAGAGGGGACTGTCCCAGATGTGAGGCCAGACGTGAGGGTCTCAACAGAGGGACCCTGCGGGCCAGACCTGCACGCGAGAGCACACGTGGAGACGAGGCTGGCAGGCGGGCGGCTTCCCCATCAACCTCCAGAAAGCCGCTGGGTCCCTCTCAGCCCCGGCATCTGGGGCAGCTAAGGGCGGGTGGGCGTGTGTGCTAGGCAACAGCCAGGAGGCTTGGGCCTCAGCGGCAGGCGCTGCTAAGGTGACAGGCCCCAGCCAGAGAGGTCCTAGAAGAGGGGCGGCCTCCTGGGGAACAGACAGGATTATGCGGGGCGGGGACCCCGGTGAAGGCCGCCCCTCCTGCCGTCACAGGATACATGCCTGCTCGGTCGTGTCCGACTCTTTGCGACCCTGTGGACTGTGGCCACCCAGGCTCCTCTGTCCGTGGGGTTCTTCAGGCGAGAGTGCTGGAGTGGGGCGCTTCCCTGGTCGCTCTGTGGTAAAGAATCTGCCTGTCAGCGCAGGGGACATCGGTTCGATCCCTGGTCCAGGAGGATCCCACCTGCCCTGGAGCGACAAAGCCCGTGCGCCACAGCTGTTGAGCACGTGCTCTGGAGCCGGGAGCCACGACTGCTGAAGCCCGTGCACCTAGCGCCCGTAGTCCGCAACAAGAAGCGCCACTGCAGAGACGCCGACACACGCCATAACTAGACAGTAGCCCCACTCTCCGTAATAGGAGAGCCCGCGCAGCGACAGAGACCCAGCACGCTCAGAACAAATCAGTGAAATAATTCAAAAAGAATACTGGAGTGGGCTGCCGTCTTCTTTTCCACAGGGTCTTCCCAACACAGGGATGGAACCCACGTCTTCTGCGTCCCCTGCGCTGGCAGGCGGATGCTTTAACGCCGCTGTCGCAAAGGCTCTGCGTTTATTATGTTACTTCGCCAGGTAAGGAAATCGATGACACAGGCTGGAGAAGCGGTGGATATTTGGGTTCCTGGGATCACAGGCACGGTGTAGTAGTTCACTGAAAAGAAGGTTTGCAAAATGTACTTTTACAAAAGTCAAAACCCTTGGTTAAGATATTTCTCCAGGGGAATGGATGGATTCGGCCCTGGGAAAAGCCTCAAGTCGACTAGAAAAAGAAGAGATAAAAGCACTGAGAAGTTTGAGAAAACTTTTAAAACTTTCCCTCCCAAATGGGCTTCACTCAAGTTTAACAGTAGGTGTTTTCCCTCTGGTTTCCTCTCCTCTCTTCTAAGAGAAAACAGGCTTTTAAGTGTGTGGATGTTCATGCTGAATCGGGACTGCCGAAGCTGACCCCATGCCAACAAGCGTGTGGTGAAACAGCCAAAAGCTTCCGGAAAGCAATCGATATTTTGTTTTTCTCAATTAAGGTTAGGAACATAGTGCGCGTCTTTCAGATGTCAATAACATCCGTGTTGCAACTCAGTCATTGACATCAAACATCACCCAGCGGCCCCCACACGCTTCCACCCTGAGAATCAGCCAACAAGTTCCCCGTCTGCCACACCCCTAAGCCACAGACCTCTCCACTAGGAGGCGTTTAGTTTGGAAGCATATTTCTAGTAGCACAACCCTGGTCTGAGAACACAGGGAAAGGGAAGGAGATGAGCCTTCTCCCCCTTCCTGTGGTCCAGCTGGCCCCCTCTAACGCTGGTCCAGAGCGGAGCAACGCCAAGCCCCAGGGCGCAGAGGGCGCCATCCAACGGGGCTTTCTGAGCATCTCTTTGTGGCAGGTACTGTGGGGAACCACAGAGGCTCAGACACAAACCTCAGGTTCACAGGGTTTATGGTTTAATAGAAAGCACCCACACACCACCAGCGCTGATTAGTAAGTGCTTAAGAGTCAGCAGTGTGGTCAGACAGCGAGGAGGAGCATCCTCTCCTCCTGAGGGGGTCCCGGTGGAAAGCCGAGTGGAGCCTTGAAACATTCTCCCAGTTCTGGGAGCACAACATCAACAATTACAAATTAATCTTCATTTTTGCCTCATAAGATGTTATAACGTGGAGCAAACTGGGCGTATATGTCTGTCCTAACATTTAACACCTACACTGAGTGAGAACTATCCACTTCCTACTGTGATCCCACCAAGGCAACCCGTCAAAGGTGGGGCCTGAACACCCAGCACAGAATGTAGCCGGAAGGGGTCCCCAATAGTCTGTTGATTGATTATCTGATGACATTCACTATGTAAGCGCTACGTGGAATATATAAACTCATGGGCAATCCTGAGTTCTTAATTCACAAGGAAATACATGAGAGAGAGGATTTTTTATTTTAATTCTCTCCCAACTTGGTTTGCTAGGATCTGAAGGGGAAAAAAACCCAGGAAAAAATAAGGCTGAGGGAAAACAGCATAACGTGTATTTTTGGATGAGTATTTTTATTCAGGAGTTTATGCTTGCCGAAAGAGTGCTCAAGTTCACACACCAGAAGACAATGCAAAAGAAATCACAAGGAATTATCATCAGGTCTCTTCCAAAGCCTTGCTCCTCAAAGGGCAGTCCACGGACCACCAGCCGCAGCGCCGACTGGGACTTGATCAGGATGGAGGATCTGAGCCCACCCAGACCCGCCCAGTGAGCACTGCAGGCTGACAAGGCGCCCAGGTGACGTGAAAGAACCCTGAAGTCAGAACAGTAGTGTTTCAGAAAAGCAGCCGCTGTGACAAGTGCAGACACCCTCATAGCCTCTCTTCATTCATCCCAGCAGCGCTCTGGACTCACCAGGAAGGGGGCCTCCTGACCACTTCCTGGAAAGCACCCTCCCTTGAATTTGCTATGTCGACACCTCTCAGCTTGGGAAAGGGCCACCACAGGTTCAGTCAATAACGCTGAGCCAAACAAACGCTCGGACACAGCCCCCAGAGGTCATCAGTGGGGGGGGCAGGAAGCGAACTGCCTGCCAGACACACTCCTCCAGGGGCCACCCATCCTCCAGTTCACTCAAACTGTCCAGTGCCCCAGAGCAAGTCACGTTTCATACAGTAAACCTGCTTCATTGCATTCGAGGAGCTTTAGTTTCTGCAGCCATGTGTTTACTCTGAGGGACCCTAGCGTCGGGGTGGGGGCTGCAGCATGCCGGCAGGGGTTTGCGGGCTGTCCTGAGCTGTCACCAGCACCCCCCCCCAGGTGTCTGCACACTCTGGACACCCTCCGTGGGCACAGGACCCTTTAGGGAGGGACTCTCAGGGGAAGTCCGAGGCCGCCAGACGGTACACGCCGGAGAGCGTGGGAGCCAGGCGGTGCAGGCACATGTGTAACGCGGTGAGAGCAGTTCGTCTGGTGCGCGCGGGCAGGGAGGGGCTGAGGGATGCTGCGGGCGCTGACCGCTGCAGCACAGCAGAAGAGCGCTTCTAACCCGGCTTAGACCTTCCAGCATTTCAATTACAAATGCACACACACATATTCTTCTCTCTTCTTCCTAGGAGTTCATTAAAAAAAAAAAAAAAGCCTGAAGTCTCCAGTGGTCATATATGGATGCGAGAGTTGGACTGTGAAGAAGGCTGAGCGCCAAAGAATTGATGCTTTTGAACTGTGGTGTTGGAGAAGACTCTTGAGAGTCCCTTGGACTGCAAGGAGATCCAACCAGTCCATTTTGAAGCAGATCAGCCCTGGGATTTCTTTGGAAGGAATGATGCTAAAGCTGAAACTCCAGTACTTTGGCCATCTCATGCGAAGAGTTGACTCATTGGAAAAGACCCTGATGCTGGGAGGGACTGGGGGCAGGAGGAGAAGGGGACGACAGAGGATGAGATGGCTGGATGGCATCACGGACTCGATGGACGTGAGTCTGGGTGAACTCCAGGAGTTGGTGATGGAAGGGAGGCCTGGCGTGCTGCAATTCATGGGGTCGCAGAGTCGGACACGACTGAGCGACTGAACTGAACTGAAAGTCTCCAAAACCAAGAGGGGAGAAGGATAGGACTCTTAGAGCTGGAAATGGCTCCAGTCTCATCTGGTGATTTCTGGGACGTCTCCTGATGTTTGAGGAAACTGAAGTTCAAAGAAGTCTGTAACTCATTCCAAGGCATCACATGGTGTGTGGCTGAGTCACAGTCAGAACTCAGAGCCTCTGATTCACAGGCTGGATGGAAGTCCCACACCCACGGCGCACACACACACACACCACACACACACACACACACCACACACACACACACACACACCACACACACACACCAACACACATACACACCAATACACACCACACATACCACACACACACACACCACACACATATGACACACACACCACACACACATACCACACACCACACACACGTATACCACACACACCACACACACACACATAGACACACATATATACCACACACACCACACATACATACCACACACCACACACACACACATATACCATATACACACCAACACACACACACACCACACACATGTATACCACACACACACACCACACACACACACCAATATACACACACCACACACACACACATACCATATACACACCAACACACACACCACACATGTATACCACACACACACCACACACACACAGACACATACATATACCACACACACCACACATACATACCACACACCACACACACACACACACCACACACACACACCACACACACATACCACACACCACACACATACCACACACCACACACATACCACACACATGCACATAGACACACACATATACCACACTCACCATACACAGACACACACCACACACATATACACCACACACACATGCATATACCACACACACACAGCACATACTACACATACACCTATACTATACACACCACATATACACACACCACATACACACACACATACACAGCACACACACACACCACACATATCACACATGTACACCCACATCACATATACATACCACACACAGAGAGACCACACCCACATCACAACACACATACCACACACACATACACACACACCACATACACACATACACCACACACACACACACCACACTACACACCACACTCATACCACACACATCACATACATGCACCACACACACATACACACACTACACAGACACATCCATCCTTACGGACCTACAGAAAATTCTGGTAATGAAAGCCCCACACTAGAGAGGACTCGGGCGGGGCCACAGGAAGGACTGAGCAGGGAGCAGGGCTGCTCTTCCTCTGTTCTCTGGTAAAGGGGCAAGGGAGAGGGAGACTACAGTAAACACTCGAGATCCTCGACCAGAATCTGCTGTCTGAAGCCCATTAACAAAAATATTTAGCATTTTCCAAGAAATGTTTTGGGAATAGGAATATTTTAAATGAACTAGCAATAAAAACCAGAAAAGAATGCTTACGTTGAAAATGCAGCCGAGGGCAAGAGAGTATAGAGGACGCCTGCCAGCTGCCACGAACAGTAACAGCCTGAAGGAATGGTTCTCAGAGTGTGGTCCCAGGTCCCAGGCGCGCATGTCAGCTTCTTCTGGGGATTTTCAGACACGCAAGTGCCAGGGCCCCACCCTACCACGGGTCTAGTTGAGGGTGAGAGGGACCCAGAGACCTGCATTTTCACAAGTCCCCCACTTTCTCCGTCAGTGTTCCGATACAGGCTTTGAGAACCTCTGGCCTGATACAAATGAGGTTTCTGTGTAAGATAGGTCTGAGATAGGCATAGCTCCTGCCAGACACCTATTTATGTTCCCTGTGGTCTGATGGTGTCCTTTCATTGGCGTTTATAATCAACTATTTTTACTCCCATGAAAACCACAGGATTCTCTCTGGTTAAGATCACTGTTACCAGGTCAGTGATTGAATTGTTAGTAACAACATCAACCGGAAATAATTTTCTACTAACATGCTCCACTAACATCAGTATTATGTGTTGAAAACAAATTAAAAAAAAAAAACAGTTATGAAATGTTGCCTCACTCCATATCAAGAGCTGAAAATTAAGACTCAGATAAAAACAACAACAACAGAAACCCCTGGGGCTTCCCCAGTGGCCCAGTGGTTAAGAATCTGCCTGCCAGTGCAGGGGACGCGGGGCCAATCCCAGGTCTAGGAAGATCCCACACGCCGCGGAGTCGCTAAGCCAGTGAGCGGCAACTACTGAAGCCCGAACACCTCGAGCCTGCGCTGCACAGCAAGGGAAGGCGCCACAGCGAGGACCCTCACACTGCAGTGGAGAAGCCCCGCTCACAACCAGAGGAGCCCACACACAGCAGTGAAGGCCCAGCACAGCCAGAACTAAATGGACCCTGAACGAAAACACACACACACACACACACACACACACACACACTTGGAAAGTTCTGTGTTCCCAAGTAGACAGGGAGTGGCGTAATGCTCCAGTAACTGGATGCCTGGCCCCAGGCTGCAGCAAGGTACTCCTGGTCCCACATGTCCTGGGGTCTGCAAGCAATGCAGAGTCTCAGGCCCACCACCACCACCCTGGCACCAGAATCTGCATTTTAACAGGATCCCCGAGGAATTTGCATTCACATTAGACCCCGAGAACAATGCATTCGATGAGCCTCGGTCAAGTGTTTGGTGACAGGCTGGATTTCCTAGTCTTTCACCCTCTCGTGCAACGAAAGACCAGCTGTGTCAAAAGAGGCACACGATCATCCGCAGCAGCAATATCATGCAGTTCTTAAATGCCTCTAAGTACGGCACTGTGGTAGGCATTTAAAAACAAAAGAGGCATTTGACTTACCCTTCTGAATAGACTGATTTAAATTAAATAGCAACTGGCCAATTTTTTACACCGTGAGAAGGAGATTTTGAAAAGTCTCTTGAAGACAGACAGAGTCGCTCACTCTGTTCAACTCTTTGTGACCCCATGGACTGTAGCCCACCAGGCTCCTCTGTCCATGGGATTCTCCAGGGAATAATATTGGAGTGGGTTGCCATTTCCTCCTCCAGGGGATCTTCCTGACCCAGGGACTGACCCCGGTCTCCTGGATTTGCAGGCAGATTCTTTACTATCTGAGCCACCAGGGAAGCCCTTGAAGACGAAAAGTGAAGTGAAAGTGAAGTCGTTAGGTCGTGTCTGACTCTTTGCGACCCCGTGGACTGTAGCCTGCAAGGCTCCTCTGTCCATGGGATTTTCCAGGCAACAATACTGGAGCGGGTTGCCATCTGTTTTGAAGACAGAAGCCTACATCAAATTTATTTAAGGGAAATCTGGAATTTAGAAAGCAGCGGGGAGAGAGGGGTGACTGGGGGCCTCTGAGCACAGAATATGGGTATGAACAGAGCTGAGTGAGGAAGTAAGAAAACAGGCCAGCCTGGGTGTCAGGCGGCCTCCATGAGATCAAGTCGAGGCTGAGCTCATCTGCCCAGGAAACCAGACGCGGCTGCCGTCGCGGTTAATTCCACAGACTCTACCAGGCTGAGGCTGGAGGGCACGGGCGGGGGCACGGCCCAGCAGTGGGGCTGAGGGAAGCGGAGAGCCCCACCATGGGCAAGCTTCTCCCGGCACTGCTCTGCCTCTCGGAGATGAGAGCTGGGAGAGTAGACGGCTTTGCCCCACGATGAAAACCCATGTTTTATGCAGCAGGGCCTCAAAGCAGCCCGGCTGAGTGACCCAGGGGGCCCCCCTCTTCTGGGAAGGTTGCTCCCCGCTCAGAGTAAATGCAGCTACGATATTCTCTTTAGTGAGAAAAACGCCTTCGCCACCTGCTGCGTTATTGACGGCCTTCCGGGGCCTGGCCTACCTTTCAGATACCTCTAATAGTCTCATCTGTTCGTTTGCTTGCAGTTGTTGGGTTCTGTTTTCCGGCAGAAGTCCTGGGACACGTGTGCTGCACCTTCAAAGGCGGGGGTAGCCCTGGTTTAAGGATAGCACGCACTGACTGCAGGAACATAAAATCCTTATTCACAAGGCTCCATCCCAAGTGCCTTTCTTACCGCACACCCTTCGGAACCAGATTGGATCAACCACATGACCTGTGGAGACAAGTTTCACCAGTGCTGCCCACTGGTGAAAGGAGCAGACCCACTCTGCTCTGGACTGTGTTCAGCTGTGTGGTTGTCACAGGTCTGTAAGAGACCCCCTAGCCCTGCCCACACCCGCAGGGTGCCCATTACAAAGACCGTGCATGCCTGTCAAGTCGTGTCCGACTCTATGAGACCCCATGAACTGTAGCCCACCAGGCTCCTCTTCGCATGGGATTTCCCAGGCAAGAATACTGGAGTGGGTTGCCATTTCCTCCTCCAGGGGATCTCCTGATCCAGGGATCAAACCCGGGTGTCTCGCGTCTTCCGCACTGGCTGGAGGATTCGTTACCACTGTGCCCCCTGTAACCGAGTAAATATGTGAGGGGCTGGAGACCATGGCGCCAAGATCCGACACGACCCAGAAAAGGGCTTTGTGCGGCTCCCAGATCCTGGCACTTCCTCTTTATCATGTGTGCAGATAAACAACCTCAACTCTGTGGGGTTTGTGCCAGTGTATATGTAACATACACAACAGCTGTAGTATAAGTAGGGTGGGGTAAACAGGCTTTTTATACAGTTGCAATATTTTACATTTACGTGAAATAATACAACATTAACTCTAAAGAGACAGGGACCACCAGGGAATGTGCATTATAACCCCTCGAGCAGCACTCACTCATTCAGTCGCTTTGTGACTCTTTGTGACCCCATGGACTGTAGCCCACCAGGCTCCTCTGTCCATGGGATTCTCCAGGCAAGAACACTGGCGTGGGTTGCCATGCCCTCCTCCAGGGGATCTTCCTGGATCAGAGGTTGAACCCGGGTCTCCTACCCTGGCAGGTGGATTCTTTTAACACTGAGCTACCAGTGAAGCAACCACTAAGAAAATGCAAGCAAGGATAACAGACACATTTAAAGGGAATCTAACAATCAGCCAACTTTCAGACAAGGACAATCAGGCTGCAAACAGCAACATGATGGGCGTCATATCACATCACTAATTACAATGAATGTAGAGGATCAGACTCTCTAAAGAGAAGACAGAGATATTCAGAGTGCATTTTAAGAGCCAAGGCCTAGCTGACACGCTGTCTACAAGAGACATACTTTCAATACACAGATAAGCTGAAAGTACAGGGTAGGGAAAGGCAAGTACCGTCAGTAACTATGTCAACATCAGATCAAAGACACTTGGAGGCAGAGTGTCCCCAGGAATAAAGAGGGGCGTTTCATGATAACAAAAGGGTCAGTTTGTCACAGAGTCCTAACAGGCACAAAGGTGTATGCGCTTCATAACAGAGCTTTGAGCTACGTGTGGCAAGACCAGACACACGGAAGGGAGAGGCGGGCAGAGGCCCAGGGAGCCTGCATGCGTGCGGGCCAGCATACAGACACAGGCCCCAGGCCCGCAGCCCCGGGCGCACTCTGCACAGACCGCCTGAAGATCAAGAGAGAAGCCCTGCCCCTCCGGAGCGAGAGCTCCTGCTGCGATCAGGTGAACGCGGGCAGCTGGGAAGTCCCGGGCTCCTCACTGCCTGCCGGGGGGTTTTGGTGGTGAGCCTGGCTGCAAGAGGCGTGTTGTTTCCAGCTGCTGATGGGTGGCTAGGTAAGCTGACACCGACCCCGGGTGTGTCAGTGGGTCACTCTGAAGGTGGTCCCATCTCCCTCAGAGGTGGAGGTCACTGCTCCCTAGGTGAGGTCACAGGGCGTCTGCATACCCGGACTCCTCCTGGCTGGTCCCGCTTGGGGTGACCCTCTGATCGGAGCATAGCAGTGACCCCGAGTGTGGGAAGGTGGGGACTCACCTCCTTTCTCAGCTCTTAATACAGAGAAAGTTTACACCCAGGAAACAAGTCCAATACTCAGTGATAATCACTGAATTACAATCCCCCAAACTTTACCTGGGACTCCCTGGTAGCTCAACTGGTAAAGAATCTGCCTGCAATGCAGGAGACCCCGGTTTGATTCCTGGGTTGGGACAATCTCCTACAGAAGGGGATGGCTACACACTCCAGTATTCTTGGGCTTCCCTGGTGGCTCAGCTGCTAAAGAATCTACCTGCAGTTCAGGAGACCTGGGTTCGAACCCTGGGATGGGAAGATCCCCTAGAAAAGGGAACGGCAACCCACTGTATAGTCCATGGGGTCACAAAGAGTCGGACACAACCAAGTGACTTTTATTCATTCGCTCAAACTTTACTTATTGCAAAGGGAAGAAGTCCACTAGCAGATTAAATTGCTTTCCAGCAAAATTAAATATGCGACGAGAACAAACTAAATCCAGCCCCAGTGAAGTGCGCTTGCCCTGTTCATGGATAGCCACAAGTTTTATACACTCATTTTTAAAACAGCAACCCAGTGTCAAAGTGTACGCAGTGGAAGGAGTTCCTATTAAACCACAGTTCGGCTCTGGTTTTTATTTTTAAAAATAGGGAAGCAGGAAATCACTGCGAATGAAAAGCAGAACAAGAGCCATTTGTCCTGGGAGGGATTGATGGAAGGTGAAGACGAGAGGTGAGATTATCACTCATTATTTCCTGCTTACATCTGAGGAGCCGCAGCAGCACTGCTCCAGAGAGGAGAGCGGGGAGGAGTGTCAGTCCCACAGTCAGAAGCCAGACTGGCTGGCAGCGCGCGGCCAGGAACGGCGCACATTCGGCAGGGTGTGCAGTTCCATTATCTTATGGGTAAGTGTTAGAAGGTGTCCTGAGGAAACAGGGATAAAGACGCACCTAGGTACTCAGCTGTGACGATATTGGGCTTCCCTGGTGGCTCAGTCAGTAAAGAATTCGCCTGCAGTGCAGGGGACTCAGGTTCAACCCCTGGGTCAGGAAGATCCCCTGGAGACATAAATGGCAACCCAGTCTGGTATTCTTGTCTGGGGAAATGCCACGGGTGGAGGGGCCTGGCGGGCTACAGTCCGTGGGGTCGTCAGAGTCGGACACGACTTAGAGACGAAACACCACCGCTAAGAAGATACTGTGGGAGCTTTGTTTATAATACTAAAATGTATGAGGCTCTGTATAAATGTCCAGTGATAAGACACGATAAGAAATCACACACACACTCACACATACTCACACTCACACACACACACATACCCACATCTGTGCAGCAGGAAACTTGTTGCTGAAAAATGTGTATTTCTTACCCTGGATGATGTTTACCCTGGATTGTTGGAGGTGGGGGTAAGTTGAGAAACAAGACAGAATATTACAACCTGTAGAGTTCTAATAGTAAAATCTTTTCTTCTTGGCCGTGCTGTTAGGCATGTGGGATCTAGCTCCCTGATCCAGGATCAAACCAGGGCCCCTCCATTAGGAGCACAGAGTCTTAACCACTGGACCACCAGGGAGGTACCATAGTCATAAGGTCTTATCCGTAAACTTACATGTGTACTTGTGCATATAAGACACTATCCATGGCTATTCCTGGGTTTGGGGATTATAGGTGGTTTCTGTGTTCCTGTTTTTACTTCTGAGCTTCCTGCAGGAATATAACCTACTCTCCATAACCCTATGGTACCTGGTAATCAAGCCCAGTGAAAAGACAAGCACAAATCTGGCCCTGCTTGGGGCTTTCCTGGTGTTGCGGGATAGCTCCCCTCCTGTGATTCTCACCACCTAACTTGGGGCGCTCAGTGACCAGCCCTCTAGGGATCCGGGAGAGTGGCCATGTCCCTCATTCTCCTGGAAGCCGGCAGCCCCACAGCACCTGGTGGGGCCTTGAAGATGGTTTTCAGAAGTATCAGTGTCATCACTGGTAACCTGAAGCAAGGGCTAGCGGTCTTGCAGAGACTGCAGGAAGCCTCTTGCTGGGAGAAGTGGTGCTGGTTCCACAGAGCCCCAGTAGGATTCGGGTCTCCTGGGTCATTTAAAGAAAGCAGTTTTGCTGAAAATACTCCCTGGAGGGGAGGCCAGGGCGAAGAGAACAAACAGGGGAGGGTGGGCATCCGCAGACTAGCCGCTGAGGGTGGCCGTTCCCCACCCAGAGCCGGTGGAGCTGGAGGGGCTCCCAGGGGGCACACACGGTTATGGGCAAGGCGGGAGTAGGGACAGGGCACCCCAACCTCGTGCCCCCCACCCTCCCATCTCTAGCCAGCACCTCCCGCTGGCCAGAGCCCACCCCAGGCAGGCAGCAAGCGCAGGGGGTGCAGGGTGATGCAGCCTGCAGGGCAGACCCATCTGCGGGCTGAGAGCGGGTGGGTGGCGCTGGGGGTGAGGAACTCAGGGGAGCCTCCCGAGAGGACCCAGCCAGGGGCAACCCCCAGGGACCTGAGAGCACTCTCGTAACCCAGCTGGCCTTTCGGCCAACGCTAGTGTTTGGTGTGCAAAGACCGTTGACGTTCAGAAGTCAAGCACCAGGAAAGCAACGAAGAGAGGGCATCAAGGATGCAGGAAAGAAAAAGAAGTTTAAAGGGCAGATGACTTGTAGCAAGGGCCTTGCAGGCCCACGGGTAGTGCTGAGCGTGGCAGCTGAGGAGCCGGGAGGAGGGCCCCTCGCTCTCTCTCTCTCCCCGGAAGGCAGACTTTGCTGTCACCAAACGCAGAACGGAAAACCAGGTCACGGTCAGGTGTGCCTTCTTCTTCTTTTTTCCCACATTTAAACGATTGTGGTCAAACATACATAAAATTTACCATATTAACCACTTTTAAGTGCACTGTTCAGTGGTATGAAGTACATTTATGTTCTGTAATCATCACCACCATCCATCTCCAGAACCTTCCTAAATTGTAACCCTGTCTCCATTAAACACCAGCCCCTGGTAGCCACCATCTTAAGCGTGCTCAGGCGCTCAGTCACGTCTGACTCTCTGCGACCCCCTGGACTGTAGCCCACCAGGCTCCTCTGTCCATGGGATTGCCCAGGCAAGAACACTGGAGTGGGTTTCCATGCCCTCCTCCAGGGGCGCTTCCCCACCCAGGGATGGACCCCGTGTCTCCTGCGTCGGCAGACAGATTCTTTACCACTGAGCCCCCTGGGAAGCCCAACCGCCACCTGCTTTCCACAACTGTGACTCCTCTTGGGACCTCAGGCAAGTGAGTCTCAAAGTCTTGATCTTCTTGTGGTTCTTTACTTCAGCATAAAGTCCTCAAGGTTCATCCCTGATGGAGCAGGTGACAGACACTTTGTTTACTCGTCACCCATCGATGGGCGTGTATGTCGCTTCCACCCCTTGCTATCGTGAAGAGCGCTGCCGTGAGCACAGTGAGCAGACCCCCGTTCCACCTCCTGCTTTGCCTTCTTTTCAGATATAAGTCCGGAGGTGGGACTGCTGAACTGTATGGTAATCCCGTGTTGACCCTTTTGACAAGTCGCTCCTCTGTCTCCATGCCGATAGGGTGCTGAGTCTCCACATCCTCGCCAACACTGGTTCTCTGTTGTCCTTTTTAATAATAGCCAACCTCGTGGGTGTGAGCTGGCATGTCCCGACGGGGTTGATTTGCGCTTCCCTGGTGGTTAGTGATACTGAGCCTGTTTTCGTGGGCTCATTGGCCAACGGTACGTCTCCGTTGCTTCCTCCATCTTGTATACATGATCCTGTTGAAATCTGCTTGGGTCTAGACCCCAATGTATCCAACTGCCTTCCCAATGTCAGCCACTTGCTGCCCACGGCCCCCTAGACGTTCATATTTGACAGTAAACCCACTCTTATCCTCACCCCTGACCCCACAGCCTGAGCTCCTTCTTCTTCAGGATCCAGGGGCACGAGCCGGATGGAGGCACTGCCACCCAGACCCACGGGGAGCCTCTGCGTCCCCAGGAAATTCCAGGAAGCTTTCCCGTTAGGCACCTGGGCAGCCTCTGTCCTCCCTATGTTCCTACCATCACCCAGTTTGTCCCCTGAGGCCCATGGCTCCTGTCCTCCCAGCTCACCCCAAGCCTGGCTGGAAAACACAAGGTAATTTTTCTACTTTTTCTCTTTCTTGTTTATCTTGAACAAGGGCACATATGAATGCCCTTTTTTTTTGTTTAAAGATTTTGTTGCCAATGCTGGAAAGTGACAGGGGATTAAAAGCAACAAGCAAAGCAAGCCCAGACACTGGCGGCACTGTCTCCAGGCTGTAACTGTCGCTCAGGCCTTTGCGTCTTTGGCCCTGAGGCCCGGGTCTCTGCCCCACTCCGTCTCCCGGCCGAGGCCAAACATGAGACACGATGCCCCCTCCTCCCTCACAGACCCTGGACTGAAAGGCAGGGGTCATGGACTCCGTGTTCCCTGAGACCTTCCAGCAGGTGCCTCACGCAGACGGGCCGCAACCTCAACCAGCTGCACCCCATCTGGGGCCTGGAGGGGCGGGAGGACACAGTGAACCCCACATGCTGCCCCAGCTCCCAGACCACGGCTCCCCTCTGCCCCACCACGTGAGCCAGCGCCGTGCTGTGGCTCGTCTCCCCACAGCTGCTGCTGCACCTGGTTTGGGCCCGTCCAGGTCTCGAGTCTGATCGTCTCCCAGAGCAGACAGTGTGAGCGCGAGCGCCCCACCCCGGCCCCGAGCTCACGGGACAACCCACATCTGGAGCGGCAGGCACCCTAGGGCTTGCACCAAGTGTTTCCAAACAGAAATTCATTTCTGGTAACATTTACCAAACAGGTTGACGGGCACCTCCGCTCAGCCAGACCGTCAGGTGCAGGCCACACCCAATGTGCCGTGTCCAGGCACACGTGGCCACACCACCGTGAAGGGCGTGACAGCAGCACCACCGGTGTGTGTCCAGTCCAGAGCGCCGCAGCCCCTGGTGTGGCTTATAGGTAACCCTGACCTATAGGTGTGCCTGTCTGCTACTGGTTTTCTGGGGCCTCTGGAACAAAGACAAACCTAGACAGCATGTTAAAGAGCAGAGACATCACTTTGCTGACAAAAGTCCATATAGTCAAAGGTATGGTTTTTCCAGTAGTCATGTATGAATGTGAGAGTTGGACTATAAAGAAAGCTGAGAGCTGAAGAACTGGTGCTTCCGAACTATGGTGCTGGAGAAGACCCTTGAGGGTCCCTTGGACTGCAAGGAGATCCAACCAGTCCATCCTAAAGGAGATCAGTCCTGAATATTCATTGGAAGGTCTGATGGTAAAGCTGAAGCTCCAATACTCTGGCCACATGATGCGAAGAGCAGACTCATTGGAAAAGATCCTGATGCTGGGAAAGACTAAGGGCAGGAGGAGAAGGGGATGACAGAGGATGAGATGGTGGGATGGTATCACCCACTTGATGGACATGAGTTTGAGCAAGCTCTGGGAGATGGTGAAGGACAGGGAAGCCTGGGGTGCTGCAATCCATGGGATTACAAAGAGTCAGACACAACTGAGCAACTGAACAGCAACAGAGACCTATCATCTCACAGTTCTGGAGGGAAGAAGTCTGAACTTGATTGCAGGATATAAAATCAACACACAGAAATCACTTGCATTCCTATACACTAATAATGAGAAAGTAGAAAAAGAAATTAAGGAAACAATTCCATTCACCATTGCAACGAAAAGAATAAAATACTTAATAATATATCTTCCTAAAGAAACTAAAGACCTATATATAGAAAACTATAAAACACTGGCAAAAGAAATCAAAGAGGACACTAATAGATGGAGAAATATACCATGTTCATGGATTGGAAGAATCAATATAGTGAAAATGAGTATACTACCCAAAGCAATCTACAGATTCAATACA
>SJYF01000810.1:1478615-1490291 GCA_006410515.1 Procapra przewalskii | reverse complement strand
TCATCCCCACCCCAGCCTCCCCTCCTTCAGTCTGTCCTGCCTGGTCCCTGCATTTCTGTTGGTCTCTTCCATCCTTCAGGGCATTGTAAATGAAATAAAGTGGCGTGAAAGTTGCTCAGTCTTTGTGAACCCATGGACTACACAGTCCATGGAATTCTCCAGGCCAGAATACTAGAGTGGGTTGCCTTTCCCTTCTCCAGAGGATCTTCCCAAACCAGGGATCAAACCCAGGTCTCCCGCATTGCAGATGGATTCTTTACCAGCTCAGCCGCCAGGGAAGCCCAACAGTACTGGAGTGGGTAGCCTATGCCTTCCCCAGGGGATCTTGCCGACCCAGGAATCGAACCCGGGTCTCCTGCGTTGCAGGCGACTCCTCGCCATCTGAGCTGTGAGGGGAGCCCTCTGTAGATGACTCTCCCCTCAAAGCAACAGGGGATCAAAAAGCCCCCCTTTGTCCGGCAGGAGTTACACAGCCTTCACAGCCTTGTCAGTTGACCTCTGAACCTGACAGCAACCCCCCTTCTTCACAAACTCTCCATCCACTTCAGCCTTTCCTGCCATGTCCGTGAGATGGCAGACCGCCTCTCTGCAATGTGCTGTTGTTGCAGGAGCAAACGGATAAGTGTGTGAAGCCAAAATTGTATTTTTCATGAGACTAGAATTAGAAGCATAGGAAGTTATATTTGCTTCAAATTGCATCAGGGCTGAAGAACGAAAAATATATTTATAATAAGGTTTGTCTTAGAAACCTGTAACCGCCCGTGACTTGACCGTCCCTGCCGAAAGGACCTTCTGCTCTTCCCCACCATCCAGCGGCCAACGGCTGTGATGGGCTGGAGCAGGGGCGTGGCCTCTGCCCTCTGCCCCTGCCTCACCACCCACCGCCTAGTCCTGGTCCCCCAGGGCTGGGCACGGAGGCTCGTGCCCCTCAGCGCGCTGGGGTGCGCACCCTGACAGCTTGGGTTTGTGTCTCTGTGGGGTCTCAGAGCTCGGCTTGGACAGCACGGCACTTTGCTAGACTCTCTTGAGCAAGTTAAAGATTTTTTTTTAAAAAGAGTTCGAATACTTTAGCCAGGTTTTTATTTTGTTTCTTTGAAGAAAGGGAAAAAACTAACAGGTGCTGTGTGACGGTGAGCTTATTCTTCACTTAGAATTTGGAAGGACTCGGGGCCTTAGAAGTGGGGTCGCTCTGCACCTCGCTGACGGCCCTGTTCACACGTCTGTGGCCACTGTCCTCACTTTGAGAGCAGCCTCCAGGTGAGGCTTTGTAGCGGAACCGCAGAAGACAAAGGGCTGAAGGCGTCGACCCGAGGTGGGCGCCGGTCAGCACGGGGCGGGGGTGTCCCGTGCGGCGCGCCTGTAGCCCGCGCCTCCTGCCCGCTCAGTTCTGCCCTTAAACGTGCTTCCCGGCCCGGGCAGGCGTGCCGCAGAGCCACAGGCTGGCTTTGCTCGAGCGTTCAGTGGCGCACGTAGCTTTTCCTGTGGTACCTGCCGTCCGCCTGTGGGTTTAGACGGGAGTCTGCAGCCTCGTCGTTTCGAGTTCCTGTCTGTTGTTTGCGGATGAAAGTCTCTTCTCAGAAACAGTGAGGCTTGGCACTGCCGCGTGAGCAGCGTGGCCCTGTCCCCAGAGCCCCGGCCCCGGACGCTGCGTCCCCAACGCGCCTCTCCCATCTGCGATGTGGCGGCTCCTGGCCATCGTGGCCGTGGTGTCTTCAGGGGCTGACGTCCGTTGGCACTTGGCCGAGTCCTGCGGCGGCGGTCTGGGGGCAGAACTATCAGCCGGCTTTGGAGATGGGGGTCGGAGCCCAGGAGGCTGAGCGCCTGGCATCTGGTGCAGAGTGGGCTGGCCCGTGTGGCTCGCTCGGCCTCTCAGCAGGGGTCAGGGTGGACACGGGCGGGGGGGCCCGGCTCTGACAGGAGGCAGCAGAGGGCTCTCCTCACACAGCCCCGTGACCTCAGGAAAGTCACCCTCTGGTCTGGGACCTGCTCCTCCAGTGGGATGTTCGTCCTCAGTTGAGGGCCCACCAGGACCGGCCCAGACGGCGGCCACAAGCACGGGGTGCCCTCCCCGTGTGTTTGCACTGGTCGGTGACAAGACGTGCGTAGACACGGCTTCTGGGCAGCAGTGCTGCCTCCCGTCCTGCCTGAGCGGGACAGACCGGGTCTGCTGAGACAGCGGCTCCCAGCTCAGGGCCCCGAGGGCATCGCCGTGGGGCCGGGGGAGCCCACCTGCCGCCCCCTCCACCCTCGCCTCCAGCACAAAGGAATTCTTCATCTCTCACTTTGTAGGGTCCGCTTAGATTGGTAATTAAAACACGCACACATTGAGCACTAACGTCCTCTCTTTTTTGCTCTTTCCCCACATAGGGTGTCCCCGAAAAGCCACACAGTGATTGAACCTTCAGACCCATGGATCCTGGAGAGTGGCAAGGTTTGGGAGGAAAATCCGTGATACTGGGTAGTGACGAAGACTATCTCTTTTCCTCAGTAATCTTTTCAGATGGGGCTGATTGTACCAGTGACTCCTGGAGACACTTTACCTGTTTCAGAGCAGCCGAGCGGTTGGATGGCCGCTGGCGTTGAGACGGCACCTTATGGGGCAGTGTCCGGGCCCGTGTCCGCCGGGGGCACCACGAGCAGGCCGGCCGGGCCCCAGGCCCGAGGACTCAGTTCCCCGTGTTATTAAATGCCAAGTTGCCATATTTCCTAGCCTCAAACTAAAGCCTAACTGCCAGCTCTGGTTCCATGTCAGGGCCCTGGGGATGGCTTGGTGGTGCTTATGAAGATGAAGTGTGGTGAGATAGGAATATTACTCATCCAAAAGATTTTAAAAATAGGGCTGTGTTGTGAAAAAAGAGAAGGCAGTGGTGGCAGCAAGTGCTGGGTGGCCGTGCCAGGCAGGCGGGCACGGCGTGCCCTCGGTGCCCGCGTAGGGCCCCGTGCAGACAGTCCTGCAGAGGAGGCAGTGAGTGGGAGGTCGTGGCTGTGCGCTGTGATGGGGTGGACTTTTCCACCCTGGTATTAACAGTTTGCCTGGAATCTGCCTGGAATCCTCGTGTTCTCAAAGGGGGCACCGGCCAGCCACACGTCTCCATCTTGGCCCAAACCTTGTGTTTTCTTTGATACTCGGGAAGAAGAGACAGCTTTTTCCCCACAGCCCTATGGGATCTGCAATCTGTGATTGCCTTGTAAAAAGAAGAGTGCGCACGTCACTGCATCAAACATTCGGTGTCTCTAAACCCTCAAAGGACGCGGTGAGCACAGTGTACTCACTCAATGGCACAGCCCACGTTGGGCCCGGTGTGCAAGTCCTGGGCCTTCGACTTCAAGTGCAATGTATAGGAAAACCAATCTGAGCCTTGTATTCTCTTTAAATATTTATTATTATTTTTTTAAACGTATGCGATGTTAAAGAGGGTTCTCCATTTCAGTGCTGCATGGAGGCAAAATTCAGCAATAATTTCTTTCCACTTGTGAAGTTACTTTGTTGTCGTGCTCTCCCGGTGAGCCCCAGTCCTTTGAAATACTCCTAGTTTGGGGGGTTTAGTAAACTAGTAATTTTTACTTACAAATTCACCCTTTCTGTATTTTGCAATTTAAAACATTTAGGTTGTTTTGAATCCTGTGAATGTGGCTTGATGGTAAGATTCCTCTGGCAGCTGGCAATCAGGGGGCTGGGGACATGGGAGCCCCCGCCAGCAGCCGTGGACTCTGTGCGTCCTCGGCTCCTCTCACCCGATGGTCCCCGTCTCAGTTTGCTTTTGTTTTAAGGAGAATATCCTGGAGTAAATTTTAGGTTACTGTAGCAACTTTGTTTTAGAGGAATTTCGTTTAAAAGAAAATAGAACCATTCTGAACTTTGCAATGACCCCCTTATGACATTTTCCAAAAACGAAAACCATCAGCTATGCGAAAAGATTTTTCAACGAGGATGTCGGCGTTTTTATGAAAAAACCAGAAGTTATTAGATGAAAGCAGTCATTGACTCTTTCCGATATACTTGATCATGCACAATGAGTATTTTTATCTCTTAAACTGGAAATAAATCTGTCTGTTAAAAGCAGTAGAGCCAAAAGACGTGAATCTGAAGAATCTCGTTGCCAATATTTTCTAGCAAGTATGTGCACCAAAGTCATCTGAGTTCGTGAAAATGTTAACTAGTATGAGCAGAATTTGCACTATACCAGATTGGAACATCTAGTGAGATTCACATTCATACGAAGTTTTCAGCATTGTGTTCTTTTGAATTCATTTTTTTACTTTTATTAAAGGTTCAAAACCAACCATTGGATTTATGGGTTTTTCTTTAAAGGGAGGAGGGGGAATTCCCTCTGTAGGATAGTCACATTTGGAATGGAAGAATATTTTATAGCTTTCCAAAATTTACTAAGTTGCCACACAATCTCTTGGGAAAAATACTTTTTCCTCGTGGTGGAAATGGAGGTGTCTGACCTCCTGCCCCACCCACTGATTCTGGGAAGCGGGGCATCCTCTCCGGCCTGCCCGCCTCCGGGAATGCTGTCCTCCGTCTTGAAGTGAGAGGGCCCTTCTCCTCGTCCTTGGACATGGGGTGTCTGGGCACCCAGGAAGAGGGCAGAGGGAGTCTCCAGGCTGTTGGCAGCCAGTGTGTCCAGGGGCTCCGAGTGAGGGTCTGCATGGCAGAGGTCCGCTGTCCCTGGCGCCTGCTGGGCGGGCTCACCCCAGGTGACGAAGCTGTCGCAGATGTGGTGTGTGCACACACACCGCCTGGTGTGAACACCTGCGCTGCCAGGGCTGGGTGCTGGGTTGGACAAGAATCAGAACTGGCCTCAGAGGCTCTCATCCCGGGGTGAGAAACACAGACCCCTGGGCCAGGCTGGGGGGCGGGGTGTGATGGGAACAACCAATCAGGTCACTTTCACTGTGAGGCTCCCAGCACAGAATAGCAAGTCCCCTGCCGAACAGCGAGTGGGGTTCGAAGAGCGAGTGTGTGAAGGCCAGTTTGTTCTGAAGTCCAACAGAGCTAGCCTAGGTACCCAACTAACAGTCGGCTGTACTGTACTGTAATAGGTTTCTGATACTTTCCATGCAAATAAGACATAAAAAACAAAAACATTTTAAACCTTAGAATACCTTGAAAAGTACAGTAGTACAGTACATCGGGGGCTTCCCAGGTAGCACTGGTGGTAAAGAAGCCACCTGCCAGTGCAGGAGACGTGAGAGACTCAAGTTCAATCCCTGGGTCGGGAAGATCCCCTGGAGGACGGCACAGCAACCCCCTCCAGTATTCTTGCCTGGAGAATCCAACGGACAGAGGAGCCTGCTGGGCTACAGTCCATGGGGTCGCAAAGAGTTGGAAACGGTTGACATGACTTAGCGTGCGCGCACAGTCCTGCAGTGGCACCAAGTGAACAAGAAGAGTTCACATCTTTGAAATTTTGCATGTAAAGGTTCGTATGTAGGGGACTTACTGTGATGCCTGCTCTGAACTAGTCTAACCCTGTGTTTCAAGAGTAAAGTCTAGGGACTGAAATGTTTTCTGGAATTTTTCTGGTTGAATTACCCCAGTTCACTAAAGGCCAGTCTGTGAGTCAGCAAGGGTTTCCGTGTCCTGTCTCAACAGCTGCAGATGCGTGGCTGAGCAACCAGGAGCTCACGATGGGGATACAGGTATTGTGTTTATTCAGCCCGTTTCCAGAGTCTCCTGAGATCCTACCCAAGGAGTGCTTCTGGAAGTTCATCTAAAGACCAGGATTAGACATAATCAAGTCATGTGGATTATAGACAATGCCTTTATCTTGGTGGTGAAAAGACAGGAGGGAAAGGGGCCAATTTAAATCTAAGCCTGCCATTTCTACTCCATGTTTTAAAAAAAGACCTTTTGCTAAGAAAATTCACGTTCTGAGAGTTTCAGGTGATCTTTGTAACACTATAACTAGCAGACGAAGTCTTGGAGTTGGAATGTGCCTTTGAAAAGCACTGAATTGCTGTTCAGTCACTAAGTCGTGCCCGACTCTTTCTGGTCCAGACTGCAGTGCTCCAGGCCTCCCCGTCCTCCATCTCCGGAGCTTGGGCAGATACGCGTCCACTGAGCCAGCGACGCCGTCCCACCGCCTCAGACTCTGTCGCCCCCTTCTCCTCCTGCCTCAGTCCTTCCCAGCATCTAGGTCTCTTCCAGTGGGCTGGCTCTTTGCACCATGTGGCCAATATCATAAAGTATTGATAAACATATTCAAACTCAACTAATACATCCTATACAGAAGCTGGCCAACTGCCCAGTTACCTGCTTACTGGATCCCAGTTACTTCACGCTTACTCCTGAAGAGGCGGCAGACTGACAATAAACGGGCCATGGGGAATTTCACACTGATCCCTGAACACAGCCAAACTGCAAAGAAAGATGTGTGAAACGTGCTTCCAAGCCGTAGGACCCACTTGGTCCTCTGTTGGTTTTCTGTATGAATCTTCAGCTAATGGGAAGAATCTCGTCCTGAACAATTTTAACACCGAGTGTCTGGCTCGAGGCTGCTGGCTCTGGGAAGAACAGGGCTGCTGAGACGGTGTCCTGGGTGTGGGGGTTCCTGCCTGGGTCTGTGACTTAAGGACGGTGGCATGTGAAAGGCAGTTACCACATTTTCATTCATCAGCCACCGTTTTTCCAGTGCTTTCGCTCCGTCTCATGAGTTCTCTACGTGAGAGAGACCACGTTGTCCCCTGTGATATGCCTCCCGCAGCTGAGGGTATAAGACAGTCAAGGGCGATGAGTTGCAAGTTCACTAATTTTCTCATCAGAACCTAGCTCCTTGTGTTTTATCTGTCTTCTCTCAGCTAGGTTCTCTGTTGAAAGTTTTATTAGAGTTTAGCTTTGGTAGAATCTGGCCTCAGTTCAGTTCCGTCGCTCAGTCGTGTCCAACTCTCTGCGACCCCGTGGACTGCAGCACGCCAGGCCTCCCTGTCCATCACCAACTCCTGGAGTTCACTCAAACTCATGTCCATTGAGTGAGTGATGCCATCCAACCGTCTCATCCTCTGTCGTCCCCTTCTCCTCCTGCCTTCAATCTTTCCCAGCATCAGGGTCTTTTCAGATGAGTCAGTTTTTCACATCAGGTGGCAAAAGGATTGGAGTTTCAGCTTCAGCATCAGTCCTTCCCGTGAACACCCAGGACTGATCTCCTTTAGGATGGACTGGTTGGGTCTCCTTGGAGTCCAAGGGTCTCTCAAGAGTGTTCTCCAACACCACAGTTCAAAAGCAGCAATTCTTTGGCACTTCTTTATAGTCTAACTCTCACACCCATACATGACCACAGGAAAAACCATAGCCTTGACTAGACGGACCTTTGTTGGCAAAGTAATGTCTCTGCTTTTTAATATGCTGTCTAGGTTGGTCATAGCTTTTCTTCCAAGGAGCAAGTGTCTTTTAATTTCAAGGTCTCTAGAAACAGTTTGCTATTCACTTGACCCAGAAAACCCCACGAAATCATGCAGGTCAAGAGGTTCAAGGTCCGTGTTTACTTCAGGATCGTCGTGACACTGCTGGGGCAGGGAAGGGTGTGTGGAGACTGTCCCTGGGCCCGGGGCACCCTAGCTGCTTGCTGTCCTCCCCGTGTGCTGGGTCACGTGACTGCTGTCTTGCTGCCCTTCAGACTGCGTCTCATGTGTCATCCACCGGCTCCCAGGCCCCTCGTGACCCTCCTTCCTGCCCGGGGGCCCTGTGGCCGTGCCAGTGGAGACTGCTGGCATCACCCTTTCCCCTAATTCAGTCCCGTTAGTTGCAAAAGGACCTGACTAGGACAGGGCCAGGGCTGGCAGTGGCGGCGGGGTGGGCGTGAGCAGATAAGCTCTGAGGGAGTCTGAGATGAGGGGGCGGCTTGACAGGAGCCCTTCCAGCCTACCCCTAACGATCTGCTCTGTGGCCGCAGCATGCGTGGGCAGACCAGCCCGCCACGTGACTGACTGTCGTCCGGCTCCGGGGGGGCCCGCCGACGGAAGGTCAGCATGCCAACGGACCCCTGGAAAGATCATTTCCAGGCTCCCGGGTCCGAGGTGGGAGCGTGCCCTTCACTGCCCTCACGGGATCAGAGATGGCCCTCGGGTCCTCTCAGAAACCGGGGGTACACGGGGAAGCCCTGTCCGGGGGCTTCTCACAAAGGCAACCCTTGCTTCCCAACATCCACAGACAGCTCTTTGCACCCATTTAAATGGTCGTCGAGAAACAGATAAAAGGTTCCTGGACCCTCGACCGACGGGTACCAGCAGGTACAGCGTGTGCACCGGGTCCAGCTCTTCACCCAGGAGGCCCAGTTTATGCTTCCAGAGACACAAAGATCTTTGGGTCTGTTTCTGCTTAGCAACCCTAATCCTTCTCCGTAACAGGTTGGTGAAAGGAATCTGGGAAGGAGGAAGACAGGTAGGGTGTAGGTAGGGTGTCAAACACTCAGCTGCCGGTCATCATGAAACCAACTTTTAACTTAAAATAGCCCAGAGTTTTAAATCCAGCACCTAGCACTTGGCTGTAGGATAAAGGCATTGGAGGCCCTTGGCTCTCCACTGAGCAAGAAGAAAAGTCAGGAAAAGCTTTCTTTTTTGAAACAGTGTTGCCTCCTATTTTCAACCCAAAGGCTGCTTCCTCACGGACTCCAGGGGTCTCGCCCGCCATCCTTCACCCTGTGCGTCATGGGAAGCCTACCCCCAGCCTCGGATGGGACCTCACTTGGGATGAGCCTTTGAGGATTTAAGCTGACCCCGTGGGGGACTTCCCTGGTGGTCCAGTGGCTGGGGCTGGGCGCTTTCACGGCTGGCGCCCCAGGCTCAAGCCCTGGCTGGGGACGGTGGACACAGACCGGGTGGAGGGGGCAGGGAGGACGCCTCTGAGGACAGAGGACTGGCCCCGAGGGACGCCGGAGGCTGTCCCAAGCACAGGAGCCCTGGGCCTTCAGAGGGAGGGTGGTCCTACGCCTGGACGTGGGATTTCTGGCCTCCAGAACCGGAAACAACAAGTCTCTGCCGTTTTCTTTGGTACTCTATAGCTCTTACTTCGCCAAAGGCATAAATGGATGTCCTATATATTCAATCATTTCATCTGAACTTGGAGAACTTCTTTTTCTGTGCACTATGTTGAAATCTGGGAGTCTCTTATGGCTCAGCAGAGAAGAATCTGCCTGCAATACAGGAGACATGGGTTCAATCCTGGGTCAGGAAGATCCCCTGAAGGAAATGGCAATGCATTCCAGTATCCTTGCCTGGAGAATCCCATGCACAGAAGAGCCTGGCGGGCTATGGTCCTTAGGTTTACAGAGTCAGACATGACTGAGCGACTAAACCGCCAGCCCCCACCATGTTGAAATCTGATTCGAGTCATCCACCCTGCCCTAAGGTGGCCTATCCAGGCTGCACTACAGACGGCTGAGCACAACAGAAGTACTTGCCACAGAATTGACTCTGCCAGATTTCTTATTCGGAAGTCTCTCTTGTGTGGGCCCACTTTATTTCTCAGAGGGGAAGAGAGACAGGCGGGAGAATGCCGCCCAGTAAATCCAGTGGGACTATGAGGCTCTAACTAGTCAACAGGAAGAGTTTGCTGGTCTTTGAGAACTTACTGGTCGAGATGAAAGTCAGCGCTAACCAGGTGGGATTTCAACACCCAGGGTCGAATTCTCCTGCTGAGAAACTCAGTTAATCTCCTCTGTGCAGCTGGCCCTTAGGCAGCTGACTTGAACAAGTAAAATGGGGAAAACAGAGGCCAGGGCTCCCTCCCCTGGGGGCCTTCACCCTGGGCTCAGTGCAAACTTGGCAGCCAATCCCTCTCCTCCTGCCCCGCAGCTGCCCAGGGGCCCACAGACGCTCCGCCCGACCGTGGGGACACAGGGCTGGAATGCTCCTTTATTACTGGGCACATGATCACGGTCGAGGGGAGTATCTCAGGAACCTCCCACACCCTCCCCTTCCCCACTTCCACTTCACAGCTGAGGAGCTGACCGCCCAGCAGGAAGCTGCGCGAGCCGAGCCTGACTAGCCCAGATCCCCGGACCCTTTCAACCCCAGGGACTGAGCCCGAGTCTCCTGCGTGGGCAGGCGGGTGCTTTACCGCCGTGCCACCCGGTCCCCCGGCTGTCTGTCCTTCCTGCTCAGTCGCGTCCGGTGCTTTGCGACCCCGTGGACTGCAGCCCCCAGGCCCCCTTTCCCTGCGGATTCCCTAGGCAGGAACGCTGGAGTGGGGTGCCATGCCCTCCTCCGGAGGGTCTTCGTTTCTTCTTGAGTTGTGACTGTTTCTCACTTGTAGGGCCTGCTTGTGTATTAAGATGCTCACTCTGTCTTTCTGTTCAGGGGACTGTGTGTTCCGGCTTCCTGGGACAGTTCCGGCTTCCTGGGACAGTCCCAGCTCCTGCCTGTTTTCTTAGCATAGTTGCTAAGTATCTCTCCCTTCATGCCCTGAAGTCTGAGTTGGAGGGAAAAACAATAAATATCTAACCTAGCACCCCAGTTCTGTATATCTCTCTGGGTTCCCAACTCTTACTTACAAAGGCCAAGTAATTAATACATAGTAGATTGTCTATAAGCTGATGAAGCTGTCACTGGAGGCAAACATTTCAGTTCTTTGGAACAGCTCTTAGCTTTAGGAAAAATCACCAGGACAGACCCTTCAGTGATATAAATACAATATGCTATTACAGTGCTTAGCATAGATGATCAGTCTCCGTCTGCAGAATCAATGAGCAAATGACGGAGGAATCCAGCAGTAGGGTATTTCTGTTGCATCTTTAGCTGAAAGTCAAACAGTGGGAAGAGAACAAAGAAAAATCAGGTCTAAACCAAGGGATCCAGATGAAGCAGAATGAAGCACCTCTAACCTCCCCTCCTCCTAAGTGTTCTGAAGAACAGAACCTGCCCGGGACCGTGCTACCAGCCACACGCTCTATTATGCAATCAACAATCTCAGAGAAAGCGGAGAAGCCACAGTGCATGCAAAGCTTGGTGGGTGGGGCGCCAGGGCCTCCTCACCACGGAGCACCCAGGGACACACGGGTGTTTGCTCTGGAGCCTGAACATGCTGATGGTGAAGGCCTCACCTAAAGCCGTGGGCCACTCCAAGTGGCCACGGAGCGGCCAGCACAGAGGTCACAGTGACCGGCACACTCGCAGAGGGTCTCCTGGGGCCTGGATGTGTGCCGGCCGCTGTCAGCACTTGGTCTGTATCATCTTGTTTAACTCTCGCAATAACCTGATGCTTTTGAACTGTGGCGTTGGAGAAGACTCCAGAGAGAACCTTGGACTGAAAGGAGGTCAAACCAGTCCATCCTAAAGGAAATCAGTCCTGTATATAAATTGGAAGGACTGATGTTGAGGCTGAAGCTCCAATCCTTTGGTCACCGGATGCGAAGAGCCGACTCATTGGGAAAGACCCTGATGCTGGGAAAGACTGAGGGCAGGAGGAGAAGGGGACGACAGAGGATGAGACGGTTAGATGGCATCACCGACTCAATGGATATGAGTTTAAGCAAACTCTGGGAGATGGTGAAGGACAGGGAACCCAGGCCAAACTAAGAAGTCCTTAAGCCCTAGAGCTCAGGGACCAGTAATCAAGATGGAATGCCTGGCCAACTCAACCACTTACATTAGGGGAGAAAAAGTGTGTGAGACTCAGGAACAAGCGCCCATCAGCTGCTCACGTGGTGCCCTCTGGCTGTCTGGGGCGGCGGG
>SJYF01000810.1:1458172-1469003 GCA_006410515.1 Procapra przewalskii | reverse complement strand
CCTTGGGCCCGCCCCCCTCCCCCGGCCCGGCTGTGCCCCACAGGCTGCGCTGCTCACCAGCGCCTCCTCCTGGGCTTCCAGAAAAAGGCCACGAAGGGGAAATCTGAGCCAGCCAGATTCCCCTCCAATCAGAGGTCCGGATTCCAGCCGCGCGGTTTCAGACACAGGAGGGCTCGACCACCTTCGTGGACCGGGCTGAAGGAGAACTCGCTAGCAATAGGTCCTCTCCCCGACTCAGGGCAGCCTCTGACTTTGAAACCTGGAATCTGAATGGAAGCGCCGTTTGTTTTCCAGGCAAGTGAGGTGCAGCTGTCCCGCCAGCAGGTAAGGGGGCCGTCGTGCGTCCTCCGTCTGCCCCAGCTCCGCCCAGGCCCACCTCTCCCTCCAAGCTCTCCTCCCCTGCCTGCGCCTGGCCCTGGCATCTGGGCCTGCTGGATCGGAAGGACTGGAAGAGGGCTTCCCTGGTGGTCCAGTGACCGAGATCCTATGCTCCCATGGCGGGGTCCCGGGTTCGATCCCCGGTCAGGGAACTAGATCCCACATGCCTCCACCAAGACCTGGTGCAGCCAAATACAAGTAAAGACAATTAAAAAAAAAAAAAAAAGAGTGGCCAAGAGGAAAGCGGTGACGACAGGCATCGAGCCCCAAGCATTTCGCAGCACCCCCTGATCACTGCTCCTGCCCCACTTAACTGCAGGAGACAAGACGCAAGAGGGTGCGAGACTCAGGCCACACAGCTAGTGAGGAGCAGGGCAGGTCTCTAAACCACATCTCTTGGGCCCCAGAGCCATGCAGGCAGCCACTGTCCTGGAAGCCTCCTAAGTCTTCACTGGTGTTTTCAACTTTCAGGTTGGAAGCCTTGAAATGAACTAGAGCAAACTGCTTTGTTTTCTCAGGGATCTAAGTTTTCTAGAGTGAGTGAGTGAGTGAAGTCGCTCAGTCGTGTCCCACTCTTTGCGACCCTATGGATGTAGCCTGCCAGGTTCCTCCGTCCACGGGATTTGCCAGGCAAGAATACTGGAGGGGGTTGCCATTTCCTTCTCCAAGAGTCTCATAAGAAAGTGCCTAATTTTTAATATTATTTTACCCACTTCAGAGGAAATCATCCAATCTGTTATTAAAGACACCGCCTGGCTCCTCTCTGCTGTGTATTAACTATGCTTGACTTTTTCTTGACTGTTTAAGGGACATTTACTTGGGGAGGCGGAGTCTGGGCCACCCTGTGGGAAGGCGGGAGGTTTGGGGAACAAGAGTTGCCGGTGGGAACAGGTGTTCAGGCCAGAGAATCCCAAAGAGGCCAGCGCTGCTGCCTGGAGAGTGGACGGAAACAGATGGACAGAGGCCGGGTCATCAGCGGGGATTAAGACTCATCAGATCAAAGGCGAGGAGGAGAGGGAGCAGGAGCCGGGGTAGGCGTGTGGAACCCCTCCCGGCGGGGCTGACCGGGCTGGTGGGGCCAGCTGTGTCCCTTTGTCTGGGAAGACTCGAGGCATCCGCCCTCCCAGACAGCACTGGGAGGCTCTGAGGGTGACAGGCCGGCTCCCGGCGGCCAGGCGGGCGCGTGGCCTTCTCCTGCCCCTGCTCACCGATGGAGGTGGGGCTCCTCCTGGGGACAGGGGTCAGTCACTTGGCAAGAGGTGACACTGCGCAGGGCCAAGCTGGGCACAAACCTAGGTTCCAGCACTTACCAGGCGGGGGGCTCTGGGGCAAGTCACCAGACCTGGTGATGCCTTGGTTTCCTTGCCTGTAAAATGGGAAGAGTGAGCACAGGCCCTCTCTCCCGGGCTCGCTGGGGAGCTGCACCCGTAAGTGCACGGAGGATGAGGTGCGTGAGGGAGCCATCCCGCCACCAGTCAGCGTTATGGCGGGGCTCCGCTCTTCCAGGCCCCCACTGGCCTCCTAAGAGTCACTCGCTTCCTCTTTCCAGGACCCCGTCTCTCCATCTGTAAGATGGAGATGGGTGGACAGACTGCTTCTGCCCAAGGAAAAGCCCTGGCAGCGCTGGGCCTCCCCCTCTGCTCCGCTGCCTGATTCTCCATGACCACCTCTGGCATTCTCCATCCACGGAGGGCACACCTGTGTACCTGGAGCGGTGCGAGTGGGGACACACTTGTCTCGCAGGCCAGACAGGCTCTGCAGGCCCAGGGGCGCAGTCCCCAAGGGCCAGGACTTCTTTGCAGAGTGGGTGGGGGAGGGGAGGTGAATCTGCCCAGGGCCTCTCCCTAGGGAGGCAGGACTCACTCCTTGGAGAGACTACTGCAGGCGTTGCTGTGCTCAGACCCCGCGGGGATGGACCGGGTCTGCGCCCCGGAGGGGCGGCGGAGTGATCGCCCTGTGCACAGGCTCACACATCTCCCAGAAACACCGGCCCCTCACCAGTCCTTCACTCACCGGCAGGCACAGGAAACGCTGCAGCCGGACAGCTGCCGCTTCCCCGCTTCCCCGGACCAGACACGTAGGGGAGAAGCAGCCGCAGATGCGCGACGCAGGCAGGCCTGTTAGGGCGGTTCCGGACAGATGGTGGGGGCCGTTCGTGTCCAGTTTTGACTAGGAGGCTTGTGGGGTGGGGGGCACCTCCTCTGGGACCACAGAGGCTGGAACAAGCATGGGGGCTTCCCCCATCACCCTGCACATCCCAACACCCTGCACCCCCCTCCAGTGTGCCAAGTGTAATACTGGACCCATGGCAGGAACTTAATAAAACCTGTTGGTCGGGGACACCAAAACGCGGGAGTCCAGATGGCTCCGCCCACAAGACCCCACCTCACCCTCCCTCTAACCACCCCCGCTCTGAGACTCCCCAGCTGGGATTCTCTGCTAGCGTCACTAATTGAAAGCGACCAAGGTGCAAAGTGCTGTCTTGTGGGGGGGGGGCGGCCCACTGCTCCGAAGGGGACGGTCAGGACCACTGCACTCACCCACATCCTGCAGGACCCACCCCGCGCAAACCTCAGGCTAGGACGGTTCTCCTTCTGCAGAGTCTGGGCTTCAGCCCACGATGACGTCAGCAGGGTGGACAGGTCATCGTCATGTCCCAGGCCGGCAGCCTAAGACCCGGCGAGCAGGCTCCATTGTGAGGGGGTCCCTGAGGGCATCAGCAGAGGAGCACTTCTGGAGGCCAAGTCTTGCTCAAATTCAGCCCCTAGCTGCGTGGGCTGAGTTCCTCAGAGGTGCAGGGGAGACAGGCACCTATCCACCTCAGTGAGTGTCTGGAAAACTGTAATAAAATAAATCGGCTCCCCTTTCCCCACAGTCCCGGAAGGATGCGCACACCTCCAAGCCCCGCGGATGGCCCTGTTTTGGGCGGGCTAGGTATTTTTTGCCAGGGTTCTGCAGGGCTCTGGCAGGCTCAAGGGAACAGTTTCGGGCCCCAGACTAACATGATCGGGATCCACGGAGGTGTCCTTAACCCAGCAGCCCTGAAACCTGTAGAGGGGTGCAGGGACCCCACTCATCTTGGACTGTCCTAGCGGGCGGGCGTCCAGGTCTTTGTCAGCCGAACAAAGGCTTCTCCGCTCCTGTGCACCCGGGAACGCAGAGTTGCGTGGAGTAAATGAGTCGGAACCCGAACGGTGGTTGTTGGCAGAGAGTTGAACAAACTCCCCTTGGCGTCTTCTGGCTGCGTGATCGTGGATGATAGAGCGAGAAGGCAGAACAGGAAAACCACCCCCCTCCTCCCTTCGCTGCTTATTCGCGGAAGGCGCTGCGCGAGTGCGGGCTGCGCGCGCTCTGCGCCCCTGGCGCACCGAGGCCTGCGGCGGGGGCTGGCAGGTGTCGCAGCCGGAGACCTGGGGTGCGACACTCCCTAAGTGCGGGGAGCGCCACCTGGGCACCCAGCCCGCCCTTTGCGGGGAGCCATCAAAGGCGCCAAGGCCTCGTCAAAGGCTCCGTCAAAGGCTCCGTGGTTCAACCCCTCCCCCCCACCGGAGGTTCTGGAAAATCTGGGCCCCTGCATTCTGGCCTCCCCAAGCTGGAGGCGCCCTCTCTGGGGGTCCCGCCCAACGTCTGAGCAGGTTCAGGAGGACGAGAAAGGTCTGGCTGGGTGGGACAGCGGCGCCAGGCCACGCAAGAACCCGTGGGTGCCCAGAGTGCCCCGCCTCCCATCCTCCTCCCTGGCCTGCCTTCCTCCAGCTTCACCGTGGGGGCCCAGGCTTGGGGGAATCAGGCTAGCTGTTCAGTGGGGATTTATTCCAGAACATTCTAGAGAGGCCGAAGATCCTTCTCTAGATTTGGCCCAAGAGTTTATGTAAGGAGTGGCGGGAGGACTGTGTGAGTGCCACAGACTGTGTGTCTGGAAAGATCTGGGGTGCGTGTCTTGCAGGGGCTCTAGACCCAGCACATTTTCTTCCCATCCTGGGACAGCAGGGCAACGGAGCCGGGCTGCCCTGTGGGCATCACCAGCTCGGTGCAAACTCCCAGGTCCTGCCCACCACTCCAGCCAGCCCATCTTCCCCACTGGGGCAAGCACTCCCTCTCCCAAATCTAGGGAAACTGATCCAGCGGACAGGTGCCCATGTGGTCGGCAGAAGCACCCCCCACCCCCAGACCAGGATAACTGGCGGGAGAGAAGCTGGAGGCTCCCTACCCAGCTCCCTACCCCAAGGGTGGCCAGTGCTGGCACACAGTGGGGGCATCACCACGTGCCCTGGGGAGGCCTGGTTCTAGCTGCAGAGAGGAGGAAAGCTCGTCTGTTACCAAAGACTATGTACTTAGTTTTGGAACAAAATCTCCTGAACTAAGAAAAACAAAAAACCAGCCAGGTGGGAGTGAAGCAGTCAGTGTCTCCCCTTAAGTGTCGATGGGCCACGGGAGAACGGAACTCCTGCCCAGCCTGCCCCCCCAGCAAAGCTGGGATCCTCTGCTGGCCCACCCCACCCGTCGAGTCGGCCATAAATCAGGCCTCCCACTGAGTCTACTGCTCAGACAAAACTTTAGGACTCAGGGCATCTGTGAAGTGTGGAACTTCAATAAATTAGCAGAAACTTGGTTTTAGACGCCACCACGCCTCTCCAAACATCGGCCACACCAACGGCCTTCTCCCTAAAAAGGGCTGCGCTGCTCAAGCAAACAGACTGGAATGCGTATGGAACTTGGCTAGGACCCTTCCACAGTCCAAGGCAGCAAAGATTTCACCATCAGGTCACTGCTCACACTCTAGGCAGCAGAGGAGACTTGCCACCACCACTCGCAGTTTTGCACATCGTGTTTGCTGCATTCCCTGGCGCTTCTTCTGGAGAGCCTGTCCCCTAGACCTCTACTCTGTGCCCACACCCCCCGCCCCCCAGGCCCTTCCCAGGGAATTCTCCGCTCGGAATCCTTGCACTCAGGGGCCTCCTTCTGGGTCCTAAGTCGCCTGGAAGACCCCTGGGGCTCACATGGGGCTGTCCGGTCTCAGAGGACGCTGAAAATCTCTCAGCCGCCGGCCTCCCGGCGCGGAGACCTGACTGGAGGCCGGAGTCCAGATGCTCAGGCTTCCTTGCAGCCCTTTCAACCCTCCGAACACAGATTCATTTATTTATGTTTTTTAATGTAGTAAATGGACAGCTAAATGAATTGCAATTTGTAATTTTTATGGTTAATTTGAAATCTCGCTCTTGTTGGCTAATCCTGTTAGTTGGTGGCAAAACAAGGGGAAAGTCGTGTAGCAGCAGTAATTCTGATAGGCATTTTATGTTCAATTACGGCCACCGGCTAGAACAAAAGGCGCGGCCGGACTTTCGGGCGGAGCAACCTCGGCGGGTCCGCGCGGCCTGCGGCAGACAGAGCGAAGAGATGGGAGCGCAGAGCTCGAGTGCTCCCAGCCACACCGGTCCTCCCCGACTTCGAAACGAAGAAGCCAAATTCGGCACCCGATTGTGTTTGTGAATAGCCTACGCGTCCCAAATCCGCGACCCCGCAGTCTGAGAGCCTCCCCAGCCCCGCCTGAAAGCGCGGGGCGTTTGGGGCGCGGAGACCCAAGGGCGGGACGCACGCCCTCTCCCCTCCCTCGTCGCCTCTCTTTCTATCCTTTCTCTCTGCGTCTTGGTCTGTTCTTCGCGCGGGTCCCCACAGGAAGCGAACTGGGAGCGCGGCTATTGGGGGGCGACGTCTTTTCCCCCCCTCCCCGGCACCTCAGCCCCGGACTCGCCAAGTGCAAGCGCCCGCCCGGTTCGCTACGGAGACTGAAGCGAGGGGCGCGGGAGCCGGGGGCGGGACGCAGGGGCGTCCCTGCATCCGGGGGCGACGCCGCGGGCCCCAGCTCCTTCGGCGACCGGCGCGGGCCGGGTGGGGTCGGGCGAGCAGAGCGCGCGTGGTCGAGGGCGCTGGAGCGCGCGGCTCGGCATGTTCGCGCGTTGTAGCCCGTGCCGTGTTTCTTGTCCCTGGCGCCTGCTCGGTGCCATTCCAGTGAGTTTGATTGAAATGCGGCTGCAAGAAGGTTCGTCGAGCGGGGAACGCGGGCTGCCAGGCGGGAGGGGCGGGCGAGGGGGCCCGGAGCGGCTCCGGAGGGCGGCGGCCGGTCACCGCCGCGCGGCGCTGCTCGGGGACTGCTATTTTGAAACCGGGTTGCTGTCCCCTCCAGGGCGCAGGATGCAAGGGTCAAGTGTCACTTCCTCTGGCAGTCAATCTCCAATATTCCTTGTAATGTTTCTAAATGGACGAATTCATTACGCGAGGACGGGTGAATGGGGGAGAGGCCGCCAGCGCGCTCGGTCAATAGCGTCCGCTAATGGTTCATTTTGCACAGCGGAGCGCGGCCCCGTGGAACCCAAGGAAGAACCTGATCAATATTGTTTACCTCCTTGCCGCCACGGGCGTAAAGGTCACTTAGGGAAGGCGGGAGAGTGCAGGCACCCCGACAGGTCCTAATTGTCTCTCTTCTTTCCCCTGGACCCGCTGCCCCTTCGACCTCTTGCACCCTCGCCCGCCTTTCAAATGCAGCCTGCTGCTGCTGCGCCTGGAAGAGCCGGTCTGAACCGCGGACGCCTCGCACGGTGCCCGTGCACACGCGTCCCCGTGCACACGCGTCCCCGTGCACGCACAACGCGCCCACGCCCGGACCCACGTGCTGGCAGCCAATGCTGCTTGATTCAGCCAAATCTTACAGCCGCGTTTCAAGCAGTGTAGGGGACGGGGTCGCTTTTTACAGTACAGGGGTAGTTCTTAGCTGAAGCAAGGCAGCGGGGATGGAACGCTAATACGGGAGCTCTCTGTCTACCCCCGCCCTGCTGTGTTTAACAGGCAGCATCAAGCAAAAGTGAAAGGGAGATACCCCCTGGTCCCTTCCTTTCCCACCCGTTTCCATCACCAGCCCCACCAGGACAGGAGCGAGCCAGGAGAGGAAGCGCACAGGACTTGATGAGTCTCCAGTAAGAACCCGGGGAGAAGATTCAAAATAGTGCCGAAAAGGGGAAGTCTGCCTTCTTCGCTGTGGGCCAGCAAGGGCTCCCCAAGGCCGTCCTAGATCTCAGAGAGAGGGAAGCTTCTCTTGCTACATTTAAAATGGTGTTGGCTACAGAGTACATTCTTGAACGAATTACCTGATGACCTGCTAAATCCCTGAGTTTGGTGAAAAGAAACGACTCCTAGAAGCGCTGCCATCCCTGTGCACCGTGGAGACCTGAAAGCTGTGTCTCCTTTTCCTTTCCGCCCTGGGGTGGAGGGGGCTTCATAGACTCAAGCTGCCAGGAGACCACAGACTGTTGCATACCACCAGCTAGAACCTACGTAGCTCTGGTTATACGCAACCAGCTTCTCCGCTTGTGCAGGGGACGTGTGGATGCCGTAAAGGGCAGACTCCACGTGAACCCTGCTTGGCCGAAGAGACAGTAGGCAGTTCAGGCCACTCCAGGAGGAGCAGGGGGGCATTAATCAGAGTTAACACCTGGTCTAGGGCGAGAGAGGGCCCTTAGTGTGTGTTCCACAAGGAAGGAAAGCGAGCTTCCCCTCGCAGAGGCAGGCAGGTGGCATCTTTGTTTCCTTAAGAATTGGAAGATAAAGCAGAGACCAGGTAAATAGCTCGCCAGTTAAGGCTGTTACTACGTGACTGGTGTGTGCCTTACACTCATCTCCCCAAGCATTAGATGCATCTGTTTCCCTAAAGGGCCCTTTAAAAAAAGTCAGATATGAAGATGTGGGAACACTGATTCTTTATGATGGATCCTGCCTTGGTTTACGGTCAGACGGCACCTCTTCCATCAGACGCGGGATGTTAGTTTGAGCAGGATTTTTAAACTGTTTGCAATTTGATTAGCCTGGAAACACCCCTCCGCAGAGAAGTCTCTGTGGTTCCATTCCCAACGATGTCCAGGTCAGGGGTGAGGTTATTTCCAAACCTATTCATATTCTCTGTCACTTAGTTGCACTCAGTGAAGAGCAATTTGCTAATTCAAGAAAGTGACATGTATAAATAGGTAAATGGAAAAAATGCAACACAGCTAAAATATTTGGCAAATTAAACCCTGATATTCTTTACAAAATTCCAAATTTACTGATCCAGTCTTCTATTATAATGTTGAAAAGGACAACTGTTAAGAGGACTTTGGTGCCAATATTTTCTGTGAAGTAAGCCCTTTTACAATTTCCCACAAAATACATTCTTCTACTTAAACTGCTCTATAATCAAGCTACTCAAATAGTAATATGAATGCTGTGTCCTCTGTGTCCTGCCTCCTGGACCAAAGTACCCTGAGGTCAAGCACTTGCTCTTTATTTGTACATATTAAGATTTCTTCTAAGGATGGAGTTTTCAAGCACAATGTGTCAGGGCAGGAAGCAAACGCTGTTTTAAGGGAAGGTTCTAATAACAAGTCCATTTATGCATGCATATTAGAGCAGAAAGAATCATTTCTGTTAGTTAACATGTTTGAGCCAGAAAATTAAAAACAAATATTTAATTTCTCGATTTGGAATTTGGGCTGGCATTTGACTGTGAAACTTTTACAGTGCATACCTGATGAGTTAAAGTCTTTACAAGCCGAATAAAACTGCCTTCAAAAATAAGTTTGAATAAACTGTAGGGTAAATAAAATGCATGGAGACTCCCAGGGAGAGAGCTGATGTGTGTGAAGTTGGCCAGGAGACAGGTTTTGGACTCTGCTCAATTCAAGGGGTGAAGACACTCAATGAAGCTATATTCACAGAAGACTCATATGAAGCAAGTATACACTTAACACATTAATAGTTTTTGCTTTGTTCTCTTCAAGCCTACCGTATAGCAGTCCAGTGGAAATGAATTTGCCTTCCCCATCTCTCATCACTGGAGTGGCAGGTTTCCAAAGCTCCCCGTCTCTCCCTTTCAGATTGGGGTTCCCCACCTGATACAGGGGTCTGTGGTTGTGCAAGGACTTGATCTCGTTTCCTCTAAGTGGGCCTGCAGCGGGAAGCAGGGCTCGCTCAGTGCCCATCCTCCAGGCTTGCAATGGAAGGGGCTTCCTAATGTGGGGGTCCACCCCAAAGTGTCAACCCTGCAGACCCAACGTGGTCTCTCTCTAGTGCCCACAAACCTGACCAGGGCTTCCTAAAACCTGGCTTTGCTGACCTCCTTGGCGCTGGGGCTGGATTCTTGCCAGCATTCTCCTGGTACTTCCCCTAGGCTTTGCAAGCATGTCATGTCTCCAAAACCCCTCTCCGAACAAAAACAAAACCCGTCGGAGCTCAGGCTCAGGCCTGAACCGTGGCTTGGGCGGCCATGCTCCTCGAGGGCCTTTGCCAAGGAGAGCCTCTGCGGCACCTAAAACCCCCAGTCCTGCGGTCAGAAGCTCCCAGAGCCCAGAAGCAGAGTGAGCTCGAGGTCGCCAGTCCCAAGGCCAACAAAGGCACAAAGGCCAAGGGCCTGCCCACCTCTCCAGCAGTGGTGGTGGCGGTGGGGTCATTATCTGCAGTATCTGTGGGCTGGAGATGGAGGGGCAGGGGGTGCAGGCCCAGGTCCTGAAGGGAGTCTGGGCTGTCCTCTTTCTCCCTGGAGGATGCTCCATCTCTACTTTTAATTTCCAGGTAAAGCAGCAATGCTGCTAGTAGGAAGGAGGACAATATCCCCCTAATAAATGCATCCATTGGTTATAAACCAGCTCGGCAAAACTGAAAACCAGCAGAGGGATCTGAATCCCAAGCTCAAAGATGGGTGTGCTAGCAAGTGTGCTGCTGATGCTCCCTGCATATCCGTCAGCACACAGCAGCTCTCCAGCTCTCCTTCTGCCCTTCTCTTCTACGGGGACATTTGTGAAACGTGTCTAGTCTGGGAACCATAAGCTCAAGGCTTCGGCAGCACGAGGCAGAAGAGGAGGGTGGGGAGGAGGGGAGTGGACCACACCTCTTCCCACCGCATCTGGGCTGGGTACTGGAGCTGACAGCTGGGAAAACAGAAACCTCACTTACAGGTATGGGCTCTGGGAAAGGAAAGCCCTTGAAAGATGTTACAGCCTAAAGATAACGAGAGAGAGGAGGAGGCCAAAAGGTCCAGACTCTCCAGGCCTTTAGAACCGTCTGCCATCGAATGGAAATAAATAACTTTAAAAGCGTAGGTACTGGGTAACCAGAGCACAGTTTGGACTCAAAAGGTGGTGAGTCTTATTCCCACCTAAAAGAAAATTACGGGTCCTGGACCTCGGCGGCCTCCGCAATGAGCTAGGTTATTGATCAGTTGTAGAAGAGGCATTCGTGCGTGAATCCGCAGACTGAGGCATTAAAACAAGGAATCGGCAAGATCTGGCTTTGCAAAAGTTCATTTCTTCTCATATACACACATATCTGCATTCAACCCCAAAAAGAGGCAGACATTTTTTAAAAAATGAACAAAACAAACCCAGACTCTTTTTACTAATCAAAATGGAATTATAGACTTCTTGGGTTTACT
>SJYF01000810.1:1387727-1398258 GCA_006410515.1 Procapra przewalskii | reverse complement strand
CCCCCGCCCCCCACAAGCTGCCTGGAAGGCCCTGGTGGAGGTATTAGGAGGTGCCCCCCTGGGGCCTCAAGGCCTGTCCTGCAGTCTAGCTGGCCTTCCCGCAGTTCCGGGGCATTCACCAAGGGCTGGAGGGCCAGAACTCGGCATCTGGATGCAGAGTTCAACTCTGATTCCTTCGAGGTGGTCAGAGCTCAGCCAGACACGGCTCTTTTGGGCCCTGAGAGTGCCCTCGAAATTTTTTTTTTTTTTTTGGTGGCTGCACACTGCCTCAAAGTGGACGATTCCTGGGTGACAGGTCAGCTCGCTCACGGAGAGGAAGGCGGCTTTTACGCAGCAAAGGGAACCCTCCGGGGTGGATTTCGAGCCCCAGGGGAACAGAACCAGCTCCGGGAGAATGAATGTAATACAGACCCACAAGCCAGTAGCCCCAGATGCCACGCGTGGGTGTAACAGTAGCTTTTGCGCCTGGAACCCCACGAGGGCGCCCAGCCCAGCTCAGAGCTGGCCGGGTGGACGCACACGTCCATGCAGGTGAGGGCGTCTGGGGCAAGCCCAGGGCTGGGGCCGGCTGGCTGCCTCTCCACCTCGAGGCGGGCTCCCTCCCTTCCCCCTACAGGGGTATTCCATTCGCACCTTAAAAAAAAATGCTCCCTAGTCAAACTTGAATATGCAATGAGGCGCCGGAGCTTTGTGGCGGAAATATAATTAAACTGGTGGAAGATGTGAAAGATGAAGACTGAGGATGACATCAGGCCGATTTCACACTTGGCAGTCGGATAGCTGGGCCCAAGCCGTGCTCTCGCCACGCAAGGCAGATCAAAGTGCCCTGCCACCGCTCCAAAGGGGAAAGGGGACTTAAGTATGCTAATCCCCAGGACAAATATATTTTAATCTTGTTAGAATACAAGTTAATGCCGCTGCTCAGTGGCTGAACTTGGTCAGACTGTAGAGATCCATTTCCATTTTAGCTATGAATGAGGTAGACCTCCTGGTTGATTCATAGGTAGTAAAAGTACATTTGCAAAACGAACCCCTCTTCGGGCAGAGACTGCGTGGTCACCCCCACCTTGAGCTTTCTTTGCCGGGAGGGCGGGGAAATTCTGGAGGCTCCCGGATGGAGGAGGGATGATCCCTGATAGCCATTCGGCTCTCCCCCATCCCTCCCTGCGTCCGCACCAGAGCCTCCTGCCCAGGAAACGAACTCAGCTCATTTGGTGGAGAAAGAACGGGGAGACTCTGGAATTAATTAAAAGATTCTCCAAAGCAATGTGTTTCCCTTTAGGCCTGGGGTCTGACAACCAAACCAATTCCTTTCCATCAGCCCTCTCCCTTTAATTTTTACAACGTCAGTTTTCATTACTATTAATTATTTGCCGAGCTCCGACTGTACATTTGCCACTGCCCTGGTTAGCAGCAAGCCTGCAGGTTCCTGGCTGCCTAAGTTCCAGTTTCTGCTCGACGTCTGAGCTGTGCAGGCGTGCTTGCATAAGATGTTCGGTGGGGTGAGAAGGAGGGGTGTCAGCCTGTAGGGCCGCCTCACATCAAACCACCCTGGCAAAACTTGGAGATGATCACAAGCGTATCTGTGCCTCTTACTGTGTGTGTGAGACAGACAGAGCTTGAGCGCTCACCGGCGAGCCCACCTGAGGTTGCAAAAGGTTAAACTCCCCCACGGAACCTGTCTGCCAAGTATTGCCCGTGGCAGCCATCTGCAAGGCTCTGTCTTTCTGCTCCAGAGTGTGTTAGAATTCCCTCTGCCTCAGGCATAAAAGCTGATTCACGCTGAAGCTCCCCTGGCGGCCCTGCCTTCGGAAGACCCTCCTTGGCCCTGGGACCCGCGGAGGCGGCTGGCCGCCTACTGGGGGAGGGGCAGCCTCCACCCCGCAGACTGCCCTCTGGCTTCCAGGACTAAGGAATGCCCCTTTCCGCCTGATTTTGCCACGGTTCTCTCAAGGCCCCTTCAGGTTAGGGCTCCCCGAGACCCCGCGAGCACTTCCCCTCCCGTCTCTCCCAGCGCCTGGTGCGCGCGTCCTTCTGCGGCGGCCTACTTAGCAGACAGCCCAGCTCCTCCTTCCGGTGTCCTGTCCCAGCAGTCAGGTCCCCTAGACTTTTGGTCCGTTGTGTCTTTCTGTCTTAAGTCATGACTGTACCTAGCGTTGCTTGAAAGAAAGTGTTGCTTGCTCAGTCGTGTCCACCTCTTGCGACCGCATAGACTGTAACCTGCCAGGCTCCTCTGTCCGCGGGATTCTTGAGGCAAGAGTACGGGAGTGGGTTGCCGGGCCCTCCTCCAGGGGATCTTCCCAAGCCAGGGATTCAACCCGCATTGCAGGCAGGTTCTTTACCATCTGAGCCACCAGGGAAGCCTTTGTGCTTAAAGGTCCCTGTCAGGGCCTGGCTTCCTGCAGCTGCCCCAACCAAGCATCGCAGACTGGGGCTTTTTGTCTCAGTCCCGGAGAATGGAAGTCAGGAGTCGGTGGCAGGTGGCAGCAGGGGCTCCAGGATGGTCCGTCCCTCACCTCTGCCAGCCTCGGTACGTCAGCTTCTGGTGTCCTCGGCTTGTGGGCGCATCGCCCCAGCCCCGGTACTCACGCAGCCTTCTCCCCACGTGCCAGTCTGCGTCCAGATCCCCCTTTTACAAAGACACCAGTGACATCAGACTGAAGGCCCATCCGAATTCAGCATGACTTCACCTTCATGTCTATCTGCAAAGGTGCTATTTTCAAAAAAGGTCACGTTCACAGGCTCATGAATGGACGTGACTCCTGGGGGGGCGGGGACACTCTTCAGCCCAGTCCAGCCAGTACTCCACGAGTAACGTGGATTCTCTTAAAGCATCTCCCAGTAAAGCCCCGGCACTCTGTTTTTCCCACCATAGAAGGGCCAGGAGACTGAGCCGTGGAGCTGTCCCTGGTGGCGAGCACGAGGTGGGTCTGGCTGAGCCCTCGTCCTCAGCTTCCTCTGCTGGCCCGGGGCATCCGTGGCATAGCCCCCCAACTTTAGCATCCGTGTGACCTAGCAGGACACTGACCCTCCCATAGACCGGCCCGTGAAGAGGCTCTCAGTCCCCGCGGGCGCTGCACTACGCTGCTGCTGAGCCACCTAGTCACTGACTCTGCGACCCCACAGACCCTGGGCTCCTCTGCCCCGCAGGTTCTCCAGGCAGGAACACGGGCGTGAGCTTCCATCCCCTTCTCCAGGGCACAGCGCACAGTTATCCTGCCAAGAGTGTTCCTTTCTCCTCTCAGCCTCCGTCTCCTCCTCTGAAACCTGGAGGGAAGGAAGCAGAGAAGCTGCCTGCGGGCTCTCAGGAGGCCCCCCTGAGCTGCACCAGGAGGCCTTCAAGATGCTGCCTGGAGGGAGAGTATGACTTGCAGGGTCCTGATGGAGACGTCGAGGGGGTCCTGCAGGGGGCCCTGCGGTGTTGGGTCCTGCTGGGCACCCACGGGCCTGAGTCTCGCTGGGTGCCCAGGACCCCGGTTAGCGTGGAGCTGTTGTCACGGCTGATGTTTCTACCATCTTGCCGACTCCCGGGGAGTGAGTCTAGTTCACTGCAGTGGGTCCACGGGGTCAGGACTGAGCTTCTCAAACCGGAAGCGCTGGTGGCGAGGCTGCAGAGGGCCAGCGCTGGGACGGGAAAGGAGGGGGCACACGACCGTCCTGTGGCAAGCCCAGGCCCCGCGCTCTAGACGCTGCTTCCAGTGGAGATGGGAACCCTTGGGGGAAGCTTTAGATGGAGGCCCCTCGTCCTGCACTTTCTCGGAGGGCTGGCCGTGCAACGTGAAGCCATGGAGGCAGGCAGAACGCCCTCCCTGGCACAGTTCACCTGGGTCCACCCTCTGGCCGCCCCGGGACCCCCCAAGCCCTGAGCCTGACCACCCGTCTATCTCAGCACAAACCTTCCTGGGAGCTCTCTGCAGTCCTGTCCCCCAGCCCCGGGAGCGCAGTCCTGTCCCCCAGCCCCGTGAGCACAGTCCTGTTCCTGGAAGGCATCCGTGAGGCCCGGAGGGCATAGGTCACCCTCCCAAAGCCGCCACGTTGGCAATGGCAGAGCTGAGGCTTCGGGTCCAGCAGTGATTGCATTTTTAAGGCGGGTCCCTGGCAGGCAGAGGCGCGGCTGGCTGCTCAAGGAGGGAGCCTTGGTGGTGGATGCCTGGCACCAGGGCACTGGACAGCTGTGGGAGGGCCGAGGGGCAACGGCTCCCCAAACACCCCACGCACACCCACGCATCTCCCAGCCCCCTGGCTGGCAGGTCGGAGACAGTGAGCAGCTCTGGCCAGTGGTCCTGGGGCAGAGTGACCCACTTGGACTTCCAGTCCAAGGCTCGTGAGCTGTGAGACCCCGCATCCTTCCTTTCCCATCTCTGCAGCTCTCGAAGCCTCAGGACAGATGGTGAGCTCACAGGGCAGCGAGCCCACATCTGCATGGGCCCCTGAGGGACCATGGACCACAGCCTGCCAGCTCACCGTGGACCCAGAGAGCTAGGCCTACAGGACAGTGAGACACGCAGCTAATCTGTCACAGCAGCACAGGCCAGCAGCCGGAAGGAAACCCCGTGTGTCCGATCGGCGATGGCGGCCCGTGCTTCCTGGCCCTGGGGACGGCCAGTCCTGAGAACAGGGGCAGCCCCCCTGCCCGTGACCCTTCACCTCTGGCTCCTCGCCCTTTCCCACTTCTCGCTCTGAGGGCATCAGCCCAGAATGAGGAGGAAGATTCAAGTGCAAACGTTGACAGCCCCTGGGATGCTAAAGGGCGCGTGTCCATCGTTTTAAATGCTTAATATCTACAGTCTGGGCTTCCCCTGGTGGCTCAGGTGGTAAAGAATCCGCCTGCGATGCAGGAGACCTGGGTCCAATCCCTGGGTCAGGAAGATCCCCTGGAGGATCAGAAAGGGCAGGGGGGCCCACGTGGGCTTCTACTTGGAGAGCTGAGAAGGCAAAGCGAGGAATGAGGTTAAAGACACTGTGATGCGATGTCTCTGGTACAGAGGCTTATCTGCTACTGGGTTCAAAGCTGCTGAGCCACGCCACACTCCCTGTCATCGGACGTTCTCATGTAACAGCATTTAGATGTATTGATATTGGCACTATTCTTATAATCTTCATATAGTAAATGTTCAAGGCTAATGTCACTATTTCTATTCCCAACCCTCTTTTGTGATCACTCTGGGTCACACCGTCCAACTCAAGTAAATTATTATTCTCATCTCTACTGTCTCAGGAAGAGAAACCTGTTTGAGTGAACTTGTATGAGCCCCCCACTCCGAAATATAAAGTATGTACACCCTACTGAATATGGAAAGCAACGGGAGTCTTTTCCTTCTTGTTTTTCAGAGGGCATCCATTGACCTACATGGGTAATTTCGTGTTATTTGCTAGCGCAGAGACAGAAGAGTCGTACAGACACAGGGTGCCATGTACAGTTGAGTAGGTTGCTCACTGCACAAGGACAGCCTTTGAGATCGTGGGGTTAAAACTCAACCTGTATTCTGTTTGCCAAGCTCTCTGTCCTAGCATAGAGCTACATCCAGCTCAAGAAAGGGGTGCCTCTTTCTAAATTGCAAAAATGTGCCACCCATGCATCAAGGCTTATACTTGGTGGGGGAGACTTTCTCTAATCTACACAAACAGCAGTGGCAGCCCTGGTTAAAAAAAAAAAAAATCTAGGAGATCGCAGAGAAAGAAGAGGTAAAAGAAACAGTCCCTGCAGGTCAAGACAGGAGCGCCAGCGCCGTAAGTCCACCTCAACATAAACGAGGCAAGACCTCAACATAAACGAGGCAAGACGCAGAAACGCAAACTGTAGCAACAGAAAGCATCTCCTAGGTCTCTTGCTAGTTAGGACTGTTTCTCAGTAAACATTCACTTTTCCTCCCCCTCCTCTGTGCACAGAGTGCACGCCCACCGCTCCGCTGTTGAGCTTTGGATGTGAACTGTTTGCAGAATGCTGGCTTACTTCAGCTCCTGGAATCTCCAGGGGCCTGGGCTCCAGATGAACCCGTGTGATATGGACCTGGACCCACCCACACACAGCCGCCCAGCCGAGCCCGTCCCTGGGCAGCTGAACCGCCTGAGTCATGGGTCGAGGAGCAGAAGGGCACACATTTTCTCCTGTGAGCCGCTGAGCCCTGCAGAGTGCTGGGGCGCTGTGTGTACCCCACAGAAAATAGCCCGTGAAAACGGCCCCTTTCAAGTTCCTTCCTTGCCCACACCTGCGATTTGGGGACCATTCCTGGAGGGTTTTCACTGATCTCCCTGTTCTGGTGTGTATCTTATATTCCATGCGAGGCGTGTGCCTGAGCTCTACTTAAATTCTGGGCCCTTGGTAAGGCCTCAGTCCTTCCAGCATCACTCTTCCTCGCATCATTAGAAGGACTGATGCTGAAGTTGAAGCTCCAATCCTTTGACCACCTGATGCAAAGATCTGACTCATTTGAAGAGATCCTGATGCTGGGAAAGATTGAGGGCAGGAGGAGAAGGGGACAACAGAGGATGAGATGGTTGGACGGCATCACTGACTCAACGGACATGAGTTTGAATGAACTCTGGGAGTTGATGATGGACAGGGAAGCCTGGCGTGCTGCAGTCCATGGGGTCACAAAGAGTCGGACACGACTGAGCGACTGAACTGAACTGAACGTTCACATTTTCCCATTTGGAGCCGCCAGGCATCTCGCCACCCCTCACCCACTACAAAATCCATTTGTGCTGTTTAGCATGCTCTCTGAGGGCTGGCTAAAGCCGATGTGGTCTCTGAGCATCTGTCGAGACGTGACTCCCACAGTCACAGCGGTGACTGCCACGTCCCAGGGCTGAGCCCCCAGGAGGGGAACCCGCTCTGTGCAGCCCTCTTGCGTTTTGGGTGGTGGCGCTCTGCTGTGACCCTTGTTATCTGCCTCAGCCTCAACTGCACTCTGCGGACAGCGCTCCCTAACATGGGAGCCGATGGCCCACCCCGGTCACACCTGCACACCCTCTCCGCAACGTAGGCCCTTCCAAAGCGCCAGCCGGGCTCCAGGGCTCTCCAGGGTCGTCTGGGCTCCCTGTGGTGGCTGCCCCGCAGCCCGCTGCTCCCCCGCCTCGTGCCAGTTGTACCCCAGGGCTGGAAGACTCACCTGGCTCAGCAGCACCGCCTGGGAGCCCCACCGTGACAGCCTTCAAGGGCGATCGGGTTTTCCACTTCCTAATTCAAGCCTCTCTCCAATACAAGAATACTGTCTCTTGGAAAACGTAAAAATATCCTAGAGGCAGAGGAAATACCAAAGTTTTCGTTGGGGGCCTGACAGCCTTCTGTCTGGCGTGTGAGCTGGGCAGTGGTCGGGGGTGGCCACAGGCATCTTGCGGGGTGAGTGGAGAAGCGTCCTGCACCCCACGTGTGGAGGGGCTGACCCAGGCGTGCATGCGTGAGGCTGTGGACATCCACATCGGTATGGTGCTTGCACGTGCTTGTGAGTGAGATGCACGCGCATGTGGTGTGTGAGTGCACAGCCTACAAGGGAGCCTCGTGTGTGTGCACACCTGCATGCCGCCCATGCAACGACTGTGACGCTTTGTGTGTGTGCACGTGTGAACCTGTGTGTGCCCGCCCATGTGTGGATGCAGGTGCTTGTGGGTGCACGCCCACTTGCGCACACTCACACGTATACCTGATTGTGTGTATGTGTTCTGTGAGTCGTGTGTATGTGGGGGGCAGCTTCTGTCTGTTACTGTGTTTGATGCCAAATGCTAATTGCTTGCAGGGCTGAAATCAAGCCGTGACGGAGTGAACTGGAGGTCAGAGTCTTTTCCTGCTGGCTTTTGGGGACTGACTGGGCATCTGCTCAGGGCATTAGAGGTTAAAGCCTCACTGTCAGCAGGATGTGGGGAGGTCCCTTCTTCCAGGACTCAAATCAGGGCTGGACTGTCGTCAGAGGCACGGTCAGAGCTGGGGGTGTCAGGCCTGAGGACAGGAACCAGGCTTCCTAGGCAGAATGGGTCATGGGGACAGCCGGGACCCTCCGACCAGTCCAGTGCCCCTGCCATGGGCCTGGGAAGAGAAGCCAGCCTCTGCAGTAACGTTAAGAGGTCCTGGTCCCAGCTCTGGGCCTCCAGCTCTGGAAGACAGAGAAGAAACCAAATCAGGATACGATTCCAAAGACTATCACTTTTCCCCCCTCTCCTATGCAACTTCTGACTGTCCTTGTTGGTCTAGCTGACTCTCAGGACCGACAGGAGGCCTTTTAAGCATCCAGATGTAAGGGCGACCGCACGACGGCCACTGTCCTTTGCTGTCTGTTCCCTGAGATAGTCCACATGGAGAAAGCAAGACGATGAACGGAGGTTTTTAGATGCACCGATCACAGCAGCATCTCAGATGTCACTATAAACATGAGACCCTCATTCATCTAGCCTGTCAGTTCAGTTCAGTCACTCAGTTGGGTCCAACTTTGTGACCCTATGGACTGCAGCATGCCAGGCTTCCCTGTCCATCACCAACTCCTGGAGCTTGCTCAAACTCGTGTCCATCATGTCAGTGATGTCAGCCAACCATCTCATCCTCTCTCATCCCTTTCTCCCCTTGTCTTCCATCTTTCCCAGCATCAGGATCTTTTCTAATAAGTCAGCTATTTGCATCAGGTGGCCAAAGTATTGGAGCTTCAGCTTTAGCATCAGTCCTTCCAATGAATATTCAAGGTTGATTTCATTTAGGATTGACTGGTTGGATCTCCTTGCTGTCCAAGGGACTCTCAAGAGTCTTCTCCGACACCTCAGTTCAAAAACATCAGTTCTTCAGCACTCAGTTTTCTTGATGGTCCAGCTCTCACATATGTACATGACTACAGGAGAAACCAAACCTTTGTCAGCAAAGTAATGTCTCTGCTTTTTAATACGCTGTCTAGGTTGGTCATAGCTATTCTTCCAAGGAGCAAACATCTTTTAACTTCATGGCTGCAGTCACCACCTGCAGTGATTTTGGAGCCCAAGAAAAGAAAGTCTGTCATTGTTTCCATTGTTTCCCCACCTATTTGCCATGAAGTGATTAAAAGGGATGCCATGGTCTTAATTTTTTGAACAGCTTGTCAGCATTGTTTAATGTAAAATGGATTTATAGCTGTGTCATGATGCTTTCAGTCACAAGAAACAGAAAAAAAAAATTGGCTTTAACAAGCCCCAAAGTGCGGCAGTGAGATGGCTTCAGGTAAGGCTTGAGCAAGGCTCACCAACGCCGCCAGGGCTGACTTTCTTTGTCTCTCCCTTTGACTTCCAAGTTGCTGGCTCCATCCTAATGCTTCCTTTCTGCATGGATACAGTGTGACTTCTGGCCAAAATGGGGGTCTCAAGCTTCTTGCTTCACACCCAGAGGACTCCCACCCCTGGGTCCCATGCTTAGAAAGAGAGACGGTCCTTCCCAGAGGCTCCCAGTGAACATGTCTTGATGCCTCACTGGCTCACATCACGTTCTGTGTTTTTCTTGAGCCAATGACCAGGTGACGTGGTGACTGACCTGCCCATCAGAGCCCTCCTTGGAGCTGGGGCCTGGTCAGCCCCTTCCAGGAGGCACCCATGGAAACCCAGGGTCCTGGGTGGAAGGAAGTGTGTGGGCAGCAGAGGCAGGGGGGGCTCACCTGGGGTGAGGCTGCAGGGAGGCCACTGTCTGGCTCTTCCAAGCCGTTTTGCCCCATCACCCCTCTCCACCGCAGACCTGGTTCAGACCAGCCAAGTTAGTGCCGAATTAGAGCTTGTCAGCTGTTCCTCTTGGGACATGCTCGTGTCCAGATAAGGGCTTCTCAGCTGGCTTGAGTGATGAAAGAACCTGCCTGCCGATGCAAGAGACGTAAGAGACATGGGTTCGATCCCCGGGTTGGGAAGATCCCCTGGAGGAGGGCATGGCAACCCACTCCAGTATTCTTGCCTGGAGAATCCCAGGGACAGAGGAGTCTGGTGGGCTACAGTCCGTGGGGTCACAGAGTCAGACATGATTGAAGAGACTTAGCACACAGTGTCCAGATAACTCCTCCAGGGTTTCTGGCCTCCACCTGGCCACCCCCCCATACACACCATGTCCATCGTGAGCCCCACTCGAGGTCAGGACCCCCCCTTTACACTGCAAAGCATGACGCCTCCTGCTGCGACACAGGCTGAGCTCTGCCCTGGGCTCTGTTCACTCAACTCTGCTGGCCCGACGGTGACTTTCAGGGTCTCCCGTATCCCTTGCTCTAGCCACCAACTCCTTCTTGAGCTGCGACCTAGGGGGTCACTTGCCTTGTTGCCCCCTTGGGGCCCCCTTCTCCTCTCAGGGGAGCACAGCCCCTTTGCCATCTAGATCCCCGGTCATTAGGACCAACACAGGTCTCGGCACAGGCGTGATGGAAACCAGCCCACCTGTGATAGCCAGCCACCCAGAGCCGCTCCACCGTGATTCCTGGGGTGCCCTTGGCTTTAGGAAGCCGGTGGCCCCTTAGCTGTCCCTGAGGCACAGCCGGGCTTCCTCCAAGTCCTCTCCTGCCCCGGACCTGGCGCTTTCCCCACGGGCTGGTCTGCCTCCTGGCAAGCC
>SJYF01000810.1:1374758-1386086 GCA_006410515.1 Procapra przewalskii | reverse complement strand
TAGGGGGGTTGTGGGGTTGTGGGGAGGGCAGAGCAGCCACTCGCTGGGGTCGGAGGTGGGGCTGTGAAGGGAGAAGGAATTCCGGGCGACAGCTGTGGGTCTCGCTGTGCTGCTAACACCGGATTTGGATCCATAGCATGTATTTTGTCTGTAGAACTAACTGGCAAAGGACGGATTGGAGGCCCCTTGCAGTTACGGCATCCCCCTGGGGTGGTTTGGCGACCTGGCTCAGCCCCCAGCTCAGGTCCTTCCCTGGCCACACGATGCACGCAGCCAGCCCAAGCTCTGAGCTGGGTTGGGGTCCCCGCCTGCCCGTCACTGTCCTGTCCGTGACCCTCTCAGCTGGGCTCCCTGTCCCCCGGGGTCCAGCTGCCCTGGCCGCTGCAGCCCCAGGTTACGCTCCACCCAGCAGCATGATGCTCCCATCTGTGGGTGCGTCCATCATCCAGGGGGGCTCTGATGATTCTGGCCTCATTTCACCTCCCCGGCATCCCTGAGAGGGACAAAAGGGCCTCCCCGCTGGCCTGAGGGGTACACTGAGGAGGGGTACAGCCCCACCCCAACCCCAGCCTGATGCGCAAAGCCCTGGGCAGGACGGGGAGGGCCGCTGGACAGACAGACAGCTCCGACGGGGCCAGAACGCACAGGCGCGCGCTCCTGCGATGGAAGCTGCCTGGGACTCAGGCGTCCAGCCCCAGCACACTCTCCCCTGTCCCTTTGTGTTTCTGTCCTGCCACTGGCGACCGCCCCACTGCCGGGATCCTGAGCAGGGAAGCCGTGTGAGAACGCGTGCGCATGGAAGTGGGCTCAGAGATGCCGGGGGCAGGGGAGGCGGGCGTGCTCGGGGGAAGTCAGCACTACCTGCCGGGCGAGAGGTCGGCCACGGAAGGCGACACTGAAGGTGGTGGCAGGGCCCGATGGCGGGGGCGGCGCCAGGGACAGTGGTGAGAGGCCCCTGGAGCAGACGAAGGGTGGGCTGCAGGGGGGTGGCCTCCAAGGGGCCGGGAGAGGAGAGATGAAGCCTGCACCCGGGTGTCGGGGGTGAATGCCAAGAGGGGCGCCCGAGAGGCAGCAGGGTCAGCAGGCACAGTGGTGCTGGGGGCAGCCTGGCTCCCAACCTGGAGTGTCCTCCCTGGAGCAGGCAGAAGGGCCCCACACAGCAGCCTTCTCCTCCCCGCCCCCAGCACAGGCCAGGAGGACGAGGTTCCAGGCGGGCATCGCCACAGGGCAAGGACCACGCCCTCTGGCTGGGCCTCGCTGTGTTCTCAGCACCCTTGCATCCCCAGCCTGGGTCGGTCGCCAAGTCCCTGGGAAGGAGGGATGCTTCCCAACAGGAAACATGAGCTCAGGACACCCGCCCCCCACTGCTCCCCCAGGGTCCTTCCCTGCCTCCCTCCCCTCCTCCCTCTCCAGGAATGGTCCTGAGCACCGCTGACCAGGACTTCATGGTTCAGAAGCCACCAGAAGGCAAAGGGCGAAGGGGCCACCGGCGGCCCCCGCCCCCGGCACGCCTGGCTGCCTCGCTCTGTGTGCGCGGTGGGAAGGGCTGGCCCGCGGAGGGACGGGGGCGCACCCCGGGGAGAGATGGGCAGCTGCTCCTTTACATTTCTAATCAGGACCCGGAGCCAGGACGCCCCTGCCCCGGCCCGCGGGGCTCCGCGGGGCTCCGCGGGGACCGGAGGCTGCAGGGGGCTCCTGCGTCAGGAGGCTGACGTCCAGGAAGGGGGACTGTCACGAGTGTTAGCGGGAAGGGCAGCCGGCCCCAGGATGGCGCCGTGGCATGAAGGAGGTATTCCAGTTGTCTGATGATTTTTTTTTTTTTTTTAAAGCTTAGCAAAACTAGAGGGTGGTACTGAGGGTAAAGAGCCCGCCTACCAACGCAGGAAACGTAAAAGATGCGGGTTTGATCCCTGGCTCGGGAAGATCCCCTGGAGGAGGAAATGGCAACCCACTCCAGTGTTCTTGCCTAGAGAATCCCATGGACAGAGGAGCCTGGCGGGCTACAGTCCATGGGATCACAAAGAGTCGGACACGACCTAATCGACTCAGAACCCAGAGAGCAAAGAGCTGTTTCTCCACCGGCAGGCCCCAGAGCCCAGCACGCCCGGGGAGGGCCACCTAAGCACCGGACTCAGCGCTGGGTGTCCACAACCTTCTTCCTCCCCTGACCCCGGAGTCTGGCTGCTCCTTCTGGCCCCTCCTCTAACAACAAGGGGCAGGCTTGGCCGGCGGGCTGATCCGAGGCAGCGCTTTCCGGTCCCTTCCGACGTTGCCATGGTGGGCCTCAGGCATCCACACGCTTGCAGGAAACGGGGCAGGAGAGAACGCGCTGACATGGAAGACGGAAATTTTTTTTTTTTAATGTGCAGACAGTCTGGGGAACCCACAGCAACAAAGGGAAAAAAGAGGAGACAGCCCAACAAAGCCTGGAAGGGCAGAGAGGGCTGAGAGGCTGAGAGGGGCGCAGGCAGAGGAGCACCGCAGATTAGCAAATGAGCCGGGGCGAGGGCCGGGCGGGGGGCAGGCCTTGCTGGGCCCGGGGGCTCCCAGGACGTGGGGGTGGGCCCTGGAGGGACGACGGGTCGCCCGATGTGGGGACGTGGGAACAGAAACACGACTGAGACGAGCAGGCCAGACAGGCCAGGATGAGCACTGCAAACTGCCGCGACGGCAAATACTGCCGGGCATCACTGTGGGCGGAGGCGTCCGGAAACTCACAGAACCGCGGGGCGGAGCCACCGTCCAGCCGGGCCTTTGCGCCCCGGGAGGAAGGAAGTCCATCTCAGAGGCTGAGGCCTCCTGGGTTCGCCCATCTGTTGCAAGCTCTCTCCCTTGCACCCCTCAGCTGCCTCTTGCTTATTGTGTTTTTTTGACCGAGATGGAATTGGCAGGTAACGTTATGCTCATCTCAGGTGTACAGTGTAAAGACTCGATATTTACACGCATCGCAGAAGAGCGTGGTGTTTGCCTTCATGACCAGAGAGAGAACAAGCCTAAGAATCCTCATCACGATGGAAAAAAGTGTGGCAACAACGGGAGGCAGTGGGTTTACCAGACTTATCATGGCGAGCATTTCACAGTATAGTCAGCCTGCTATTCAGACGCAGAGTCACACCCCAGAGGGTCAGGAGGAATGTCGAGAGAGCAGCACGAGTCAGCACTGGCGAGGAACACAGAGGAGCAAGAATGGGCTGAACTCGGGCTGAGGGAGGGGGATGGGGGCAGCTGGAGGCACGCTAGGAGCTTTCCTGGTCCATGAAGCCTGGAGGACCCAGGGCAGGAGCTGGGCAGGAGGTGGTAGGTTTCGGGCAGGGGCAGCATGGCGACAGGTGAAGCAGCGGAGGTGCAGACGCCAGGGCAGGCAGCACAGGTTGCCCCCGAGGAAGTGGCAGACGGGCGTCAGCTCCCTCCCTGAGGGCTCGCTGGCATGCTCAGAGCATCCCAGCAATGGAGGCAAGCCCATCCATCAGCCAGTAACTGCAGCCCTCGGAGGTAGGAACAGGTGACTGGAAGGGACACTCTGGGGGGAGTCCTACTGTTGATGGGTGAAAAGAGAGAGCATCCAATTGCCTGCGTTCCCTTCAGATGATGAGTTAGGTGAGGAAAGCACCATGTACCATCCCACTCTTCTTTCCCCCCCTGCTTTTAAATTTGGGGCTGTGCTGGATGTTCCCAGCTGCTGCGGCGAGTGGGAGCTACTATTCCCGTTGCGGTGCACAGGGCTCTCACTCTGCTGGCTTCTCCCGTTGTGGAGCACAGGCTCTTGTGCGTGGGCGTCTCAGGAGCCGCAGCTCGTGGGCTCAGTGGTTCCGGCTCCTGGGCTCTGGAGCGCAGGCTCGGTCGTCGCGGCGCACGCGCTTAGCTGCGCATGGGGGATAGTCGGTGCACGCGCTTAGCTGAGCGGCATGGGGGATCGTCCCAGACCCGGGATGGAACCCAGGTCCTCTGCCTTGGCAGGCGGATTCCCCCCCTTTGCACCACCAGAAAGGTCCCCATTCTTTCTGGTATTTATTACTGGAAATGTATGAGATTAGTCTATTTAAGGGGCCCACTTTCCCCCAGAGCGCTTCGTTTTGTAAAGACTTATGGCAACACAAGACCCAAAGACCTTACGGTCCCATCTCCCTTTGCCACCAAAGTATAATAAGCGGAGCTTACCATTGACTTATTTGTACATACTTCCGTTAAATCTGAACGCTGGTCTGAAGGATTTTTTCAAGCAGCCTCATTACCGATTTGAGTGCTCCCAAAAGAAAGCACTGGTGGTTGGCTTTTGTGAGGTGTTTCTCAGATGAAAGGAGTCTTCTAATCCCCCCTGGATGGAACAAGTCTGTTTATGGGGCTCAGATTTGGGTTTTGTATTACCCATAAAATTTTTCATATGAGATGAGATGGTTGGCATCACCGACTCAAGGGACGTGAGTCTGAGCAAACTCCAGGAGATGGTGAAGGACAGGGAAGCCTGAGGTACTGCGGTTCATGGGTTCACAGAGAGTCGGACACGACTGAGTGACTGAACAGAGTGCTTTTGAGACCATTTTGTACCTTTACAAATAGTAGTAAGTGCAGCTGACTGATCTTTGGGGGAGCATTTCAGGATGAAACCTGGGACCACGATAGGACTGGAGGGTAAGAAGGGGAGAGGCTGAGCCAGACCAGCAGGTCAGCCCCTCTGGCAGGAGCCCACGGGTGGGGCCCTAACTTGCTGTGTGGCCTGGGACCAAACAGCCCCCCCCTTCCTTTGTCCTCTCAACAGGAGTGCGTATTTCTATTTCCTTTAGGGCAGGAGTTACTCACCTGGGTTCTGTGAATCGGGGTGGGGAAAACCCATCCTTGTCCGCATCTGTCTCTCGCTAAAGTGGACCCGTTCGTTTCACTGTGAAGCAGGCATAAAGATGCTATGGCAAGGGCTGCGTCGCCTGTGACACTGTTGCAGAGTAAGCCACAGACACCTCTGCACTGCGCTACAGTTACAGAAAATGACACAGTTTCTGCTGTGTCTGCCGCTTCAAAATCGGTGAAGAGACCTCGTTAGTTAACCTATCAGTAAAGAAGCATACATCACAAGTGTATTTTTTAACTATTTTAAATCTAATTGGTTTCCTAGAGGTCTTGTGTATTTCGCTTTATGCATTCAAACATCTTTGCCTAAGGAGGATTCCCAGGGCTCCCATGGCATTTAAAAAAAGGTTAATAAGCTCTGCCTAGAGGGGTACTGAGGGGGTTGAATGTTGGCTACAGGAGAAGCAGCTCTTTAGGGCAAAAGAGGGGAAAGCTGAGTTCACAGACAGTGTTCCTATTGCAGTGGTGAACTCAAGGAAATGACTCCGAGGGGTGAAGGGCTGACCTGGGCCGACTTCGTGACCTGCCTGTGTTCAGAGCAGCCAGTTCCTGCAGGGTGGTGTCTGGGCCACTCCTCCCGGGTCTGGCTGACCTGGCACGGGTGAGCACAGCGTCCGCCAGCAGCACCCGGCCGGGTCGGCAGCCTGAACAGGATGGCACGGCCCCGCTTACCACCCACCCGCCTCTCACTGGCACCACGTCCCTGCTGTGGTCCTGAGGAGAGATGTCGGCAGTGGACAAGCCGGCGGGGCTGCAACCCGCGGTCCTGCTCGTGCTGACGACCGGGCGGGGCCGCCCAGGGGCCCCAGCCCTGCTTCCCGGGTCTGACACTGGGGCACTCCAGGGAGGCACGCTGGCCCTGCGGTAGGGACGGCTGGGCCTTTGGCCCTGGCCACGCATCTCTCCAGACCCTGGTCTCTTTGCCTTATTCTTGGCCGCTCTGCCCGACGCGCGGGGTGTCTCCCCTGACCAGGGGCTGGCCCACGTCTCCTGCAGTGGGAGCTCAGAGTCTCAACCACCGGACCACCAGGGAGGCCCTAGATGCTGGTTGTTTCAGCTTCACGTGAAGGTGGTAACTGTATTTCTGAACCACCAGTGCCCACGGAAGGGTCTGGAAGCATCACCAGGACTGCAGTCATCAGAGCAGCGGAGCGCTCCTGGGGCCAGACTGGGTGGAATATGGCAGGGCTTGCTTGAACTCTGGGTGACTGGCTCCAGCCCACAGCCTGGGAACCTCGCCGGGTGGGCATGGGTTGGTCCAGGTTCCGTTGTTTCTGGAGTGAAGATGCAGGAATTTGCCAAGCAGGGCACGGCTCTCCTAGATGCCAGATCTCCCCAGGAGGATGGCATTGTCCTGGACTCCAAAGGCATCGTAGGTACCAGAGACTCAAGGCTCCCTAAGGGCTCCCTGGACCATGAGGAGCCTGGTCCAGGCTGATGGGGATGGTGCCCGCCTCTCAACGGCCACACATAGACCCCAGTGATTCCCATGTGCTAATGCCAGAAATCCTGCTTCCAGAAATTCATCCGCAGGAAATTTCCTTGAATATGCTAAAGACGCAGCTGCCAGTAGCTCAGGGTAAAGCATCAAGCTGCCCGTGCAGGAGAGGCGGGAGATGGGGGTGCCATCTCTGGGTCGGGAAGACCCCCTGGAGAGGGCCATGGCACCCCACTCCAGTGTTCTGGCCTGGAGAATTCCACGGACAGGAGAGCCTGGCGGGCTACAGTCCACGGGGTCTCAGAGTCAGACACAACTGAGCACACGTGCGCAGCTACCAAAACTCACCTCCGTCTTTCTCACAATGATAAAAATACTGCAAATAATCCAAATGACCCAACACAGGAGACTAAACGAGCGTGGTGTGTGTGATAACACGAGGTAACACTTGGCAGCCGTCAGAGTCATGGTGTTAAAGGGGAGGAGACGACAGGGAAAGGACCTCACCGCACCTTGAGAGCAAAGGCTACTCACAAGCAGAAGGAAAGATGTCTAATTCACACACGTTTACTCACACATGTGCACAGATATACATATGTGAGATGAACAACTAGCTGAGTGATGAAGCTGAGAAAAGTTTTATTTTCTTATTTTTAAATCTATATTTTCTAAATACATGTATTTCTTTTTACTTATAAGAAAGAACATAGGGGTTTTTTGTGTGATTTTCATTTTGTTTTGTCTGGATTTTTGTCCTTGGCCACATGGCATGAGGGATCTTAGTTCCCCCAATCAGGGATTGAACCTGCACCCCTTTCTGGGGAAGGATGGAGTCCGAACTGCTGGACCACCAGGGAAGTCCCTGTTTCGTCTGGTTTTTAAAAAGGAAAGCTAAGTTAAAGAGGCAGAAACGCCCTTCTCCGCAGTTTCCCTGGTCGGGGCAGACGGAGGCAGCCCTGGGCACCCACCTGCCCCAGCCCTGCCTGCTCTGGTCTGAACCACACTTTCTGAGCCTTCAGAGGACCGAGGACTCCCACAGCATGAGCCCCGTGGACCCCAGAAAGGGAGACCCAGTGCATGGCAGGACGCCTAGGTGGTCTCGAATGTGGTCTCCCAGATGAGCAGAAGACCAGCAACGTCCACTTGGGGGCTCAGGAGCACAGAGATGGGGCCAGCAGATAGAGCAGCGGAGCAAGGCTGGAGGTCCACCCCGCCACCTCCGGATAAGGGAGCGTTCCCGGCCGGGAGGGCCGCCAGGATGCAGGCTGGTCCAGGGGTGTCATCTGACAGACTCTAAGGGGATCCGCGAGCGCCCATCTCCTCCCGGACACCTTCCGCTCTGCAAGAACCTAAGGTAATAAATAAAAACAAAGTGTCCTCTCCCTTACTGAAATTTGCCCAAACTAGATCAAACGGCTCCACCATCGGAGCATGGCATGACACTCAAGCAGTGCCCGTGGCCCCAGCACACCCCAGCAGGTCGCAGTTCTGCGAAAGCCCTGAGGGCAGGTTCCCGAAGATGCCCAGCTCCGCGTGGCCCTGGGGTGCACAGTGGAGGCCCTGGGGCCAGAATGGGGCCCCATGCTTCCTGCCAGTCCCCCTGCAAAACCAAGAGCAGACTGAGGTTGGGCTGGCCTCTGTCCCTTAGCTGAGGATCATGCATGAGGATCACCCCTGCACGAGGTGTCCCCGAGGGGGCGGGGCAAGAACACCTCCATCCTCGGCATCTGGCACCAGGCGGGCTTCAGCTTCTTCCTTGGTGGCTCTGCTTCTTCAGCCTCACATGCTCTCGTATCACACCCCTTCTCTCAACCGTAGCAAAGGCCGCGGGCCAGGGAATGTACCTTCCAAAAAGCTTCCGTACAGGTTCTGAAAGCTGTCCCTGGATGTGTTTACCGCTGGCATCCCCCAGCTTCCAGCTGGGTCTTCACCCTCTCTGCACCTGCTGACCCCCTCCAAGGGACTGGTCACCCCGGCAGAGGTGGTCCTCACGGGGGGATCACAGAGTCCAGCCCGGGTCCACCCAGGGGTACATCAACTCTCATGCTGAAGATCCCAGCGCGGTCTTCCTCCACACACGCCCCCTTTCCCATGTCGGGTTCCAGTTCCACAGGGCGTGGAGGGTGCGGTGCCCACGGTCACGGACGCGTTTCCCTGGACTCCTCTTGGTCCCGCTCCACCCAGGGGCCTGCTGGACCCAGGACGGTGACGAGCAGGGCAAGGCGAGCCGTGTGGAGTGTGGGTGGGGGGTCGTGCCAGGGCCGGCTGCCGCACAGGGACCCCACACGGGATGGGGCGCCAGGCGTCCGGCCACAGTGCCAGCTGACGAGGCCACCTGGAGCGAGGGCCTGGGCCTGCAGGCGGATGAGGGGACCCATCCGGATGGGCTGGGGCATTGCTCACTCAGGTCTAACCACAAAGCTCCATTTCTCAGCCAAACAAGAGCAGGGCCGCAAGCCAGGCTGGCTCCCACATTCAGACCAACGAGAGCGAGCCGGAGAAACTGGTGGGTCCCCCTCCACTCCCGCGGCTTTTCCGCAGCCTCACGGGCTGGCCAGCTGAGGGGCCTGCTCCCCGGGGCCTCGAGTCAAGGACAGTTGGGCTTAGGGGCCAGGGCTGCTCAGGGCAAGGACGCATGATCCCCCAGAGGGGCCGCTCCCCCTGGTCCTGCTCCCCTCACGTGCCTGGGCGCCCCCTCAGTGCCAGGGCCTGGGGGCCCTGCCTGGGCCACGTGATGACCTTGCCCGGAGGGGAAGGGATCTCTGGTCTCACCGCCGTCCCCTGAGCCGCGGGCTGACTGCGGGCCCTTAGCGATTGTGGGAACGCAGGAGAGACCTTCCACCCCTGGGCATGTCGTCGGGCACCAAGGCTCCCTGGGACCTGACCCGACGCCGAGGAGAAGGGAAAGGATTTCTGAGCGAGCAGCAAGTATTCCTTTCTCAAGGCTGAAGGGCTCACACACCTTTAGTTCATATGGACAATCAGCAGCTCGTCCTTGGGTTTTATAAGACACAAACGCTGCTTCAGACACTTCTCTTCCTGCGAAAGGGCCTTGCATGGGACTGGGAGGAGGTGCGAGGCCGGATGAACCTTCTGTGGTTTGACAGGAGAAAACGCACGTCCAGCACGCAGGGCCTCAGCCCGTGCATGGCCGGCCCATACCCTGGCGGCTCTCACCGCAGAACTGGTCCAGGTTTTAGCGCCCACGAAGTATACAAAAGCCAGCTAATTTGCAACATCTTCTATTCACCATTTGGGGGTATTGCTTAAGAAAACCTACTCAAGTGACCCTTTAATCTTAGGGCATTAATATTTAATCACGGCTTTGATTGCATATAAAGGCAGTTCGCGGGTATATTTTCACCTAAAGGTCTAATAATTTAATAACACTTATTGAAGCTGCATTTGTATGAGATCTCGCTGTTTTAATACCATGTTGCTTTAAATGGGGTCCATTTTTAATGGGGACCAAATAGTCTATTTTTTGGTTCTCTGCTTTCTTCTACAAACCACAGGGCATGAAGCTGCTTAATCAAGGTCCTCTGATGAAGGACAACAAAGCGATAAAGATCATTTCTGTCAGACAGTGGAGCTTACCTGACAGGTCTTCTCTCTGTGGACAGTGGGGTCCCCGCAGCGTTATCAGCACCTTTCATCGGCCCCCATCAGATCACGCAGCAGAGAAATCCCCACTGGCCAGAGAGCAGCTTGGGGCAAACCCCTAACACGGAGTGTCGGGAGGACAGCAGCACTCTTCAGGAGCCAACTCCTCTGCTCACCACGTTTGAGACCGGCATTAACGTTTTTACTTACCACTTAGAGGATCTTTCTGACTCCCAGGCAGGCCCTTAATTAGCTGACATTAGGCTTCCAGTGTTTCATTACATAACATGCATTCCTTAGATATTGGTTTAGTAACAATCCCTAAAGGAGAAAGAAGTCGCTAGAACCTCTGCTCTAAGGAAAGATCTGCGTGCCTCCGAGGTGCATCACAGACCAACCAAGTCCACAGTCAGGAAACTCGGGCCTGCACTGTAGTTCCACAGAACACGCCTCTGTCTGATCGGACGGCCCACCCTGCTGCATCGGGCTTCCGCTTCGTGCCGTTACGTTTGGGGGAGGGTGGACAAGCTTGACCCATGGCTCCTTGGAATTTTGCTCCATAATACTAAACCATATTATAGTAAGATTCAAATACATTTTCCATGTAACATCGTGGCTTGTTTTGTTTCTTAGTAACTTTTTCCTCGTTTTTATTTTTTAAATTATGAACATATAATAACACACTTACAGGAGGCTTAGGAAATACACAACAAAGTTACACACTGTCGTTCACTGTTCAGTCGCTAAGTTGTGTCTGACTCTCTGCGACCTCCCGGACTGCAGCACACCAGGCTTCCCAGTCCTTCACGCACAGTTCCATCATGTATTACAGTTATTCAGTAAATGAAGTTTCAGCTGGAGTTTCAATATCAAACTCTCAAAAATTAACAGAATGGATATGCAGAAAAGCAGGAGGAACAGCAGACCTGAAAAGCGCCACGAGCCAGTTCAACATAATTGAGATCTGTATGATTTTCATACAACACTCGGATGTGAATTCTACTCCAGTTCTCATAGACTGTAAACTCGGAGACGCTGGAACATGTCCAGGGCCATAAACCACGGCACAAGAATCCCATGGTCTCCAGGTTCTGATCACACAGCGTCTGGCCTCTTTTGTCCCTGTATGCTTCCCACTAACCTTGTAACAGATCAAACGTGTCTCATGAACAGTTTGCTGTTGTGGGGTAGAACATTTTCTGTGTGTGTTACGGTACAGGCTATCTTTTTTCTTTCTTGAAAATCAAGATGGGAGGATAGGAATGGTTTTTTTTTCTCTCTAAGAAATTAAAGAAATTTCTGGGCACTTTTTCTCTGGGATCACCCTGGTGCAGGCCAAGCTGGCCTCTGAGTCCTGACTTGATTCCTATCTATGTACGTGGGCTTGTAGGCTGCACCCACGAACCTAGGCTTCTACCCCCCACCCCACCCCCAGCCACCTTCCG
>SJYF01000810.1:1353415-1365402 GCA_006410515.1 Procapra przewalskii | reverse complement strand
GAACGCACGTGGCAGCCCCCGCCCGCCCCCACGCGCGCAGTCTTCCCGTCCGGTTACTGCCCAGTGACAATATTTACAGCATTTAGGAGGTTCGCTTAAATTCCGGTTTTTAACAGGTACCTATGTTTGAAAGTGATCACAAGAAAAACTTCTATTCAAACTAGCGACTATCCTTCCACAGGAGATAATTTCTGAAAATCACGGAGCATGCAGAAGAAGGCTCTGCGCCACAGAGAAGGGCTGTTATTATCTATTTACTTGCGAGAAACCGATAGACAGGAGCCCGGAGCGCGGGGGCTCTCTACGGCCGCGCACCCCTCGAGCTGGGCCCAGGCCCGGCTCGCGCTCCGCAGCCGCCCGGCCCCTCGGCGCGGCCGCGGGCGCGTCGTCTTTGGAGCAGCCGGTGCGGGGGTCCGCGCGCCCCTCTCCCTCCGGAATCCGGCGAGGATTCAGGGGACCCTGTGACCACCACGTCCGCCCCGCGCGGGGGTCAAAGAGCACCCCGCGCCCTTGGTAACAAGGACAAAAAAAAAAAAAAACCACCCTGCTCGGGGCCGTCTAGACAGGTCAAGGTGCAGGAGGCCGCGTCCCCGCAGCTCCTTCCGGAAGGGGGCGGGGACCCGCCAAGGGCGCCGCGGGCGCGCCGCGGCCCCGGCCTCCGCGGGCCTTTCTGCCTCTCCACCCTCTGCTGATCAAAGTAGGAAGTTTGCCTGACAACCGGGGTGAAAGGGGCCGGATCACAAATGAACTCGATTTCGGCGCTGTGCATATCCCGCGCCTCCATTGTCGCCCTTTCAGACGCAGTGTGAACCCTTCCGGTGCCGGCGACCGCGCGGCGCTCACGGGCGCGCTCCGGGCGCACAAAGGCCCCGCGCCCCGCCCGCCGCCCGCGCCCCGCGCCCCTGAGCGCGAACCGGCTTGCAGCCCCGACCGCGCCGGCGGCCCTGCGCTCACCCGCGGCCCCAGCGAGGAGCCAACTCTGTGCGCAGGGACAGGGCGCCGCGGGAACGTTCCACCGCCCCCAGCACGGGCGTGGGGGTGAAATTTCCCACCTTCTCCCGGCGAACCTGGAGACCGACTCGAGCTGCTTTCAAGGCCCCTCCGGTCCACTTGGCAATTAAGTCGTTTGTTAAACTGGAGTCTACTGCAACATCCTTTATTCGCTAAAATATCGTTTTTTTAAAGGAGTGATTTCTTTCATGTCTACGATCAGAAGAGCCTTTAAAAAGTAGCTGAAAGTGCACTATAAAAACACAATAAATACAACGTAATCACACTTTTAATTGTGCCATGTAAGCCTCGTAAGTTGTAAACACAACCAAAAACATAGGTTAACCAACACAATCTGTTTTATGGACTTACGGAGACGAAAGATTATACGTGTTGGGACTTAAAAGCTAGAAAAGAGAAGTCAGTTCTTAAATTACAATTAGTAAAGCAGGTCGTGAACAGAATGAGTATGGTCTTCATTCTGCCAGGCGAGTGCTGCTGTGTCTTTGCTGGTCTGGTCCATATGAAGAGGCTCCTAGCACTTTCTGGGTGTCAACAAAGCGTCACTTTAACCTCTAAATGAAGAGCTGGCGCTTTCGTTTAGAAATCTGTCATCAGGATTCCCTTTTCTCTGCCCCTCCCTAGCCCTCTCCCCAGTCCCCAGTCTCCGCGTAAGCTTTGGGGAAACGCTGTCACTGAAAAGAGAGGCTCTGCGCGCTGGAGGGTGCTCTTGGAACCCTGGACGAATCCGCCACACTAGTTCCCGTGGCGCCGAGACCACTTTCGAAATCCTTTTTAAAAACAGACCTGACTTTCTGAGCGGCGTACGAAAACCCTGAGTATGTAAGATCTGAACAAATCAGAACGTTAATAACGTGAGACCTTCCACAACTTACTTTTGAGAGCCATTTTATTTATTTCCCGGTTGGCGCTTTTTAAAAACAAAACGAAACAAAAAACCATCGCCACGTGATAACTTTCCACGAAACAGGATTGTTTTTCTTGTTTTGAAATTGGGATTTTGTATGTCCGAAGAGAGTAGTATTGCACCAGTTTTAACGCAAATATGTGGTATCCAGGGATCAACACGTGAGTTTTGTGGATTTCATCCACCTTTGAAGGCTAACTGGCTTTCTGATGTAATTAGCTGGCTCTTTCTAGTAAACGTTCTTTAATAGAAAGAGTAGGACATGTTGCTGGCAGAGAGCTCAGAAAATGCCTTTTTACGATCCTCACTGAGAGCAACAAAGAAAAACACACAGCAGAGACGAGTAGAGTTCGTTCCACAGGAATATTTTTTTCAAATTGACCTAAAATCCCAATCAAAGCATCTGATTTTGTGGGAAAATTTTAAAGAAAAAGATGCTTATGCATGGCAACTCTTTATACGTTTATTAAAATGCACACAATTAGGGTTTAACATGATTCCACTTTTAAAATGCACACAATTAGGGTTTACAATTATTCCACTTAGCTGAACTACTTTCACTAAATTTAAAGACTGGGGAATAATTGAGGCTTTTTCTCCCCTCAAAGTGTTTTGATTTTAAGAGTGCAATAAGTATTGAGACAAGTGGAATAAAATTGAGGCTTTATTTCTATACTATGAAGATTTTGAATAGTACTTGTCAATAAAGCAACTCCTATTGTAGTCTTAGGGGAGCGTTGCCTCCATCCTGGAAGGAGGGTCTCAGAGATACTAACCTCATTAAAATATGAATGAAAAAGGCCGCCATCATTGTATCGGGAGAAAACTGATTCACCAGCCATTACTTTTACACAGGGACTCCTTTGGTGTAAGTTATAAGTACAAAAACAATCCGATACGATTTCGTTGCTGTCTCAGTGCACTCTCAGAGTAAAATCCTAACTTTTCTCTTTCTGAAACCTAGCTATGACTTTTTTTTTTTTCTACCTTTAGGCCCCTTCTGACCATGTGCTTGTTCTGTGAGCAATGACATGGGGGTGGGAGGAGATACTCATATTCCAACTTGAAAACAGAAAAAGGGAGCTGAAAGTTTGGGCTTCGCTTTCTCTAGAAAGCTGGAGTGAGGGACTTACTCCAGACCACTATGGCAACACTTAAATAACAGTCAATTACAGGGTGCTTTCCATGTTGCTCATTAGTACGTCTGTGTTAATCTTGTAGCAGATTTCTTGCTTGATAGCTATCACAATCAGGCAACGATACAATTATGTTACGGTGTACAGTCGGACGGTGTACAGTTGGACGTGAAAACTGTCCTTGTGGCATGCTGTCTTCTTCATAACAGTCTGACAATCTCAAATAAATCTTACTTATCTGGACGCTTATTTTGGAATGCCCCTGAGCTAGGAAAACAGCACTTAGCCTCCTTCGTTTCACATTGTTGCAAAGGTTTTCTTTCTAGAGGTGTCGTTAATGTAAAAATTTTAATTGCATTATAGCAAATATTACATCTACTTTAATCACTAACTTTTCATCCATAAAAAATACTGAAATCATTTCTGATATTAGTTAAAAGTCAATATTTAGAAGTGAAAATTCAAGCCTCCTTTGCTTTAGGCTACAACAGGGAGAGCCTGAATTCAGAAACTCTTGTAAGTTGATGAGATATATAATTAGCTTTTATGTTAATTGACTGCTATGAGTTTGTTGTGTGACACTTCTTCATATAATATGCAAATAGCATTGACTGTTTAGTTTTATTGGACAATATAATTAGAAATCTTAAGAAGCTCATTTCGATGAAGAATAATAAAGGCTGATAAATTTTCCAGTGTTCTGTGTATTAGAAAAAAATGAATCCCATCTGGACTTAATCAATAAGAGAGATTTTAAGCAGCCTTTGTTCAGAGAGCCAAAGCCAGCCAACATATAACAGAATTAATATTAGCTTTTTCAGCTACATAAATTTGATGCAAAACAGGTGAATTTGTGCAATCAATAAAACCTTGGGGGCAAAAAGACAAAGACTGCAGCCCAACTTACCGCAAATGATACAATAAATTTATGGAAACAACATCAATATTTTGCCTCCTTTAATCTGAATACTGAGAAAAAGTCATTATTTGAAATAAATATTTTGCAAGCGTTTCCTATTTTTATTCCTGGACATATCATGTCACCATAAAGTATATGCTCAGATTGTGAGAAAAATAGAAATAATAAAATAATAATGTGATTTTGGGGGAAATTTTTCCTAGAATTCAAAACTATTAAAATTTCAATCACATTTTTTAAAAAATTCTGGAGCCTGTTTTCAGCTAAACAACGTAGAAACCTTGAAAGTATAAAAAAATTGCATAGTGGATCACTGTTAATAAACTCCAAATGGGAGTCACTGAACTCAGTTTGACTTCCTAAAGTTAAAAAATCTATACTTTCATTACTAAATAGAAAATTGGCACTGCTGTTTGATTTCTCATCTTAAAAAGTACTCTATTAGTCTTGTAAGCAAGTTTACTTTTCAAACATTTTTAGGTGAACTGAAATACAACTATCCATGTGAAAAATGTTACAATTTTTCAATCTTTGTTAAAAATCACTCTAAGAGAGGATTTACGGCGACCTTTTCACGCTGCTTCTGAGCTTTGACCTCTGCCGGCTCACCCCGGAAGGATTTTGCAGATTAGAAAAAAAGTAATAGAAGACAGTGGCAGTGCTCCAAAGGGCAAAGGCAGGAAGAGCCGCGGCGGTGGCAGGGGCGGTGGGAGCGCGGCCATTCAGCCAGCAGTGTCCATTCAGCTCCGGCTCCACGGCAAACTCACCTCTCTAATTCAGCCTTTTCAAAGGGGGCTTTCTTGTGATTCTGAATAAAAATTCAAAGAAATACTTGAAAAAGACTGCCTGGAAGAGAGCCAGTAAATCCCAGTGGATGATAATATGACTGCTTGTCTATCAATTTAGCTAAAGATCACATACATACATATCCGTGTCCTTATGTTACAATTTTCTGCCCCCCCCACCTCGGAAATCTGCCAGTCTTTCACCATCTTGCTTCTGCAAACACAATAGGTATCCATTTCTAACCATTTCTGAAAACTGCTTTCCTGGAATAGAAGTGAAAAGAGAAAAGTCACCTACGGGAACTCTGTTGTGGCGTTCACCAGTTGCGTCATCCCTGTGAATCTCCTTTGAAAGTCTCAGCTCTCAGAGGAAAAGGATGAACACTGGGATCAGTTCAGAAACTCGAGTTTCATCTCCCTCATTGCAGAAACATGCGCACACAGACGTTCCTGCTGGCCGCAGAGGAAACCCTTTCTTTAAAAATAGTTTTAAATAGAAAACATAACACATTCACTTGATTTTTTTTTAATCGGAAAGGAACAAAAGCATAGAGTAAAAAGTAAGAGGGATGCCTCCCCTAGACCCTGAAGCCCAGCTTTCCGTCCTCCAGAAACATTCTTGGTGCACAGCTGCGTGTATGTGAGTGAATGTGTGTGCATGTGTGTATGTATGTGCGTGCAGGTCTGTATGTCTGTGTGACTGTGTGTGTCCTCGGGTGCCTGTGTGTCTATGTATGTCTGCGTGTGCACATGTGCAGGTGGGTCTGTTCTCATGTGTGCCTGTGTCCGTGGGTATCTGTGTGTGCATGTGTGTATGTGCATGTGTGCCTGTATGTATGTGTCTGTATGTGTCCATGGGTGTCTATATGTGCTTGTGTGTATGTGCCTATGGGTCTCATGTGCATGTGTCTGTGTGTGCATGTGTGTGTGTGCATGTGGGTCTGTATGTGTCTGTGTGTGTCCATGGGTGTCTGTGTGTGTTTGTGTGTATGTGCATGTGTCTGTATGTGCATGTGTGTGTGTGCATGTTGGTCTATATGTGTCTGTATGTGTCCATGGGTGTCTGTGTGTGCTTGTGTGTATGTGCATGTGGGTCTGTATGTGTCTGTGTGTCCATGGGTGTCTCTGTGTGCATGTGTGCATGTGTGTATCCATGGATGTCTATGTGTGCTTGTGTGTATGTACATGTGGGTCTTATGTGCACGTGTCTGTGTGTCCGAGTGTATCTGTGTGTGCATGTGTATGTGTGCATGAGTGTCTTTGTGTGTGTGTCCATGTGCATGTGTGTATATGTGAGTGTCCATGTGTGCACTTCTGAGCATCCTCCTCTTTGTACAAGATCCAAGCCCAGCACAGCCCCTGTCTTTCTCACCTGGGGATAAAAGGGCTCGGGCACATCCAGAAGGCTGAGGACGGTCTCCCCTTGGGCCTCGGATGAAGGACACTCACTGTACAGGTGGCTAAACTTAAATCCATGCAGATTCAAAGATGCCCCATGTCCTGAGGACCGGTTCAAAGGGAGCTCCTGGCCAGTGTGAGCTACGGCAGAATCCTTCTGGATTGTTTGTTAAACATCAGTTTGGGAACACGTCTTACCTTATTCTATCCTGAAACAATAGTTTTGAGGGGGTGAGGTGAGTGTTTCGCCCCCTTTCCTGGCTGAGTAGCCCTGGCCTGGAGCCTTCCTTCCACAGCCCTGACGCGGCCAGGCCATCACGCTGAGAACTCAGCCACGCAGACACTGGGGCAGGAAGGTCTTGGAGACTCCCTCCCAGGTGGAGAGACTGAGGCTCCGACAGGGGTGACTTGCCAGGGCCCCACAGGGCAGAGCCGTTTCAGTTGGCACACCATTCTGCCGCCCACGAAGCAGCCAGCAGGGCCATCCCCTGGCTCCCCCAGACCTCAGGTGGTGGGGGCGGTAAAGAGGTGATTAAGGTAAAACCCTGATGCTGGGAAGGACTGCGGACAGGAGGAGAGGGGCAGCAGAGGATGAGCTGGTTGGCTGGCATCACCGACGCGATGGACGTGAATGAGTTCGAGCAAACTCTAGGAGATGGTGGAGGAGAGGGAAGAGTTGGACATGACTGAGTGACTGAACAACACAGGTAAGCTAAGGTCACCAGTTCTGAGGGCCCTGATCTGACCTGACCAGCGTCCTTACGAGACGGGTTCAGGACACAGACGCGCAGAGGCACAGCTTGTGAGGCACGGCAGGGCGGAGGGCAGGGGAGATGGCATCGACCGGAGGGGAGGGAGGCCTCGGGAGGAACTGGCCCTGCCCACACCTGGGTCGGGATTCCCAGCCCCGGAGTGCAGACATACCTTTCTGCTGTTTAAGCGGCCTGGTCCGTGGGACTTTGGCTGCCGAGCTCCTAACAGTCCCAGACCGTATTTAGCCCCGGCCTGAAGTCCTGCGAGTGCAGCCCACGCCCAAGAGGTGACCAGGGCTGCTCGAGGGCCTGCCGTCACGAGGGGACCCAGACGCGGGCTGGCGCCCCGATGCACATGTGCTGCGACCCCGTCTGAGCCAGGGCGACCCTGCACAGGCCCCCTCAAACACCTCCACCCTGGTCGGCACCGCCTACAGCCTACAGAGGGCTGGACCACACACTGGCCCCCTCGCTCGCCAGAGGCCTGGCCTGTAAACCTGGGAGGAAAGCCCCAGCTGCTCTCGTGTATCTGACCAGGGCAAGCAACTGGTAGGAAGACCCTTCAAGAGTTTGGCACAACACACAGATGTAAAGGACAGGACGTCTTTCCTTCTGATGGATGCTGGCTGTTTTAGCGCGTAGATGACCTTACAAGTGAAGCAGACTGAAGGAACGCAGACCGATCTCTGCAGCCTCCTTACTCGTGGGCTAGTAGACGGTCCTGGGACTCCGACACAGCGCCTTGCAAAGCCAGCCTGAGGACCTCTCACCGTTTTCACCCCTTCCCATCCTCTCAGAATCAGAGAGCTGCCAGCCACGGGCATCCAGACCCGTGGCATGCAAAGCGTAGTCTGAGGCCCAGCAGTCTTGGCCTCAGGACCCCGTGCCCTCTCCAGACCTGCTGCCACTCTCCCCGTCCCCCAGCCCCTCGGGCGCTGCGTGCACAGGGAGGGGCCTCACGGCCCAGGATCCTGCCAACGCTCGGGGCGGCGGCGGCAAGAGGGGGCTGCCCGCTCTGATTTTCTATCTTCTGCTTCTGTGCTCTGCCTAAGAAAGAGCAGAGACCAGAGGAAGGGCCATTTGTACAGAAAGACTGAGTCAAAGGCTTGTCTTTAGAGATGCGTGTGGGGTGACCTGCAAAGAGGCCTGGGTCTTCAGACCAGACAGCACCTCTGGGTGGACCTCACCCCCCTGCCATTACCATGATGAGCGCTGAGCTGAGGAAGACAGCAGGTCACAGGTGAGCAGACCCGGGCCCAGGGTCTGTGGATGATCTTTCATCCACAAGCAGAGAAAACCGAAGGGGCCAAGGAGGCTACGGTGAGGGGCACAGCCTTCCTGGACGCCTGTCTTGAGGGGAGATTGCCAGGCTGAACACTGAAAGCAAAAATGAGCTCACTCTCCATGGCGCCATTTTTCTCTCATGCAGTTTGGCCTTCCCTCTGTTCTGCAGGCCCACACCCGGAGGAGTGTGGTCCCCAGTGTGACCTTGCTGGGAGGCCCTGGTGCCAGGAGGGGCGTCCCAAGCCGGAGTCCACGCCAGGGCACACCCTCCTGCCCCAGCCCAGCACCCAGGCCGTGCAGTAAAAAACAGCAGAACAGAAAAGGGTCGTGTGTTCTCTGATGCGCCAGACCCAGCTCACCCAACACTAGCAGCGTGAGAGCAGCTTTAACCCAACATCTGAGGTCCTGCATCTCCTCCTGGCTCGGAAGTTCCTTTGTCTCAGAAACCAAAAAAAAAAAAGAAAGAAAGAAAAAAAGCGTGGGGACTTCCCTAGCTTCCTGCTGAGCTATTTCAAATTCCAAAAGATGATGCTGTGAAAGTGCTGCACTCAATATGCCAGCAAATCTGGAAAACTCAGCAGTGGCCACAGGACTGGAAAAGGTCAGTTTCATTCCAATCCCAAAGAAAGGCAATGCCAAAGAATGCTCAAACTACCGCACAATTGCACTCACTGCACACACTAGCAAACTAATGCTCAAAATTCTCCAAGCCAGGCTTCAGCAGTACATGAACTGAGAACTTCCAGATGTGCAGGCTGGATTTAGAAAAGGCAGAGGAGCCAGAGATCAAATTGCCAACATCCGTTGGATCATAGAAAAAGCAAGAGAATTCCAGAAAAACATCTATTTCTGCTTTATTGACTATGCCAAAGACTTTCACTGTGTGGATCACAACAAATTGTGGAAAATTCTTAAAGATATGGGAATACCAAACCATATTACCTGCCTCCTGAGAAATCTGTATGCAGGTCAGGAAGCAACAGTTAGAAACAGACATGGAACAACAGGCTGGTTCCAAATTGGTAAAGAAGTACATCAAGGCTGTATATTGTTGCCCAGTTTACTTAATTTATATGCAGACTAATCTGGACTGGATGAAGCATAAGCTGGAATCAAGATTGCTGGGAGAAATATCAATAACCTCAGATATGTAGATGACACCACCCTTATGGCAGAAAGCGAAGAAGAACTAAAGAGCCTCTTAGTGAAAGTGAAAGAGGAGAGTGAAAAAGCTGGTTTAAAACTCAACATTCAAAAAATGAAGATTCTGGCATCCAGTCCCATAATTTCATGGCAAATAGATGGGGAAACAATGGAAACAGTGAGAGACTTTATTTTCTTGGACTCCAAAATCACTGCAGCCATGAAATTAAAAGACGCTTGCTCCTTGGAGGAAAACTATGACAAACCTAGACAGCACATTAAAAACAGAGACATTACTTTGCCAACAAAGGTCTTTCTAGTCAAAGCTGTGGTTTTTCCAGTGGTCATGTATGGATGTGAGAGTTGGACTATAAAGAAAGCTGAGTGCTGAAGAATTGATGCTTTTGAACTGTGGTGTGGAAGAAGACTTAAGAGTCCTTTGAACTGCAAGATCAAACCAGTCAATCATAAAAGAAATCAGTCCTAAATATTCATTGGAAGGACTGATGCTAAAGCTGGAACCCCAATCCTTTGGCCACCTGATGCGAAGAACTGACTCTTTGGAAAAGACCCTGATGCTGGGAAAGACTGAAGACAAGAGAAGGGGATGACAAAGGATGCGATGGTTGGATGGCATCACCGACTCGATGGATGGAGTTTGGATAAGCTCTGGGAGTTGGTGGTGGACAGGGAGGCCTGGCGTGCTGCGGTCCATGGGGTGACAGAGTCAGCCAGGACTGAGCGACTGAGCTGAGCTGGGATTCTAGTGGTTAAGACTCCAAGCTCTCAACATAGGGGGCACGGGTTTGATCTCTGGTCGGGAACTAAGATCCCACATGCTGCACAGCAATGCCAAAAACAGAAAAGGGGCACCTGGTTCAGAGCCAGTCAGTCCCGGGGCGGTGACCAGATGTGTTGTAGCTTCAGGTGCAACAGGGGCCAGTGATCAGTAAACCGCTGAACTGTAGGGAGCCACCATCCCCGTCCAGGGGGAAGCATCGGCGTTCCTGCTTTCCTGCTAATTCTTGGGTTCCAAGTCATAGCATCTCTTAAAGCCTCAAAAGAACGGGTGCAAAACATGGGCCTGATTGAGATCCCCAACCTGTCTCCACAGAAGGACAGAGAGGGGACCTCCCTGGGGGCCTCGTGGCTGGGAATCCATCTGCCACTGCGGGGGGCACAGGTTCCATCCCCGGTCTGGGAGGGTCCCACCAGCTACGGAGCAGCTGGGCCCGTGAGCCACAGCTGCCGAGCCTGTGGTCTGCAACAGGAGAGGCCACTCCAATGCGAAGGCTGCCCACCGCAAACAGAGAGCAGTGTCCGCTTGCCACAACTAGAGGAAAGCCCCGCGGCAACCTGCCACACGGCACCGCCAGGAAAAAGTTTTTTTAATTATAAAAAAAGAGAGATGGTTCCTACGTCAGCTTTGTTCTTGTCCCAAAGAACATTTGGCTTGTTCAGTTTGGTTTCCTCCTTGAGGGCCACCAGTGAACTTGAGTCTTTCCAAATCAAAGCCTTCACAAGCTAAGTGTGCAAGGAGGTGCTGTTCATTCAAGTGTGCAACGAGGTGCTGTTTCACTCAAGCAACCGGGCTCAGATGCAAGGGGGGGGGCTGCCCGCCATCTCAGTTAACATGCCCGGCCCTGGCCCGGCCCCCTCCTGCACCCCCACTGCCCCCTTGCCCCATCACAGGCCTTTCTGGGAGACCCTGGCTCCACGATCGTCCAATTGGCCGGGTGGTGTCTGCCCATGAGAATCCACAGCCTCCTCGAAGCCCCTTCACTTCGGACAAGTAGGGAGTTGCCCACATTTAAAACGAGATGAATGATTCTTCTCTGAGCATTTCTGCACGAGGTACTTTTTCTCCTGTTGGATTATTTTCTTAGGCTATGTTCCTTAACGTAGGCTGCTGCTGCTGCTGCTAAGTCGCTTCAGTCGTGTCCGACTCTGTGCGACCCCATAGACCGCAGCCCACCAGGCTCCCCTGCCCCTGGGATTTTCCAGGCAAGAACACTGGAGTGGGCTGCCATTTCCTTCTCCATAATGTAGGCTAACTAAGTTCTATTGGTTTTATCTACTGATGCTTCTGGTTAGACCACTAACCCCAGTCTGCATAGCAGAGACACCTGTGAAAATAAACTGCGAACCCAGCTGGGGCAAATTTCCTCAGCGGTTTCCCTAAAGAGGAGTGGCTCCCTCCAGGCCTGTGTGCCTAGTTCCTGGGAAACCTGCTCCAGGGAGATGGTGAGAGGAGGAACAGCTGGGGTTTATCACAGGGCCTGCGGCATCGCTCAGCGCCCACGGGGCTCTGCTTTGTCACAGTAGTGTCTCCACTTTGCCCCCTGCTAACGCTTCTAAAAGGAGCTGGGCCTGAGGTCATTTTGTTCCATTTGAGCCGAGCTAACGCGCGAAAACTCTTTCTTCCTGATTTCTGTGCATTTGGATAAATGTTATCTTTCTGCGCTTGAACACCCAGATCCTGGAGGAGGGTTATATTTCTAAATATATTCTGTATTTGTAAATTGGGAGTAAGAAACGTTCCCCTATCGCTCCCAAAGGGAAGCTGTGGGTGGGACCTGGGCCGTAGGTGGGGCCTGAGCTGTGGGTGGAGCCTAGGCTGTGGGTGGGGCCTGGGCCATGGGTGGGGCCAGG
>SJYF01000810.1:1298067-1309335 GCA_006410515.1 Procapra przewalskii | reverse complement strand
GCCGTGGTCATTTCTCACTTCAGCCGCTCAGGCAGGTTTCCGGAGAGACAGCAGGAAGGCCTCGGCGGCCTCCACACGGGGACATACCTGTCCCACGAGCCCCGAGCTGCCCTCCACTCCAAGTGAGGGACAGCTCTGAGGCGTGGAGGAGAGGTTGGTGTCGTCTCTCCATCTCAGACTGTCTACCTGGACAGCAAAGCATCACTTCTGCAGGGATTCATTCCTGGATATCCTCCTGGCCTCACTTCAGGGACATAATCCTGGCATTCAAACAGCTGCCGGCCCTTCCATTTCCCCCTGTAGCGGCCTGATCGCTGAGTTCATGGGGCTGGGTGGGGACTGACCCCTGGGAGACGGTCCCCGGGGACTGTCCTGGTTTAAACAGCAGTCTTCAGCTGAGCTGTGAGTTGAGTCCCTCCTTCTTCTGGACTTGATCAACTTTCCAGGACACGAGGGCCTCACCTGGAGCCTTCGGAGATGTGACTCTGTCCTTGTATCGCAGGGTGGGCATCTATCCAGGACGCTTCTGCCTTTCCAGAGGGAGCAAAGGACCCATTCCGTGCGCCAGGTCCTGGGGAGGCCTGCAGGAAACGGCGCAGCTCACAGGCTGCTCATCCACTGGCCTCTCCTTGAGCCCTGAGTCCCTGACTCGGCATTGTCGCCCGCCAAGAAGAACGAGCCCACCCCGCCCTGTGGGTGAGCGGGCGATGGAGGAGGAGGCGCCCTCGTCGCCCTGGTCCGCAGTGAGTTCTGGAAGGGGACAGGCTTTGTGGCCTGGGCGCGTCCAGAGCTAGACAGGCTGTCCTCCCTGCCCCCTCATCCCGGGAAGAGGACCTCAGGCGTCACCCTGGAGGGGTCACCTTGTTCAGTCGCTCAGTCGAGTCCAGCTCTCCGCGGCCCCGTGGACTGCAGCACGCCAGGCTTCCCTGTCCTGCACTGTCTCCTGGAGTTTCTTTCATGTCCGTTGAGTCGGTGATGCCATCCCACCATCTCGTCCTCATCCTCATAGGCGTCACCTATCCTGGGGGTCAAACCCACTCATGGTGCCATCTGCGTAAGTGCAGCCGGAGGAGGCAACAAGGGGAACAGTGAGTGGAATTTTCCAAGGCATGGAGCATAACGTCTTGGGTCCCACTGGCCACGTTCACGGCCTCCCCCAGCTCTGGGCAGCAAAGGTGATGGCTGATGCTGGAAAAGCTGGCAGGGACCAGACTGGGTCTTCCCTGCCTCCCTCCTCCCACCCTGAAAGCTGCTGTGAGCCTGCAATTCTGCTTCAAAGCAGGGTCAATGCCAGGCAGCCATTTCCATTTAAAATGGGTATGTTCCATTTTAACTGGAACCCTTCAGCTAGTATCAAGATAGCATTTCACATTTAAAGGGTTTCTGTGGCAAGATCGCGTTGAGAGTTGACCCTCAGGGCAAAAAAAAAAAAGGAGAAGAATGAATAAGAGAAAAAGCCAGTGGCCTCCCCCCGTTTAAGGCACCATCTCATTTCCTGGGACAGATATTTCTCTTCCACTGAATTGCTTCGTCTCTTTTACTTAGACTGAAAACCTCCTGGGCCGTCCTGCGTGACCCCTGCCCCCAAGCAGAGCAGCAACCACCAGTAGCTTTAAAGAAACACACGCAAGCCACGGGGGCCATGTAGCTGATGGAGGTAAGAGGCAGCTTGGGCAGCCCCCGGCAGGACCCCCACCCTGTGCAGACACCTCGGGGTGTCCTGGTGATCTGCACCCGCATCTGTGCAAGCTTCGGCTTCTAGAAAGCGCCGTCCTTAAGCTTGGAGGAAGCCAAGGAGACACAGTCCTGGAGAAAGGACTCAGCTGAGACCAGAGGAGCACGCTTTCCTCCTTGGGCAGGAGAGGTTGCAGGAAGGGGCTTTCTCTCTAGCTCCTGTCTGCTTTGCGCCTCCGTCCCCTTCTCCTCTCTTCCTAAGATGCATTCATCCGAGGGGCTGAGGATCGGTCGGATCAGGGGCTGTGTTTTCTGGGAGAAACCCTGCTGACTCTGGACCCTGTCCCAACAGAGCGGATGAGCTAGGGACTGGAGATGCAGCTGGTGGCGTGGGCCTCCTGGGAGTAGCGCCCAGGGGCCAAGAGAGGGGTCCCAGAGGAGCTGAGGGTCCAGGGGGTGCGGTGGGGGGCAGCCACTCCAGGGCTGAGCTCCTGTCCCCCCGCACCAGTGCTGGACCCAGGCTCCTCAGGGCCCCCGCAGTAAACATGCAGCGGGGAGGAACGGGGTGACTCAGGAGAGGTGATGAATGGCTGGGGCGGAGCTCAGGCGAAGTGGGCAGGGGGACGTGGTAGCCCCAGGGCCGTGACCAGCCCTGAGCCCAAAGCGGGCAGCTGGAACTCGGGAGGACATTTGTAGGGAGTACAGCTGTTGAAAGTGATGTTCAACACGGCCGAACTCGACCTTCAGCGGAGGCCCGCCTGCAACCTGTACCAGCCTCAGCGAGGGGGCCGGGCAAGCACCCAGGCCTGCCGGCCGCCGTCCAGGAGAGGGCGCCACACGTGAGGCCGCGAAGCTGCCGCTGACAGTTCTTCAGGCTGTGCGGTTCAGCGTCCGACTCTGCGACCCTGTGGACCGCAGCACGCCAGGCCTCCCTGTCCATCACCAGCTCCCGGAGTCCACTCAGACTCGTGCCCATTGAGTCGGTGATGCCATCCAGCCATCTCATCCTCTGTCGTCCCCTTCTCGTGCCTTTAACCTTTCCCAGCATCAGGGTCTTTTCAAATGAGTCAGCTCTTCGCATCAGGTGGTCAATTACTGGAGCTTCAGCCTCAGCATCAGTCCTTCCAATGAATACTCAGGACTTATTTCCTTTAGGATGAACCGGTTGGATCTCCTTGCAGTCCAAGGGACTCTCAAGAGTCTTCTCCAACACCACAGTTCAAAAGCATCAGTCCTTTGGTGCTCAGCTTTCTTTTTTTTTAATTGAAATATAGTTAATTTATTATAGAATTTCAGGTACACATTGTGGTGATTCAGTATTTTCACAGATTATATTCCATTTAAAGTTATCATGAATATTGGCTCTATTCTCTGTGAGCTTTCTTTATAGTCCAACTCTCACATCCATACATGACCACTGGAAAAACTATAGTTTTGACTAGATGGACCTTTGTCTCTGCTTTTTAATTCGCCATCTAGATTGGTCATAGCTTTTCTTCCAAGGAACAAGCATCTTTTAATTTCATGGCTGCAGTCACCACCTGCAGTGACTTTGGAGCCCAAAAATGAAGTCTCTCACTCTTTCCGTTGTTTCCCCATCTATTTCCCATGAAGTGATGGAACCAGATGCCATGATCTTCGTTTTCTGAATGTTGAGCTTTAAGCCAACTTTTTCACTCTCTTCTTTCACTTTCATCAAGAGGCTTTTTAGTTCCTCTTCACTTTCTGCCATAAGGGTGGTGTCATCTGCATATCTGAGGTTATTGATATTTCTCCTCGCAATCTTGATTCCAGCTTGTGCTTCTTCCAGCCCAGCGTTTCTCATGATGTACTCTGCATAGAAGTTAAACAAGCAGGGTGACAATATACAGCCCTGTCGTACTCCTTTTCCTATTTGGAACCAGTCTGTTGTTCCATGTCCAGTTCTAACTGTTGCTTCTTGACCTCTTAAAATGTTCGTTCAGTTATAACAGTTGAGTGCCTCCCACATGCCAGGCACTGTTCTAGGTTCTGAAGATTTGGCAGTGAACAAAGCTGACAAAGTCCCCCCCTTATGGGGCCTACATTTTAGAAGGCTTCTTCCACACTCAGCATGGGATCCAGAGGGAAAGCGATCTGGTTTGAATGGCCGTGTGTTTAGGCAGTTCCTACACTGATGAAGGACAGTCAGCCTCCTTTGGGATCCCAGGCGGTTTCCGGAAGAGCAGAGGCAGAACACAGGGACAGCTCTTCTGTGCAGAACTCTGAGAAAGTGGCCCGAACCTACGAAAAGCGGGGGCCCACGCTACTGTTTTGACAGGAGAGAGGGGTCTCCCTCGTGGGTTTGAGCCCTGGATTGGGGAGGTCCCCTGGAGAAGGGAATGGAACCCCACTCCAGTGTTCTTGCCTGGAGAATCCCGTGGACAGAGGACATTACCAGCTGAAGAACGTTGTCTGGGGCACCCAGGGTCCCCCATGGAACCCCACTCCCGGGCGGGTCACACCATTGCCAGGGAACCTGTCCGTGCGGTCCCAGGCTCCTGGCACCCTCGGGACATCCTACTTCACGTGTAACACCCTCCGCAGGAGCCCCCGAGACGATGCTGTGGAGTCTCTTTCTAAGACCGTGTAAAGTTAAAGTATCTAGGTAAAAGTATCTCAGTGGTTAAGAATCCACCGGCCGATGCAGGAGACGCAGGTTCGATCCCTCATCCAGGAAGATCCCACGTGCTAAGCCCAGGGGCCACAAGTCCTGAGCCTGAGCCCGGGCTCTGCAACAAGAGAAACTACAATGGTGAGAAGCCCGTGGACCACAGCTAGGGAGCAGGCCCCAGTCCCCACGGCTGGAGAAAAGCCCGCACTGCAAAAAGAAAGAAAGAAAGAAAGAAAGCCTGTTGTCTTCTACCCAGTGCCACAAAAGTCAAGTCATCACCCACCCTGAGGGCCAACTTACAGAACGCCCTGCGTGGAATTCAGGGCCAAGATCAGGACGAGGCCCTCTGTGCTCCGGGAGAACCGGCAGAGCAGGCCTTCAGAGCGTCGGGTGTTTTCAGGAGAAAAGGTTATGAAGCACGGTTCTTGCATCGTCCCATGCTTAGCAAAGCACCGCAATCAGTAACTGAGATTTCTGTTCCCTGTGACTGACCGTGACCTTCTGCTGAGACTGGTGCTGAGTTGCATGGACCCCTTCTCCAAAATCACACATGTACTGACCCCCACCCCTTTCAAGCCGTCGCTCAGAGCTCTCTGAGAAGCTGTCTCCCGGGCCATGGTCCTTGGTGAGACAGCCCAGGTAAAGTTAAACGCGTGACTCACGCTTTGAGTGGGTGGGTTGGTTTTTTTTTTTCAGTTGACGCACCAAACTGATGATGCCTCCCAAATTAAATACCCTGATTCCCCCGGCGGTGTCTGAATTTCCCCGAGGATAGTGCCCAGTCTCCTGCAGGAGAGGACCCTCCTGCTTCTCTCTGTGCCGCTTCTGCCAGGCGCCTACCACAGGCTTCCTGACTGCATCGCGCGTCTTCAGCCCTGTGCACCTCTGCCCCTCCGCCCGAGACGCTGACCCTCCTTCACTTCTTCAGTCACCCAACTGCTCCCGGGCCTTCGAGACCTGACCCAAGCGTCACCTCCTCCAGGAAGCCTTCCCTGAGCACTCAGCTGCCCCCCGGTCTGAGCCGAGCTTGGGCGCCCCCGGGGTGGCCCTCCTCCCTCCACGTGCCGTGGCCGTGGAGGTCCAGGGCGAGGCTGGCCTGTCCTGTGAGCCCCAGCTCTGAATGCCAGCACAGGGCAGATGCACTGGGAAGGGACAAAGACAGCTAATAACTGGGAATGGGAGCGGCCCACAGGACCCGACTCCCCATCACAGAGGGAGGGAAGTGAAAGTCGTGTCCAGCTCTTTGCGACCCCATGGACTGCAGCCCGCCAAGCCTGCCAGGCCCCTCCATCTGTGGGATTCTCCAGGCAGGAATGCTGGAGTGGGCTGCCATTTCCTTCTCTAGAGGGTCCTTCCGACCCAGGGACGGAACCCGGGTCTCCCGCGTTGCAGGCAGACGCTTTACCATCTGAGCCGCCAGGGAAGGCATGGAGGGAGGGGCCGCTATTAAATGGGCTCCAAGAGCATTTTCAGCTCCAGCATTCCACCAGTTGTCCTCATACTAAAAACTATGAACAGAGCTTAACATAAAAGGTCTTTCCACGGACTGCTGGCTGTGCTCAGCATTTATCACCATCCGTGTGCCCCGGGACCACGGGATCGGCGACCCGGCAAGACAGAGCTGAGCGCACTCATGAACCACGTGGCACCACCGCCCCCCACCCCTGCCGCAGGCGCCGATCCTCAGACCTCAGTTCTGACCTCAGCTGTGCCCAGAGTCGGGGACCAGATGTGCCTCCCAGCCCAGGGCCCCAAGGGCGTGCGAAGCCCTCACACTAGGGAAATAACGTGCAGGCCCGTCATGAACAATGTAGTGTTTGCATTTTGCACATTTTCCTGTGTCCCTGTGTTAGGATCGTCCTTTCCAGAAGTACAGGGTCACTAGGCACACGGGGGAGAAGAAGGGGAGCATTAATCGGAGCCTCCCTGGGACTCAAGGCCACGCCTGGGCGGAGAGGGGAGCGGCCTGCCTCCTCCTCCCAGCTGGCCCACGGCATCCCCTGCGGGGGCCGCCTTCCCTGCTGCCCACTCTGACCTCTCAGGCTGCACCCAGCTGTGCATGTGTTCACACTCTGCTATTTTGCGTGTGCGTGTGAAGGTAGGGCATTACATATTCTTTTAACGCGGATCAAAGCAGCCCATGTGGAGAGTTTGCAGTGACGGCCCGCTACTACAGAACAGCGGGTCCCGGTGCCACCTGAGGTACCAGTGTGACCTCCCCAGGCCGGCTCTGGAAGGCAGGGACACCCACGGGGTGATGGGCAGGTTGGCGGCACTTCTGTCACACCTGTGATCGGTGCTCCGTCCTGGCATGGGGAAGCTTCTGGCAGCCGAGCGGCAGCGTGAGACATCGTGTCCCCTCGCCGCCCGGTTCTCCTGCCTCGTCAGTGGGCGACGCACTTGGCAGTCACCCTGCTTCCTGGAACCCGCACCCAGAGTCGCCCATGGAACCCCCACGTTGCCAGGGACGCTGTCCGTGGGGTCCCGGGCTCCTGGCACCCTCTGGACATCCTACTCTGCGTGTAACACCCTCCCCAGTAGCCCCCAGGACAGAATACTGCAGAGTCTCTTTTTGAGACCACGTAAAAATAAGGTATCTTTATTCCACCCGCATAACCAACTGGTGATTTGATTGAAGTTTAGGGTGCGAAGTCATTTTTCCCTCTGACCTCCTAAGGCTTTTCCCACTGAGTTTCACCTTCGACTTTGTTGTTGAAAGTTGGGAGGCCATGGGAATGCCTCCCCGACCTCAGCTGTCCCCAACGCCTCCAGCCCGCATGCTCCCACCTCCACCGGGACTAACGCCACATCCGCGGGAAACACAGGCGATCCGGTCCCAGCGGCTCTGCTCAGACGCCCGTGACCGCGTGACCGCGTATCTGCAGCTCAGCCTCCCAGGGCCTCCTCCCACCACGGAGAATGTCCTTGGGCAACACGGGCCCCTCTGATGGCAGACTGGTCTTGGGACCCCTGGCACTGGGGAGCTGTCCTTGGCCATGCAGCTTCCCTGTCCTCCCTCCCCCGCCTCCACCCGCAGCTGGAGCTCCTCCCCCGTGAAATCCTTGCCTTGTCGCTCTGTCCACGGCCACCGTGGCTCCTTGTCTTCATCTTCGTGTGTCCGCATCGTCTTAAAATCCTCACAGCACATTCCAGTGGGGCTCTGAGTATGAGTGAAGATAACTCCTGCGATCACCCCCGTTTACTGGAAAGCCTGAAACTGCAGTGTTAGGGCGACCCCGTGAATGCAGCTGGCCTAGTGGGGAGACCCGGGGCTCTGCCCCGCAAGCGGGGACAGCGCGAGGACTGGGGGCAGGTCCGCGGTGCTCAGGGTGTGCGCACACGTGACAGGTGAGTTAATAGCATTTTCATAGTAAAGAATGCTGCCCACAGACTCTGCCTGCTGGAGCTGGACTTCATCGCTTTGGGAGTGGCTCCTGTGCGTCAGGGTCCCAGGGATGTGAAGCAGAACTCGGGGGAGCGGAACTGAATGCAGCCGCTGCGGACGGGGCGGGCCTCGGGATGGGGGCAAACCCACTCTGGAGGTAAAGCAGGAACCCGTTACGGGCAGAAGGCCCCAAACTTGGGCGCACGATGAACCTTAGTGGGGTGAGGGAGCGTGAGGGGCTGAGAAACCTGGATGCGTAGTTGGGGGGGGGGTAGAAAGGGGCGTGGCCACTCCTGGCGCCTGGGGATGGAGTTGGGGAGGGGTGTCACAGTAGGGACGGGATGGGGGTCACCCATCCCACGTGGGGGGCCTTCCCCTCCTACTCCTGATGCGTCCTCATCATCGGATGTGGGAGCAGCCCTGAGCAGGTCACGCAGGAGGGCCTGGTTCTCCCTATTGCCCCTGCGTTTACAGTCTTCACCCAGCACTTGACGGCCCCCGCGCTTCCCTGTGGGGCAGTGGGATCTGTTCCCTTTGGGGATTTATCTCCCTGAAGAGCAGACCTGCTCTTCACAGCTGCTGACGTGTGTCCCCTGCGGGTTGTGGGTGGTGAGAGCCACGCCTGTCCAAAGAGCGCAGCCCATTCTGCAGTACCAAGCGCCTGCCGGAGGGGCTTCCACACAGACACACCAGGCCAGGAAGGGCTGGCCCCGTGCGCGGAGGCGCTGGGGGTGCTGGGGACCTGGGCCTGGTGTCACGGGGCGCCCGAAACCCCTTCTGCCCTGGACCTTGGTCTCCTGCCATGGGAAGTTGGGAGCAGGGGGCTGTCCCCAACGGATGTCCTCCCGGCTCCAGACACACCAGGAGAGTCTGCCTGCAGATGGTGGGAGTCCACGCAGGCCCTCAGTGTACATGAAGTCGCCGTTCTGAAACCAGCCCCTCCCCATGGCTACCAGGTGGAGAAGCCAGCCTCCTTCCCCAGCAACCAGCTCAGCAAGCCCGGGAACAGCTGGGCCGGTGTGGCCGGGGTCAGGGTCAGAATGCCAGTTCCGACACTTTCCTAATTGCTGCCTCCACTTCCAATTTAGGACCAACTCTGGAAAGCCTAAGTCATCCCTCTAGGCGGTCACGTGGGAGCCCCGCTTGCAGGCCCACCCCAGCACCCGGCGCCCCCAGACACTGTACCCCGAGGCCCCCTCCCATGGGGAGGCTGCCCCCAACTGCGGCCCACGGGAGCTCCGGCAGCTCTAAGGAAGCAGCCCCCTCGGGCTCATCAGGGCCCTTCGTGACCCCCACAGCACTGGACTGAACCTCACTGCTGTCCTCCGGGCCCTACCCCAAGCTCTCCCCAGAGTCTCACCGCCCAGAAGCAGAACATGGGTGGCTTTCCCGAGGTAGGTCTTGGCCGCAGGTTGCGAGCTCCCAGGGCTGCTGGGGGCCCGGCCAGCGTTTGGAATTGCTCTCCTTGGAAACACTCATCTCCATGTCAAACAATCAACCTACCCTCTGACCTTCAGAAGATTACTTTTGAACTTGGCACTTCCGGACGGCAAGTAACCCAGACTCATCCATGTGTCTGTCTGAGGTCACGTCTCTCATCTGTGTGTACGCGTTACTTCTCAGAGCTCCCCGAAGCTGACGGGCCCATCCCCCCATCCCCAGGGGTGGCCGGGTCTCTTGTGGAGGCTCAGATGTCTAGGGCGTGCTTTGGTGTCCTGGTTGGGTGCCCTCAGGGGTGTAGAATTTATATTCAAACAAGTGGCAGATGGTTGGAATATGTTTTCAGTCCCTGTCCATGATGACAATTTAAAGATGCAGGTCACACCCTATCAATCAGGGACCTGTCAGCATTTCTGCAGTAAAAATGTACTAGGTCTACAGTGTAGCCCATTGAAAACATTTTAAGAAAATAGTATTATTCATAATCCCAAATTCAGTTCAGTCCCTCAGTCATGTCCGACTCTGCGACCCCATGGACCGCAGCACACCAGGCCTCCCATCACCAACTCCCAGAGTTTACCCAGACTCATGTCCACTGAGTCGGTGATGCCATCCAACCATCTCATCCTCTGTCATCCCCTTCTCCTCCTGTCTTCAATCTTTCCCAGCATCAGGGTCTTTTCCAGTGACTCAGTTCTTCCCATCAGGTGGCCAAAGTATTGGAGTTTCAGCTTCAGCATGAGTCCTTCCAATGAACACCCAGAACTAATCTCCTTTAGGATGGACTGGTTGGATCTCCTTGCAGTCCAAGGGACTCTCAAGAGTCTTCTCCAGCACCACAGTTCAAAAGCAAACCCCTCCTAAAACCAAATATTTCAGTGAACAACCTCAGAGGAGGGGGGAAAAAAAAACTACGAAACCCCAACAGTTAAGGAGAAAAAGTGCTAATTTTGTGAGAAATAAACCGCCCTTGATTTGTGAGGGGAATTCCTCTGCTCCAGGATTTGTCACTTTATGCTCCGTAACTCTCCAGCATAGGAAGTGGAAGGCCTGGCTGGCCCTGAGGCTTTTGCCAGCTCTTCGGCCTTTCCCGCACAAAGGCCTGCTCAGCCCTTCACCAGGGGGGCCAGGCGTGGCAAGCGTCTAACTCCAGCTGTACACATGCCTGTGTTCCCGCACGAGCCTGGGGGAGCCTGGCTGGGACCCCAGCACAAGCCTTCTTCCCGCACAGTGAGGAGAGCTCGGGGCCACAGATGCGCGTGCCAAGAGTGTCAGTCACAGGGTAGGTTACGACTCTTTGCAACCCCATGGACTGTCGCCCACCAGGCTCCTCTGTCTGTGGGGTTCTCCAGGCAAGAACACTGGAGTCGGCTGCCATGCCCTCCTCCAGGGGAGCTTCCCGACCCAGGGAGTCAACCCGAGCCTGCGTCTCTCACACGTTCCGCATTGGCGGGTGGGTTCTTTACCGACTGAGCCATGAGGGAAGCCCAAACAGTTGGTAAGCCCCAAGAAGGATGTACTGGCTCTCTGGCCGAGGTCCTGAGGACCAGTGCCGCAGGCTTTGTAGAGACAGGCAACTTGGAGCAGAGAGCCCTGCCCAAGTGTTCAGACTGCTTTGCCAGCAGGAAGTGTGGCTGGCATCCCTGGCTGCCTCTCTGCCTTCTAACCCCTGGGATGAGTCACAGGGCCGGGGCCTGAATAAGTCTCCTTCAGTTCAGTTCCATTCAGTTCAGTCACTCAGTCGTGTCCAACTCTTTGCGACCCCAAGGACTACAGCATGCCAGGCTTCCCCGTCCATCACTAACTCCTGGAGTTTACTCAAACTCATGTCCATCAAGTTGGTGATGCCATCCAATCATCTCATCCTATGTCATCCCCTTCTCTTCCTGCCTTCAGTCTTTCCCAGCATCAGTTCAGTTCAGTTCAGTCTCTCAGTCGTGTCCGACTCTTTGCAACCCCATGGACTGCAGCACGCCAGGCCTCCCTGTCCATCACCAACTCCTGGAGTTCACTCATACCCACGTCCATCGAGTCCGTGATGCCATCCAGGCATCTCATCCTCAGTCGTCCCCTTCTCCTCCTGCCCCCAATCCCTCCCAGCATCAGAGTCTTTTCCAATGAGTCAACTCTTCGCATG
>SJYF01000810.1:1276854-1297901 GCA_006410515.1 Procapra przewalskii | reverse complement strand
AGTCCAACTCTCACATCCACACATGACCACAGGAAAAACCATAGCCTTGACTAGACGGACCTTTGTTGGCAAAGTAATGTCTCTGCTTTTGAATATGCTATCTAGGTTGGTCATGACTTTTCTTCCAAGGAGTCTTTTAATTTCCTGGCTGCATGAGTCTCCTTAGAACAAACTAAATGGGTGACATCAGGTTGGTTAACACCCAGGATGGCCTCAAAGGGGACAGAACTCACCCGGAGGCAGCAGGGGCTAGACTGGCCTGGTCACCCTTGGTACCAGCGCCTGGTTCCCTTCGCTCAGCCCGGACCCCTCTGCGCTCGGCCCTCCCCTGCACCCTTGGCTCCTGCCCCTCTGCGCTGCTCGCACGCATGATCTGAGCTCCTTTCCTAGATTACAGGGAGGCTAGGACCCTTGGAACAACCTGTGCCTGGATCCCAAATTGCATAGCACCTAAGAGACAGTTAGTCACGTGAAAGAAACCCCATACATTAAAGCAAGGTTGCGAACTTCCCTGGTGGTGCAGGGGATAAGAATCCGCCTACCAGGGCAGGGGACACAGGATCAATCCCTGGTCTGGGAAGATTCCATGAGCCGTGCAGCAACTAAGCCTGTGAGCGACAGCTACTGAAGCCTGGGTGCCTAGAGCCTGCCCTCCGAAGCCCAGGAGCCACAACCAGAGACAGTCCTCACAGCAACGGAGACCCAGCACAGCGACCCCCCAAAACCCCACGAGACTGCCAAAGGGCAGGGAAGGAAACAGCCACAGGAATCCAGTCTTGAGACTTGGAAATCCCAGTTTTCTGACTCAGAACTGAGAGACACGGGGGAACAGTGGAGAGGGGAGGTTCCGCTGGGATTCCCACACCCAGGACTACCTGTGCAGCCAAAAGCGCTTTTATTCGTCAAGTGTTTCGATCAGATTTTAAAGCTGCTTTACTCTTTACTGCCTGGAGAGGAAAGCAGCGCTCGTCGGAGTACTTTTTCCTAGTTCTCCTCTTTTTGTCCAGCGAGATCAACAAGCCAGCCGGCTGCAAGGAAGGGACCGCCTTCTGCTTCTGGAAAAGTGAGAGTGAAGTTGCTCAGTCGTGTCCAACTCTTTGAGACCTCATGGCTCCTCCGTCCATGGAATCTTCCAGGCAAAGATACTGGAGTGGGTTGCCATTTCCTTCTGGAGGAGCTTCAGAAAGCGAGGGAGGGGCCAGACTCTTCTGGAATCCCTCAGACGCGTTTTGCAAGTAGACACAGGCGCGTCCTCTACCCTCAAAGCCCTACCACATCTCCTCTTGGCTGAGTCGCCAGTCAGCACCTCTGCTCCAGAAGGCGGGAGACGCTCTTTCCCCGCACCGGGCAGGCAGGAGGCCTGAGACTCACTGTCAGCAGGGAGCATCCCTCCATCGCCAAGCCCTCGCTCCAGGACAGCTGCGCCACGTTGGTCTCTTGGTCCCCGCCTGGGTGGATGTGCCAGAGAGCAGTCACAGAGACGCATCCAGCCTGGGGCCTTCTTCAGCTTCACGACGGTGGACCCACGTGTGCCCATCGCCACGGGGCAGCTGGGCGGACACCTGTGTCTCGGGGTCCCTGGCATAACTGGTGACCAGTCTTTGGTGAACAGGGCTCCTCCTGGGCTGAAAAAGCATAAACCCTGCAATGCCGAGACTTGTGTTGACTCTTGGGTTCCCAGGGCTCATTTCTGTCTTCTTTTAACAGCCATTTGATGGACTGGGAGCTCCTAACGAGAGATATCGCTAGACGAAATAGCTATTAGGTTGGGAACTTGGGTGTCTAAACAGGCATATCTTTCTAAATTGCAAATGACTAGCTGGTTCACAGACTTTAGCTGTGACAAGCATAATGCGTTGCTTAAGTGGCCTAAACGGGTTTGTTTTGCTCTCGCATATCAGCCCCAATGCTCTCCCAGCAGGAAACTTAACAGCAGAATAAATAAATGAATAAAATTGTGTTGACTGGAGAGGAAAAGAAAAATGGGCATCTTTCACCAAATACTACAAGGCAAATAAACTGCGAAGTCGCATTTCAGGCAGAATCGACAGATACAATGTGTCTGCGCTTGCTCCACTGTCTCACTAGGGCACAAGTGCAAAGCTTATGTGAGAATTACAAGAGAACACAGGGTTGATACAATTTTGCGTTTCTTAGTCCTTTTAAGATACTGCTGTTGGGCTGGAAAAATATGAATGATATGGAAAAGGCGTCAACTCAGTTATTTTTAAATGAAAAAAGGGTTGACACTTAAAAGAAAAATTACGAAGTATACTTTTCCAAACTGAAAAATTCCTTTGTAATGCAATCAGTCAAGGTCTAATTTTGAACTATCGCCTCTTGCATTTGGGCGCATGGGCAACCTTGTTTTCCTAAAGCGGAATATCCTGCATGGCCTGGTTTGAGCTCACCTGCTCCCCACCCGTGTTTCCCTTTCAGTAAATAGAGAAGAGGAAGGGCGCAGCATTTAAGGAGATGACTGCTTTAGGAGCCTAAATGACTCAGCATTTTCTAAAGGGCTATTCAAGGACGCACTAGATAAAGTCAACAAGATCCTTAGATTTCCTCCTGCTCTGTGACCACCACCATCCGCAAAGTGGTTACAATGCTTAGAAATGAAATAAGAGAAGCAGACGGTGGATCTGGTTGGCTTTGGAGAATTTACTCAATTGTTAATTCACTTAACTGGCCATCTTTAACCTTATGTTTATCAAATGTCTAACATATTACCCAGACATATGAAACCGGCTTAAATCTTCAAACGCAACTTCACCCCATGTTCTAAACACAGGCTTTCTTGGGGAACTGTCCACATGCTTTCCTGGGGACAGCCACTGGCAGGTGTGGGCACCACGGCTCACACATGACAGTCACCGAGAGGGAAATCCAGGCGGTGTGAGGCGGCTACGGGCGGTCTTGTCAGGACATCTGAGAAGACAAATTATGTTCTCTCTTTGTTGTTTTCTTTCTAAACATATTTGACAATCGAGCTTTTATTAACATTTGTGTTCTCTGAGATGATGCTTTTGTACATCACCTGTGCTATTTCAGCATGAGGTATCAATCATGGATTAAGGACAAGATCTTGTACAAAGAATATTTATGTCTTAATTGTCTTGAAAGCTTGGCATAGTAATTGAAAATTCAAAGGTCAAAAATGCTCCTTTGTTTTTCCTATTTTTCAAGAAATCAAGAGACCAGCAACACAAAGATTGATGGAAATACATTTCCCTTGTCTCTTTGGCACATTTTAGTAAATGGAGAAAGGTGTCAGGCTGTCAAGGCTCCGTGATGGCTCCCGTCTAAAGGTGAATATGCCGTTGAATGCCTCCTAATAGAGATACTGCCTTAGAGGTAAAAAAGACTAACAGACAAGTCATGAAAGAGCTCATTATGAAGGGATGTGAACACTGGAAGATACACTTAACCTCAACAGCAATCAAATATGAATGAAAGCCCAACCTAGATGTCATGATTCACCAGTCAAATTATCACACACGAAAATGTATTAATCACAACTATGGTATGAGATCCAGTCTTTCTGGGACTCTAACTGAAGGAAAGAATCTCAAATCCGAAGATACACAGAGGAATTTGTTCATTCCAGCAGCACACATAATAGAGAAACACAGGACACATTCTAAATACCACCAACAGAATAGATAACCAGGTCAGAAAATAGCCATGCGATTATCGAGGCTTAGTCAACAGTGTAGTGACTATGTATATATCCTTTCAGTGACAAGCATCAGAATAAGAGGTGTAAACTACTATGGATAAAATAAATAAGCTATGAGGATGTGTTGTACAGCACAGGGGATATTTTATAATAATGGTAAATGGAATATAATCTTTAAAAATGGTGAATCACTATGTTGTAGATCTGAAACTTATAAAGTTTTGTAAATAACTATACCTCAATAAAAAAACAAGTGAAAGTCTCATTAGAGAAAAAGAAATATGAACCCTGACCCATAACTTACATCGTAATAAAAATGAACTCAAAATGGATCACAGACTTAAATGGAAGACCTAAAATCATAAAACGTCTATCTAGAAGAAAACATAGAAGAAAATCTTTGCAGCTTTGGTTAGGCAAAGATTATGTAAAACCCTAAAACCATAACCATAAAACGGAAATGACTGATAACCTGGACTTCATCAGAATTTAAAACCTCTGCTTTTTGATACTAACGATTATGAAAAAACAAGCCACTGACTTGGAGGAACATGTGATAGAAATTTGCTTTCATGTCATGAAAAGAATTCTCAAAACTCAATAATAAGAAACAAACCACCCAGACTTAAACTAGGGAAAAAGTTTGAATGAGGATACACGGGTGGCACACAGGCATGGGACAAGAGTTCAGTGTCCTAGGTCATAGCAGGGGACTCAGACAAAACCATAATGAAACACCATGGCACATTTGTTGGAATGGTTAAAGCTGTAACCATTTGCTCTGCTGATGTGAATGCAGAATGGCACAGTTGCTTTGGAAGCCAGCTTGGCAGTGTCTTATAGGTAGATGTATATTTCTCGTATTATCCAGAAACGTCACTCCTATTTACTCAAGGAAAGTGAAGCAAGTGAAGCTTATGTTCACTCAAAAACCTGTTTGCGAATGTTGACAGTGCTTTATTTCTACTCACCCACAACTGAAAACAGCTCAGATAAGCTGTGGGATGCATTTAACCCTGAATCTTCATTGGAAGGACTGATGCTGAAGGTGAAGCTCCAGTGTTTTGGCCATTTGATGCGAAGACTCAATCTATTGGAAAAGCCCCTGATGCTGGGAAAGACAGAAGGCAAAAGGAGAAGTGGGCAGCAGAGGGTGAGATGGCTGGATGGCTTCACCAGCTTAATGGACATGAATCTGAGCAAACTTCGGGAGGGCGTGGAGGACAGGGGCGCCTGGCATGCTGCAGTCCATGGGGCTGCAAAGAGTCTGACACAACTTATTGACTGAACAACAACTACTAGACAGAGCAAGATAAAATTTAAAAGCACATCAGTTGTTGCCAAGGACCGTCGCTGGGAGAGGCATGACTGAAAAGGAACAGGAAGGAATCTGGGGAGATTTTAACTACTCTACATCTGACTGAGGTGGTGGCTCGGTAATTCTATGTGTTTGTCAGAACTCAGAGACTTGTACACTAAAAGCAGTGAATTTTGCTCTTTATTCTTATGAATAAACTTTTGCCAATTGAGGGAAAATGACAGGTTCTGGACACAGGTGGTGCGTGTCCATCCATGGACACGAATGTACTTAATGTTACTGAACTGTACATTTGAAAATGGGTGCAGTGAAAAATTATGTTTTGTATATTTTACCACTATAAAAACAAGATTTCATAATTGCTAATTTCATTATTTTTTTAATATTCTATTTTGCCTTTTGGCGATAGCAACTGTACTGTCCACTGAAGAAAGTGTATAATGTGAGAGTTGTGGGTTAAGTCTTATTTGGGGCAAAATGAGGACTATGGCCTGGAAGACAGCATTGCAGATAGCTCCGAGCAACTGCTCCACAGAGCTGGGGGGAAGGCCAGTATATATGTGATTTAGGTGAAGGGAGAGCGCACACAGTGAAGACAGATATTTTGCAGAAAGTCTCTGCCAGGCACAAGCAGCAGAGGCCACCAGAAAGCACTTCAGCACTTTTCTAGACATGAGGAGATGCAAGAACTGGATTCATAAAACCTCCTGAAAACATCTAAACATCCGAAGACCTGTTCAGCCTATTTTTCCTAGAGTACAGAGCACCTCATCCCTGATGTCCACTCTGAACTCCTTTCAAGGAGTGTTGAAGGTCAGCGGCTGCAGTGGCTCACGGTTTGACCCAGTCACCAACTTGTATTGGGAGTACTTAAAGCACATTCATCTCTGTCATATTACGGATCCCCCTCCCAATACAGCCCACTGAGCCTCAGATGTTCAGTCACTAAGTCAGGTCCGACTCTTTGGGACCCTATCAGCAGCATGCCAGGCTCCTCTGTCCTTCACTAGTCCCCAGAGTTTGCTCAGACTCATGTCCATTGAGCGGGTGATTCTATCCAACCATCTCACCCTTTCTCGTCCCCTTCTCCTCCTGCCTTCAATCTCTCCCAGCATCAGGGTCTTTTCCAGTGAGTGGGCTCTTTGCATCAGGTGGCCAAAGTATTGGAGCTTCAGTTTCAGCATCAGGCCTTCCAATGACGATTCAGGGTTGATTTCCTTCAGGATTGACAGGTTTGGTCTGGCTTGGAATGACCCCCTTTAACTTGGAAGACAGGTCCCGTAGGCGGTCTGATGAGCTGAGGCACGCTGCCTGCAGGTGGCGCCCTTCCCCGCCCGGCTATCCGCCCCCACCCGGCCGGTTCATCTCCAGAAAGCTTAAGTGCTCCTTGCTTCTCCTTTGCTGAGTGACAGCAAGGGTATTTCCTGAAGCTATGCGTGGGTTTTTGGAAAGAAGGACAGTTTGGTCACTAATTAATTTTACTCAGTAGCTGGAGCAGAGATTTGCGTCAATAAGATTCAAAACTCACGTATCAAATGCCTCTGTTCCCTTAGCTTTCTGTGACACAGAAAACAAAAGTTTCATGAAATAGCTGTTCAGCTAGGTTCAGCACTCTCTGACGGGGGAGCCTGGTGGGCTGCCGTCTATGGGGTCGCACAGAGTCGGACACGACTGAAGCAACTTAGCGGCAGCACTCTCTGATGGTTTGCATTCTGTTCTATACTAAAGGACCGGTTGTATTTTTAAAGTGCTGCTCATGACCCACTAAGCTGACTTCGTCACCCAATGCTAAGCAGTGAGCGTGCTTTGAAAAACATCCCTAGTGAGCTTGGCTACACATCCTTTGTACGTGTGCCAGGTTGCTTCAGTCGTGCCCAACCCTTTGTGACCCCATGGACTGTAGCCCACCAGGCTCCTCTGTCCGTGGGACTCTCCAGGGAAGAATTCTGGAGTGAGTTGCCATGCCCTCCTCCAGGGGATCTTCCTGACCCAGAGATCAAACCCACACCCCCTGGGTCTCCGGCATCGGCAGGCAGACTCTTTACCACTGGAGCCACCTGGGAAGTCCACCCTTCAGTCTCATTTACAACTTTTGTAGGGGAAAGACTGAAGGTCTTTTAACTGTGTGTGGGAACTGAATATTTCTTTAAAGTTAAAAACTGTAAAAAAAAAAAAAAGTCCTTACCTCTTAGACCCTCATTTCCTACGCCCATGACTCGCACCAAGCCTGCTTCAGCCCCAGGACCGCCTCGCTGGTCCTCACCCCTGCACGCACCGTCCTGCCTCAGGGCCTTTGCACCGGCTCTTCCTTCTGCCTGAAGCATCTTCCCCCAGATATCCCGAGCCGAGGCCCTCACTCCCGCAAGCCTCGGCTCCAGCGACGCCTCAGTGAGGCCCTCCCTGACCGCTGGCTGAAAGCTACAGCCACACCTCAGTCAGCCTCGCCCTGCTCTTCATGCCCTAGTCATCTCACCTCACTATTTAGTAAATTTATTTGTTGCTTATTGTCTGTTTGTCCAAGTTAGATCATAACACCAGAAGGGCTGGGGTCTTTCTGTCTCTGCATCTGGAAGATACTTAACAGGCGCTGATGGAGTTTCTTGAATATTCTCTACAGATTAGAATGGGTGGATAGACGCTTCACATTGTTTCTAGTCTGGTGAAGAGAAGCCAGGAGCGCGGCTCTGCTCTCACCTGTGCCCACAACCCAGGTTCAGGCCGACAAGATGCTTCTCAGAGGGCGGGCCTGCAGCAGAGTCACTCTCCACGCTCACCACAAAGGCAGATTCCGGAACTCACCCCAGACCTGCTGACTTAGACTGTCTAAGGGCCGGGCCCAGGAGTTTGTATTGTAAATAAGCCCCAGTCCCCACTAACTAGCTTTTTGGACTTTGCAGTTACCAGCACGTCATCCGACTAACCCAGACTGTGCGCACACGGCTAGCAAGAGCTGAGTCACGATGGCGGTGGAACTGGTGGCCGTGGGGGTGGGGCTGAGGCCGGTGCCGGCGAGGAGTAATCAGGCTGCAGCTGGTTCATACCCACCCAATGCCGAGCACCACCCAGCACAGTAACCCATTTACTCCTCTCCACAGCCCCAGAGACCAGCATGTTATCACGCGCTCTAAAAACGAGGAAGGGGGCAGAGAGCAAGGACAGTTTGTTTAAGGCCATGGGCCGGTCCAAGCGAAGCCACGTGTACTGACCTGGTTTCCTGAGTGTACCATTTCACTGCATAGAATTTGGTTCCAACTGCTACTTCTTCAAAATAAAAATAACATGGAGAGGGTAGGAGAGGGTGAGATATATGGAAAGAGTAACATGGAAACTTACATTACCATATGTAAAATAGTTAGCCAACGGGGAATTTGCTGTCTGGCTCAGGAAACTCAAACAGGGGCTCTGTATCAACCTAGAGGGGGGGATGGGAGGGAGGTTCAAAAGGGAGGGGATATATGTATACCTATGGCTGATTCATGTTGAGGTTTGACAGAAAACAAAATTCTGTAAAGCAATTCTCTTTCAATTTAAAAATAATTTCTAAAAAATAAGCGAAAAAGGGAAAAACAAATAATCATATTTTTTGCAAAAAAAATCTACAATGAGGTCAAATAAAATCGAGACGGAACTATCCAAAGCAGGCCAGTGCTTGTAAATGCTCATGAGCCCACAAGAGGTGGCCTGGGTCTCCTGTCCTCCGGTGTCTGAGACACGCAGGCGGGCGGGAAGGTGGCCCCCCATGCTTTCTGGCCTGGGAAGCAGCCCTGCCGCTAGGCCGCCTGGGCCCTTGGTGGGCTCTTTACCAGCTGAGCCACCAGGGAAGCCCCCAAATAGTGGAGTGGATAGCCTGCCCCTGCTCCAGCAGGTCTTCCCCATCCAGGGATCGAACCAGGGTCTCCTGCACTGCAGGCGGCTCCTTCAGCAATTGCGCTATCAGGGAAGCCCTGGGAGATGGCAGGTCGCTTCAGTTCCCACTCCCTGGTGACCTGACACCGGGGCTTCAAGTCTGAACAGACTGTGCCTGGACACCCCCGCCCGTCTTCACACCTCAGGGCCACCTGGGGGCCCAGACCAGCACTGGCTCACTCCCGAGACGCAGCTATTCTAAGCTCCCAAGGGCAAGCTCTCCATGTGGGGTGACGGAGGCTGTGGCGGTGTGGGCTTCCTGCCTCCCTCCGCTCGCCAGACCCCACCCCTGGGGCCTTGGACTTCCCTGAGGGACGCTTTCAAAGCGCTTAGGGCAGCCGCAGTAACCGGCTCCCCTCATCCTTCCTTTGAAGACTTCGTATCCGTGCTCTTATGTTTCAGTAGGGCACGTGGCCTGTGGGCTGAGAGCTGTGTGAACAGTATGGAATCGTGAAACTGTGTATCCAGGTCGGGCAGAGGGTAACAATGTCCCTGGCGCTGACTAGCACCCATCTGTTTCTATCGTTCCGCAGGAGAACCTCAAAGATAAAGGGATTTCTTCTGGGGCATTTACACCCCTGTTCGGAGCAAGCACCTGTTAATGGTCCAGCCAGCAACCTGCCCACTGCAGCTTTCCCATCTCAGAGAACCCTCTGTGCTCCAACACGACCCAACAGTGATAACGATTGAGGTGAGTGTCCAACGAAAACAGCCGAAGGAGCAGACCCCAGGCCGCCACCTACCCAAGGGGCAGGTGTCAGTGCTGCTGACAAGTCCCAGATGCTAAATAACACAGAGCGCCAGCCCACGAGAAAGAGGGAAATGGTGTGTGTGTGTCTATACGTGGGGGTCCCTTTATCTGAGAACTAAGAGTGAGGAAACATGCAAGTTGTCTGTTGCAAAGTAGAGACTGAGAAAGAGGGAAGTCAGAGACCATTGTAGGGGATGGTGAGTACGGGGCGCAAAAGATGGGGGATATGGAGGGGCGTCAGGGATGGAGAGCAATACCCCGCTGATTATGCCCTTAGCAGGCTTGGGGTTAGAAACAAGTTCATGTCATGTCAATCAGTAAGAATGGAGGGAGACCTCCCGTGAGATACGCACAAACAAGAGAAACAAAAGGTGTGTTACAAACAAATAAAGCAACACAGAAGAGGCGGGACAAGGAGAGAACGAAGACTAGTGTGCTCTAGCTCATCTCACTATCTTAGCAGAGTGGACTGCTATGATAAAGTACCGCCGGACGGGGCAGCCTGAAAACACTTATTTCTCTAGGTTCTGGAGGCTGGATGTCCAAGATCAAAATCCGGCCGCACGGGTTCTTGATGAGGACCCTCTTCCGGCGGTCAGACGGCTGCCTTCTCGCCATGTGCTCACGTGGCAGAGAGTACATGACCTGAGCTCCAGTGTCTCTTCTCCTGAGGATGCTGACCTGTTGTGAGAGATCCACGCCCACGACCTCCCCTAAACCTGATCGGCCCTCAAAGTCTCATCTCTTAACATCACCACAATGCCGGGTAGTGTTTCAGCATAGGGACTTGGGGGTGGGCGTGAGGTACTCTGAAGCTCAAGGAGAAAGGACACGGGGTACAACTTGAAGGGTTTTCGAATGGCCAAATCTGGGACAATTCGAGCACGATGAGTCTTGATGATAATAGATCATGATCCACAGGACAGCATATGATTTCTTGAGTCTGTCCTGACATGAATAAACAAACAAACAGCCAGTAGTGAAAGGCCTTCCTTACAGCAGTGTCACAGGGATAAATGCAGAATGTGGAGTTAGAAAAGCATCCTTTGGCACCCAGTGTCTTCAGAATCAATTCACCCAAGAAGAATCGATGGACAGGGAGGGTTTGGATAGAGACAGTACATGTCCATAGTCCCAGAGTAGCTCCCTCCAGGCAGCTATCAACTACAGAGGGAAGAGCTAGTGGAGAAACCTGGAGGACGCCTCTGGGGTGGACCAGCTGGGCAGTTTCCCGAGGCGTCAGTCTACTGGGACACACATATCAAGAAACCCCTCTAGAAATGTAGAGGTGGGCAAAAGTTATGTTTGCTGGAATCCCGCTGAAGAAGAGTACTGTTTGCGGCTAGAAATACACTCCAAGCCACTCCTCCCCGAATCCCAAAGACCAGCGAAGGCAGCCCCTGACGGGGAGGGGTGGGAGGGGTAGGGTGGGGCTTTGTGGGGAGAAGAGTAGCTTCAGTTCAGTTCAGTCGCTCAGTCGTGTCCGACTCTACGCGACCCCATGGACCACAGCACGCCAGGCCTCCCTGCCCGTCACCAACTCCCGGAATCTACTCAGGCTCAGCTCCACTGAGCCGGTGGCGCCATCCAGCCATCTCCTCTGAAGGCTGCTCCAAACCCCGGCCGAGGAGCCGAGTAGTCGCTCTCAGATCTCCATCATGAAGACCTCAGTTCCTTCTCTCAGCACATTGTTTTTGGTCATTAAAAAAATTATTGGGTCACCCCTACTGTCCAGCACAAGGAACTATATACAATGTCTCGCAATACCCTATAATGGTACTCTTGGGCGTTTCCTATAATGGACAAGAACCTGAAAAGAATATGCATGTATGTATAATGCATTGCTTTGCCGTACGGCTGAAACTAACACAACATTGTAAAGTCTATTTTAAAATAGTTTAATAATAATAATAAATTTTTAGAAAATAAGGGAGGAAACTAAAAACAACTGGGCCACAGAGGCAAGGAATGAGGACACTGTCCCCATCTGTCCCTGCATGGAGACCACGCCCCCGGAACCGCTCATCCGCCATCCTCGGGGATTTCTGCAAAGCTTGGTTCCCATGTGGCCTCCCTGGCAGCCCCGGTTTGGGTTGGAGTGTCCTGTTCCCATAGAGCTCTGCACACCACCCCTCAGACTTCTGATCCCTCATCTCCTCATCTGTCTTCTATTTGCCTATCTCCAAGTGAACACAAGTTTCCACTCCACTTCCCAGTTAACACCCGTGCAGGTGCAACTATTTCACACCTACTCACACAAACACGTGCTCAGCAGGTGTGTAGGTGCCACTCTGCTGGTGGAAGACTATTTGGACCTTAATTTTTTCTGATCATTTTTCTCCATAGAAAAACCTAAATGCCCTCTTTTGGGGTTGCCTTTTAGTTGGAAGAACACTTAACAGATCTTTAGTTTAAAAAATAAGCTGGAAGAATCTGACAAAACTCAAAACAACCTAGAGAATGTTCTTAGGCAGTTCTGATTCAATAAAACCTCTCTTTTTTGATCAGTTACATCTCAAATTAGCCTTAAAAATCAGCATTTGGGTGAAAAATCAGTAGCTGACTTCATTCTGTTTCTACATTTAACTCAAAAAACAATTTCTAATACAACATTACACTGATTTTCAAGTGTTAAAAATTTCAGACTAGTAAATCTGAGGCTTTTGATATTTATGATGTCAAATGTTTACAAGTAAAATGGCTCAATGGAAAATAAAATATTGCAAGAAGAACGAAGTCAGAGAATTCAGATTATATTACCATATGAGTGGAATAAAAGCCTGATTTATTATGATGTGATCTTTCAGATATTCAATACATTTTAGAGACTGAGGTTTGCAACATGCCCAGCACAAAACACATGGAATTCCGTTGTGACTATGCAGCCTGTCCCCCGTACTCTGCCCGGGATATTTGCCATGTGTGTGCATGTCTTTATACCCTGGTTTTATAGGAAAATCTTCTCTATATACACATTTTAATCTTTATTCTTTTTTTGTCCAGCTCTCTGATCTGAGGTCTTTCCATTTTGGCATGTTTAGCGCTGGTTAACCACTCTCAGTTCGTGAGTATATCACACTCTATTCATGCATTCTTTTTTTTTTTTTTTTAATGTGCATTTCACAGAGAACTATAGTCAATATCTTGTAATCACCTATGCTGCTGCTGCTGCTAAGTCGCTTCAGTCATGTCTGACTCTGTGCGACCCTATAGACGGCAGCCCACCAGGCTCCCCCGTCCCTGGGATTCTCCAGGCAAGAACACTGGAGTGGGTTGCCATTTCCTTCTCTAATGCATGAAAGTGAACGTGAAGTTGCTCAGTCGTGTCCGACTCTTAGCGACCCCATGGACTGCAGCCTACCAGGCTCCTCCGCCTACAGGATCTCCAGGCAAGAGTGCTAGAGTGGGGTGCCATTGCCTTCTCCGAGTAATCACCTATAATGGAAAATAGTTTCAAAAATAACATATGTGGATATGTATAACTGAATCACCCTGCTGTGTACCTGTCATGTGATAAGCCAACCATACATGAATAAACGTATATATTAAGAAAAAATGTGCATCTGACCCTGTGCTTGTTTTGGGTTTCTATTCGTTTGGGAGTTCTGTTTGTTTTTGCTATAATCGACAATGCTGCAAGCACGTTCTGGTTCTTAATGCACATGTGTGAACATCTCTCTAGGGCGTGCACCGGCGGGAATATCGCTGAGACGAGCATATTCTTTTCTTCACTGAGTAATAACTTCACCAGATACCATCAAATCATTCCACAGGGCGGTTGTTCTGCTCTACTCTTGTATCAGCACCATCAGCGCTTGGGACTGTTGCCCTTTTGAATCCCTACCAATCTGGTGGGCAGGGATGTGCCCCAATGCGTGTGCCTCCTGCAGTTAGGCTTCCCAGCTTCTTGCATTGTCATTAGCCATCTCAGAATTCTCACCTGTCATCTGTGTGTTTACGTGCTCAGCCGCTCAGTTGTGTCTGACTCCTTGCAATCCCAGGGACTGTAGCCTGCTAGCCTCCTCTGTCCATGGGATTCTCCAGGCAAGAATACTGGAGTGGGTTGCCATGCCCTCCTGCAGGGGATCTGCCTGACCCAGGAATTGAACCCAGGTCAGCCTTTGCCCATTTTTCTAATGGGCTATTGGTTTTTATAATTATTAACGATTAGTGTATATGTATTCTGGGTACTAAAACTTTGTTAGTCATACACGTTGTAAGCATTTTTTCCTAGTTTATTTTTCCTAGTGTCTTTTCACATTTAAGTGACATTTTTAGATAATGAAGCAGTTTCAAATTTTAATGAGCTCCAGTTTACCAATCTCTAGCTGCTTTTGTTTTATTGTTTTTTTTTCCAATTTTTGTTTTTAAAAATCATTTACCCACTGAATTATAATTCTATGAAACAAACATTTATCAAAGCATATTTTTCTTCTAATTTCCAATGTAGTTCAATAAGAGAGATATATTAGTGGCTTTTAGGGCTTCCCTGGTGGCTCAGACGGTAAAGAATTCGCCTGCAAAGCAGACCTGCATTTGATCCCTGGGTCGGGAAGATCCCCTGGAGAAGGGAGTGTCAACCCACTCAGCATTCCTGCCTGGAGAATTCCATGGACAGGGGAGCCTGGCGGGCTACAGTCCACGGCGTCGCAAAGAGTGGGACACGACTGAGCGACTGACACTCTCACTTACACTTTTTGCCCATGGATGCACTTCGGTTGTCTCCACACTCAGTCATATAATGTTCTAAATGTCAACACTCTTTCTAGCAGCAAAACCTCTTTATAAGCATTTTTCAGTTCAAACAAGATATCCTATATATGAGTGATTATTGTTAAAAAAAAAAAAGATCTTTGAAGTGCTTAGGGACCTAATTCAATACCGAGAGCTTGAAAATTAACAATGGCTTAGTGTATGCTCTTAGATACGGTGACAGCATAAACCAGGACCTGTTCCCCTGGATCCAGACAGGCTGCTATTCCCTGAAGGCCTCCCCCTCCCCCGCTACTGGCACCGATTTCTGTTGCTTCACATCGATTTCTCCCTGGTCTGTTTAGCCTTGTTTAAAACTCCTTCCGGCCAGAGGGAACGTAAACTGCTCTTCCCTCCCAGCATTTAGTGTCGTAACTTATAAAAGACAGGTGGTGAACGAAAAATTGAACAAACATTTGGGGTATGCCATTAGGACAGGATTGTTCAGGCTTTATGCAGCTGGTAAATGTTTATCTATGGCGCACAAAGCAGCGATCTGCATCCGTTTCATTTTCTGCTGCTGAAGATTCCTTCCTTGCATTGCATACTATGTTAGCCTGACTCTGAAGTGGCGAGTAATCATTTTTGGACTCTGTCATTCCTGCCTCTTCCTTCACATGTGAGCCCGAGGCTCAGAAGGACACAGTCACCGGCATCTCCCAGGCCACCTTGTTCCAGCCTCGCTGTGTGGAAGGACGAACCCCGCCCAGGTTAAGTGCCCACCCCTGGGGGCAGCATGGAAGGCAGAAGGAGGGGGAGACAGTGGTAGTGGCTTCTGTTCTCTGCTGCTGCTGAGTCGCTTCAGTTGTGGGCGACTCTGTGTGACCCTATAGACGGCAGCCCACCAGGCTCCCCCATCCCTGGGATTCTCCAGGCAAGAACACTGCAGTGGGTTGACATTTCCTTCTCCAGTGCATGAAAGTGAAAAGTGAAAGTGAAGTCACTCAGTGGTGTCTGACTCTTCAAGACCACATGGACCGCAGCCCACCAGGCTCCTCCGTCCATGGGATTTTCCAGGCAACAGCACTGGAGTGGGTTGCCATTGCCTTGGAACAGGCCTAGCGTTCCGTCCTTTTTAAGCCCTTTGCAGGACACTGATCCTTCCTCCCATTTCAGAAGCTACAGGAACTTTGTGGCACATTTTCTGTGCTCCTGGTACAGCTCTCAATGCCCTTTGTGCATAAAGGAGGAAATGAAGGTCCGGCCATGTGCCTGCCACCAGGTTACACACCATAAAGGGCTCAGGGCTCAAAATGCTCAGGGCTCAGGCATGGCTTCGCGAGATTTGTCACTAGTCAAAATGATAAACAGCAATTTAATTTTTAGTTGCAATACACAATGACCATATTTGTTTTTCCAATCTGCAGTCAGTACTTGAGGATATTAGAATTAATTGCCAGCTTTGCAACAGGGGGATGGATGTCTAACTTCCTTCAGCAAGAAAGCGTTTTAATAATTTGGTCTTGTAGATTCGCTCTGGGACTGGGCTGTTCTTACGTGAACCACCTAGAACTATTGGTGGCATCAGATGGGGACTCCTGTGGCAGGGCAGCATCCTGGGCATTTCTGTGCCTCCACCGCCTCACCCCATGCTGGCACACCTCCTCTCGTGGTGGCTGGTGGGCAGCTAATGTTAACAGGAAGCAAATAAGCCAGAAATACGGGTCCTTCATGCTCAGGAAGGTAACCCTGAAGCTGAGGAGGGCACACCCAAGCGACTACTTATCAGTTGGCACAATGGGACAGTGAATGTGAGGATGTGGGCATTCAGACAACACAAATCGTTTGGACTTGGAAAGATTCAACAATGTTAGCAAGAAAAAAGACGGAAGCTTGAACTCACACTGAAAGCTAAGGTGTAACAGGGACCAGCAGGAAAAGGTGAGTTCTATTCATAAGCAGCTAAATTAAGAAGAATTAATTTAGAAAGTTAACATTCCCATTTCCAGGAGCACTGTTTTTCTTTTTGCTTTTACACAGATCTCAGTTTCATTATTCATATTGTCAGTAACTGCACAAAGCTCTCCACAACATGGGGCAAGGATCAGACTGGAGTGTCTCCTGGGTGGACCACTTGGTAGTGGCGGGGCCCTGTGAGTTTCATTTCATTCTCTGTTAAAACAACAAAGGAAGACAGTAACAAGGTTGAAAGGCCAGCCACTGCCAGCTGTGATGCCCACGGGCACTGTCCAGATCGACATTTTAAACATGTTTCTGAAGTGCGGTTGAACAACAATCAACAAAGCTAGGGCTTTTTCTTTCTCTGTCCCCTTCCCACAGTGAAAATGGGTTCCCTGTTTCCTCAAGGCCACGCTTTTGTTGCTTTTCTGCCCTGAAGATTACAGTTTATTTTCAGGGGAAGAAGAGGAGGTGTGTGTGTGTGTGTGTAGGTGTGAGTGTGTGTAGGTGTGTGTGGTGTGTGTGTGTGGTGGCTGTTCCCTTTCTCAGCCCACACAAGGGCTGTGCTCAGGACCCTGCCCATCTCTCTGGTCAATGCCTGATGGGTTCATGGAGAAAAAGCCTGCAGGATGGCGCAGGTCTTTCTGCCTCTGCAGCTCTGAGGGGCTTCATACTCTCAGGTTAGCCCACATGTGGACTTTGGATGTCATTGAACATTTTTAGCTGAATCTTAGTTCCAGCTTCTAAGATATTTTGCCTTGTCTGCTCCAGGAAAGCAAAGGCCCAGGTCCTGCCCTTCCTTGTAGATGTCTGTGTCTCCATTTCCTGTTGGCTGCTTTGGAACCCTTTGGTTCTCTGATGGATTGAGAAAATTGCCATTGATTATAATTTTTTCTTGTCATGAAGCTTGGCAGTGATGTTCTTTCCAGCTCTCTGTATATCTGAGATGAAACTGGAAATTTCTAATCTGCTTTTGCTGTTCTCCACTGAGTATTTAATTTCAAATATTGCATTTTCACCTCTAGAAGTTCCACTTCATATCTTCTCTGTCCTTCCTCATTAGGGTCCCATTCACCTTAAGTCCTTGAGCATATTTACATCAAGTCTTAGAGATCCCTGGGCTGTAATTCTGTTGTCTCTGTCACGTATGTTTTTATTAATTTTTCTCCTGGTATTGGTCATCTGTTCTTGCTTCTTCCTTTCACTGGGAATTTTTCTTTAAATGCTGGCCTCTGTGAATTTTACTTTATTGAGGGCTAGGTTGGTTTTTCATTAAAGAAGACTGAAGTTTGTTCTGGTGGGCCATTAAATTATGTGCTGATTAGCATAAACCATCTCAAGAGTTGTTTAAAAGCTTTGTTAGGAGATTCTAGTGATCCTTAGTCCTAGTTGTAATGCACTGACCCTTCCTGGATCTTTCTGAATGTCCTGGGTGGTTGAAGTGTAAGCGTTGCCCAGCTCTGCCTGAGCTCCAAGCATGGTTCCGTTGATAGCTTTCTGGTTGTTCTGGTCCTTTCTTGATCTTCATGGGACTTCCCCATGCAGCAGCGCATGCAAGGTGTCCCTGTGTGGGCTCCTGGAGTTCTTCCTAACCGTCGCTGCAGCATCTGCACGACCACCCCCCACAATGTCCCGTGTTAGTCCCTCTAAATTCCGGTCTGTCTCAAGTCTTTACGACAGCTGTGTTTTATTTGAGTGTCCTCTCCGGCCTCATGGTCCGGAAACTGTTTCCAGGCAGAAAGCTGGACGATTACAAGGTTTCCTTTCTCTCAGTGCCCACAGGCCTGTGCTGCCTGAGGCCCAATGTCCAAAAGCAATTTTATTTTTTTCAGATGTTTTCTTTTCAAGTTATGGAGTGAGGGGAGTCTGTCCCTGTGTCTCCATGATGACCAGAGCAGTTTCTTCTTGTCTGTGTTAAGATCTCCCTTGTGGATGCTATTCAGTTTCGCCATATGTGTCTAGGTGTGGCTTTACTTTTCTTGTTTGATATTTGTTATGCTGCCTGTGTTTGTGGGTTTGTATCTTCCATCTCTTCAAGCATTGCCTCTTTTCCGTTCTTTCTTCTCTGCTTTTTGCAATGCGATTTCTCACGAATTTGACTTTTTCATTCCAAGCTTCCAGTGTTCAAACCTCTCCTTCATGTTGTCCCTCTGCCCCCACCCCCACTTTTTTGGAGGCTTATTCTGGGAAATCTTTTCCTGTGTTTTTCTTAAGTCTCTTTTCTGTTGACTTCTTTTGCGTTTTTTACTTCAATGAATTTTTTTTTGTAGTTTTATTGAGTTATAATTGATGTACAAAAAAATGACAGAAACTCGATGTATACAATTTGATGTTTGGATATGTGTATATACCTGTATCATCACAATGTCCTCTTTGGTTCTCTCATTAAATATTAACCTGGAGTATAACTGCTTTACAGTGTTGTGTTAGTTGTGCTATACTGTTTTAAACCAATGAGAATTTTCTAGAAAAGTTTCATATAGAGTAAAAGTAAAACCTTTTTATTCTGAACCATTTGAGAACAAGTTCCTGACTTGATGAGCCATCAAGTACTTTTGTAGGAAGGAAGAACAAATCTGAGTCCATATCGGATCTGTTTCTTTTAATCTTTGTATTCTATTGTTTTTGATGTAGTTAAGAATATTGCCTATAGCCTGAAATATTCAGGACAGCCCATTCTCAAGGATCTGACCTTTAACAGTATAGCACTTTCCCATTTGTGTAGAGATAAAAAAAGTGGCCGACTAAGGTCCATCTAGTCAAGGCTATGGTTTTTCCTGGGGTCCTGTATGGATGTGAGAGTTGGACTGTAAAGAAGGCTGAGTGCCGAAGAATTGATGCTTTTGAACTGTGGTGTTGGAGAAGACTCTTGAGAGTCCCTTGGACTGCAAGGAGATCCAGCCAGTCCATTCTGAAGGAGATCACCCCTGGGATTTCTTTGGAAGGAATGATGCTAAAGCTGAAACTCCAGTACTTTGGCCACCTCATGCGAAGAGCTGACTCATTGGAAAAGACTCTGATGCTGGGAGGGATTTGGGGCAGGAGAAGGGGACGACCGAGGATGAGATGGCTGGATGGCATCACGGACTCGATGGATGTGAGTCTGAGTGAACTCCGGGAGTCAGTGATGGACTGGGTGGCCTGGCGTGCTGTGATTCATGGTGTCACAGTCAGACGCGACTGAGCGACTGAACTGAAAAAAGTGGCAGAACAGAGTAACATTTGTCTTGCTGGGGTGGTTTATTGGAACATTGTAACCAGACCTTTGCACAGAGTTGCAAGAACAAAGGATTCTAGCCCCAATAAGTTTGTAATAATCACTTCCTCCCCTTTAATGTAAAAGAAACCCGAACTGTAACGCATGGTTCTTTGGGACACTAGCCCATCATCTTCTTGGGTCTGTAGGCTTTCCAAATAAAGTGTTAGTCTTTGCTCCAACACCTTGCCTCTTGATTTATTGGCCTGCCAGGCAGCAAGAAATACAAACTTGGACTCCGTAATAGTATTTCCAACAAAGACTTTCTTCCTGCATAGTACGTGCAATCATCAAAATAAGGAAGTTAATTCTGCTACATAACTCCCATCTTATTTTCAGACTCTGATTTTTGCAAATTGTTCCAATAATATTCATTAGCGTGAGAGGATCCAGTTCAGAATCAAGCATTGCATTCAGCTGTCAATCCTATATTTTCTTTAGTCTGAACAAATTCCTGTCTTTTCTTGACTTTCGTGACTTCCAACACTTCGGAAGACCTTTGTGGTACATCCCCAAGATTAGACTCAGTTACGTATCTGCGATTGGATTACCACTTAAGTGAGACTGTTTCTTCCTGTTGCATCCTTGAGTTGGCACAAAATTCTGATTTCCTCCATTATGGGAAAACGTTTACTATCATCAGTTAAGGCGGAGTTTTCTAGGCTTTTCCACCATAAAGCATTATTTTCTACTAATAGCGTTCACGAGTACTGCTTGAAGATTCATATGAAGTCCTTTGGCATCTCTGCCCTTACGTTCAGCCTTCTCTTCCTACCTAAAATGACCCTTCTCTTTCCCCATATTCCTCACATTCCTTGTTCTTGCACCAACGTCTGTAGCTTGTCTGTACTTAAAGGCCTAGTTACATTCACCCCACCCACCCGCCGAGTGAGAAGTCGTCTTCAGAGGCCCTCTCCCCAGTAGCCCTGAGCCTCCGCCGCACCCTGGTCCCCTTTCTGTCACTCGTTAGCACCTCGCTCTCAACCCTTCCCGCTCAAGTGCAAACTCGCGCGCACTCGTTCAGCGCAGGCTAACAGCCTCAGGGCCCACCCGCTCAGCGAACCCGCCGCCGCCCCGCAGTCCGCAGAGCGCCAGCCGGGCGCCGTCCCGCCCGCCCCAGGCGCCCTCGCCGCCCGCGTCGGCCCCTAGCGCCGCGACTCCGCCCCCAGCCCGCGCCTCACGGTCCAAACGCAGAAACCCGGCCGCCGGCCCCCGGCGGGGCGCGGGGCCTCTCCCACTTCCAGCGGGACTTCCGCCGGGCGTAAAGCGCGGCGCCAACTGCTGCAAAACGCCTTACGACAGAGCTCGGGGCCGCACTACGGCCGGCAACCGCCCCGCTGCCCGCGTTCAGCACTGGGCTGTCTGGAAGCCCGCGGAGGCGGCCGCTTGCGAGTTTGCCTTCCGCGTTCGCCCTTCGTTTCCCCGGGGGCGGCCAGGAGCCGCCGCGGCCGGCGGGAAGGGCCTGCGCCGGCGCCTCCCGGCCGCC
>SJYF01000810.1:1246881-1260912 GCA_006410515.1 Procapra przewalskii | reverse complement strand
CCCCCCCCCCCCCAAGAAGCAGCGCAGAAAAGCATTGTCGACAGAGTGGTGGGGAGGGAGCTGCACGCGGAGGCAGCACAGTCCTCTCTGACAGCCGTCCTCAGCTGGCCGTTGGCGGGCTGCGGAGCGCCATCTTGGTTGTTTCAGGGACACTTAATCTTCAGCTCTGGGTGTCAGCTCAGTGCAGCCGCTCAGTCGTGTCCGACTCTTCACGACCCCGTGGACCGCAGCGTGCCAGGCCTCCCTGTCCATCACCCGCTCCCGGAGTCCACCCAGACCTCATGTCCATTGAGTCTGATGCCATCCAACCATCTCATCCTCTGTCGTCCCCTTCTCCTCTTGCCCTCAATCTTTCGTTCCCATTTCTTTGCAGTCAGCTCTCAGAATTATGGCAGCTCAAGTCCTGGGTACAGTTGGTCATTGTGTAGTTAACTTCTCCACCTGGGCTTTAGTATCTATAAGACAGCTTACAAGATATGGCTCGGAATATTATCTATAACCCTCAAGAAAGATTCCCCGGTGGCTCAGACTGTAGAGAGTCTGCCTGCAATGCAGGAGACCTGGGTTCAATCCCTGGATTGGGAAGATTCCCCTGAAGAAGGAATTGGCAACCCCCTCCATTATCCTTGCCTGCAAACTCCCGTGGATGGAGGAGCCTGGCAGGCTGTAGTCCATGGGGTCACAAAGAGACAGGACTGAGTGATTTCACTTCACTTGAGAAAGAACTAAAGGTCCTGACTGTGCTTAGTGACTGCATTGTTATCATTCAGTCTCCTCTGACTATTTCCCTTTGTTTCAGCATTTCTCACTTCTCTGATTAAACTTGCTCTTTGGCTAAAGTTTTGCACAGGCAAAAGGCGGGCAGAGGACATGGTAGGGGGTGAGGGCCATGCGGTCCTGCTCCGTTTCACTGTGTCAGCAGAGGAGCGCGCATGTGTGCAAGGCCTGGAGTGATGCTTGCCGTGGAGTGCGTGCAATGGGCGTCAGTGGTTGCTTGAGCTGCAGTTGATGCGTGTTGTTACTTGCGCGGTTAATCTCGCCTCTTGCTTTTTTACTTCACGCTCTTTCTTACTACCTTTGTTAGTCATGGAAACAGCTCTTCATCTCTGTACACTCTGTTCATTTGTAGCTGATACAGTTTTCATTTATCTTTTAGAAAATGCTCTTGTTTATGAAAAATAGTCATCAAAGTCACTGATTGCCTGTTTCCATCTATTTGTCAGCAAAAGCCACCAACACTTTCTAGATTTTTGCTTATGTGATTACCAGCACCTGTTCATACTATGGTTTTAAAGAGTTCTTCCCAGTTAGTGTCCCCTGGGCAAATGATATTACCTTCCGTTTTCAGTTATTTGAGTGATGCTCCAGAGGGGTGCTTATCCCCAAAGAGGCGCTTATATTTTTTGGGTCATCTAGAATCAGATTCTCTAAAACAGTTACTGTACATACTGTGACTAGCAAGCGTTTATTTCCTCACCATTGGAGAATGAATGTAGCAATGAAGATACAGAAATTGTACCTGAAAGATGATTAGATGATTTGAGGATTGAAAATGTTGAAAGAAGTTATACATTGTTCTCTGATAACTGTTGTATTTATGCAGGTCCATGAAAGATTTTTTTCCATGAGCTAAGTTATTATCCTGGATTTGTCTCTGCTGTGTGACCTTGGGCAAATCATTTAATCTGTTGTCTCTATTTTCTTTATCTATAAAATGATGGTATAGGATTTATGTACGGTAACTTAAAGTAATAAAAGAGATACTCAGTGCATGAATGAAATAATTTGTTGTTAAAAGAGATAGTACATTGAATTTCTGTTGTAACTTCATATGCGCATTCCAGGATATTTTGTCATTCTGCAGAGTAGCACACTGGAAGTAAACATGGGTTTTGGGTAAAATAGTGCTCAAAACCTATAGAACCTATAGAAATTTGTAACCAGAACCCTTATGAAAACAGTAACAATTGTAAAAAACATTGGTGCAGTTGAGTCTCCATTGGCATTTTAACCTAGAACCATAATCTAATTGCGCTTTCTCTTTCTAGATGTTAGTCCTTAGACATTTGCTTTAAAAAGACATAATAATAAATACAAAAGTAAGAAAAAAAAGGACATAATTTAGTGGTAGCTGTCTTCCATTAGTTTAAAAATAAAAAAAAAAGGAAGCAGTGGGAAATGGCTCCAGGTTTGTCATCTGCTAAGGGTTTCTGTTTTAATTATGAGAAAACCTGCTTTTGATCACTTCAAAACATGAGTATGCTGACCATAAACTGCAGACAGCTGACATGACTTTGATGTTATAGAAAAATAATTCCTTTAGTTATTATGATATACTTCAGTGTTCTCATAAGCATTGACTTTTCATTTTTAAAGTTTTTACAGTTGATGAGTGTTAAGTGGTCTCCCAGTGGCTTTGGTTTTACTTTTCCTAGTTAATGATACTGGGGCATCTGTCTGTTCCTATTTCATCTTAGGTTTTGAAAGGTGAGAGAAAGCATAGATGTTATGTATGGTTTCTTATTTTGCTCATTGATGAACAATTTCAAAGAAATGAAGATCTCGTATTGAGGTGAAAAAGTAAGATTAGAAGTCTAGTGAGAGCCACCAGTTATAGCAGACTCCCATACTTAAAGGGTCAGATGTTCCCTGTGTATTTGAAAATGTGTTTTCATTATTGATAAAGGAAAAGATAGCAAACTTAATGTGAAAGTACCCAAACCCTAAAGTCCTGGGTAAATTTCCCCAGTGGTCTGCAAACTTTCCAGTGTTTAGTAGGAATAAAACATTATCATGTCTTCTTTTCTCCTCCCCACAGTGAACTTGATGATGACTTACTTGGAGAAGATTTGTTGTCTGGCAAAAAGGTAACAATACAGGACTTCCTGAAATTAAGTGATGTTTAATTGCACTTAAAATAAGGAATACGTCTTATGCATGGGGTGTGTTACTGGAAAGTTGTGTATAGATTAAAATTTTGTGAATTGATTACTTTTTAAATACACAAAGAGTTGACTCTATATCCACAAATTCTCTGATAACTTGTAATTCAGGCAGTAAATCCTTTGAAGCAAATGTTTTATTTTCTGGCATGTCAAGGCATTTTAGCAGGTATTGAGTGATGAAAGTTGTCACAAAACTACCACTTGCCTTGAAGGAACTTAACATTTGGTGGTTAATATTTTGAACGCTGAATCTGAAATTTACTTTTTGAGATTCAGAGTAAAGGGTAAAATTATCCTCAAATATGAATTTCTTTGATCAAGTAAAAACTTGGAAGCTGTTATCTCCAATGTGTATATTTATGTATCATGTGTTTATATGTATCACCTATCTCTACCAATATATTTTGAACATTATGAAACATACATTAAAAATAGAAATAAGCCAGATATTAAAGTGAAATACTATTTTTTTAATATGAACAATTTAAAGACACTTGTTATTCTCACTAAATATCAAGCTAGCCTTGTATGCCTAGTTTTTTTAAAGTTCAGACCGTGATGGCTCCTTACTGTCAGCGGTTACACTCAAGCTCATTGTTCTCTTAGGTGACTGGGTCAGATCAGTTGTCTGATTGTCAGATCTGATGAGATTTTCCTTTTCATTTCATTTATAATTTGGCTGATGAAGGTCCAGTCCTGGCAGGAGTGCCAGCCCCGCCCCTTTCCTGCCTCTCAAGCCACTGTGCCCGCATCCCTGACGCGCGAGTTGCTGTAGCTGCCCTCCTCTCCTGGCCTGCCCCCAGGCCTGCATGCACCCTGGCTTTGGCTTCCCCCAGCCTTTCCTTTGTTATCCCCTGTGACTCTAAAGAAGACCTGCGTGGTCAGAATGGCTGCAAGGGGAGAACCCGTGAGCGTGCTGCTTAGCCTGTCCGTTTGTGAGCTCGGGCTGGCCTCGGGATGCCCGTGTGTGGTGTGATTGGGGCGGGGGCAGGTCTGGGGCCAGTCCTCCCCTGGGGTGGTCACAGAGGGAGAGGGGACTGTTGTCTGCCTCTGGCTTAGTCTGCACCGCCTTGATGTGCACTCCCTGTACTTGGGAGTTCACATCCCTTAAGGTAAACATTTATTTTCCTTTGTAAGTATTTAAAATGCGTTTGTGAGGGGTACCAGTTAGATGCGAAAATGTCTAAATGTAGTAAAATGATTTTACACGTGGTTGGATTTCTACCCTTGGGCAAGCCTGCTGTAGTTTGCCCTGTGTTTGTCAGGGAGCCCACCTGGCCCTAATGATTTCACAAGCGTTCATGGCCAGTTTCTCAACTCTTCTTGCCCTGCTTTCCTGCCGGCCACCCTGAGCAGAATCCACCCTAGCTGTTCCCCTCCTGCCTGAGGAGACGCCACTCCAGGTCATCGGGACAGAGTAGTTAGGAATCAGTTGTGGCCTCAGGGCTTAGAGTGGCCCTCCATTCCAGCTTTTCAAGTAATGTCGGTGTTTTGGTCATTTTGATCATTGTTTTGTGCCTCCTGTGTCTATTACTCATTAAGTTCAGAACCGACATAGAAAGCTGAATCCTCAGAACTCAAAAAAGTGAGATTTGATTACCATCAGAGCCTACTGCAGCATACACTCTTCTTTGCTTGGTGTGTGATTTAATTGATTTCGACCAATATTTAGAAGTTTAGCTAAAAATCTGAAGGGAACAGCCTGCTATTGAATGAAATTTTGCTTTATTGAATTGTTATTTTTTTAAAGATTTCTTGTGCTTTTATTTAGTGATCCTGGGCAGCTAAATTTGAGTTCTCCCATAGCAGGCCCGGGCTTCCCAGGTGGCGCTAGTGGTAAAGAACCCACCTGCCAGCGCAGGAGACAGACTCGAGTTCGATTCTTGGGTCGGGAAGATCCCCTGGAGGAGGGTATGGCAACCCACTCCAGCATTCTTACCTGGAGAGTCCCATGGACAGCGGAGCCTGACAGGCTGCACAGAGTCAGACACGACTGAGTGGCTCGGCACGCGTGCATGCGTAGCAGGCCTGGCTCATCCCTGTTAGTGGGTGACAGGGTCTCCGGGAGACTAATAAAAACTACGAATGAGACGGATATTGTTTGGCTTGTCTCAAAACTACCTTAAGGAAGAGTAAATGGAGGCACGGTTGAGAAGCCTAGGTTTATAATCTATGAAATGGCAGGAGAAGATGGCTGGCTTATTTCTTTTATCCTTAGGTAGAAAATCAAGTCTTTTTTCCCCCCCTTGTGTGCATGTTGTGGAGGAGTAGTAATTTATATATACCATTGAAATAGTTTTAATAAGGTAGGAAAGTGTGAAGTTCCCCATCTTAAATCTAAGATGCTGGTATGTATTTAGCTTAACAAAACGTGCAACTTTAGAAATTTGACCAGTTGGCTCAGTAGACTGCCCCTGCTTGCTCATAGTATGAGTAGACAGACCTGTCAGGAACAGGAGAGAGAATCCAAGTTGTACTTATTTTCATGTATCTGTCTACAGGACTAACCAGAGTTTTATTTTAGTCTCATCGTTTCAGTTGGGCAATCTGTTTATCTAACATCTGCTTTTTCCCAAAATTCCACTATTTCTTTCTTTTGTTTACATTAAATTTGATCAAGTCTTAAGGATACCATTTTTTTTTGGTATGATAAGAAAAAATTGTTTATATCATACTACCAAAGGACTTGTCCTTTTTTTCTCCTTTGTTATAGTTCTAATATGATCCTTACGCTTGCTCCTTCTGTATTTACTTGACTGAGCATCTAAAAATTAGTCTGGGGTAGTTAGCTAGTATGCCATATGTAGAACCTTGACTGTCACTGGTTATGTCAAACTGAGAAAACTTTGTGAATGGCAAATGTTTTAATAACAAGGTCAGAAATAATCCAGTCAATGTAATTTTGCACTTTTGTAGCAAGTTTTCTTATGGAAGTGACATGCATTAATTAGATTTCTTGCCTTAATTAGAATCAATCGGATTTGTCAGATGAAGAGCTAAATGATGATCTCCTACAGAGTGATAATGAAGACGAAGAAAATTTCTGGTACTGAATATTATCTCATTAAAAATGTTCTTTGTTTAAATTTCTAGTAACTGCTTTATAATTATAGTGGGATATAAATGCTGTAGTGTATCTTTATCATATGATTATATTCTAATATAATTATATTAATAAACTATATCACTATATTAATATAACTGATATGGAATCTATATGTCTTTTACTACAAATAGATCAACTGTTCAACATCATTGCTGGTCCTACATTTAATAACCTGTGAACTGTGTTGAGTGCAGGTTATAGAAGTTCCAGATAGGTTTGTACTGGTCTTGTAGAGAATTCCTTTATTTGGATGGGGCAGTGGACTCTGACTCAGTAATGTTGGTTGCAGTTTGATGTTGCTGCTTTTGTTTTCATTTTAGACCTTTTTAAATTATGCATATCAATTGACTGAATTGCCATTTTGGAAAGTCCTTTGGACTGTACTGTAGAGTGTAGTTGACTGTCTGAATATAATTGATGTAGTCTGGGCTATCATAACACGGTATCATAAACTGGTGGCTTGTGAGCAGCAGATACTTATTTCTCACGGTTCTGAGGGCTGGGAAGTCCAGGGTCAAGGTGCTGGCCTGGGTGGGTGTCAGTGAGGCCCCTGGCCCTCTCACTGTGTGCTCGCGTGGCTGGTGGGTGTGCAGGAGCCCTCTGGGGTCCCTTTTATAGGGCACTGATCCCATTCAGGAGCCTCCACCCTTGTGGACTTGGCATCTTCCAACAGCCGCACCTCCAGACACCATCACACTGGGTGTTAGAACTCAGCACATGGAAAAAAAAAGAACTCAACACATGAATTTTGTGGGGGATACAAATATTCAGTGCATGGCAGTAGAGAATATCTTTCTCTTGACTAAGAGCTTATAGTAGTTAGCGCTGTTATAAAAAGAGGGAGAGGCAGTTACTATACTCTTGTTAAGTGAAATAACTTTTTTCAATTTTATGAAGAAACATTGTGAAAATAAAGACTTCTTGTGTATAAATGTAATTAACAAATACATGCTATTTATTATTGCACTGTAGACGTGTAATAGATGTTTTTTAACATACAGTAATTTTTATGGGTAACAATAAGTTTTAAATTATTTATTCTACCAGTTATTTGTTTCCCAATTTCATTCTCTAATATCATTATTAGATTTTGATCTTTTGAATTACGTTGCCCTTGAAGTTTACTTTTTAGGAGTTTTTAGCCATGTAGTATCTTCACATGTATGTAGAATGTTCAGTGTTTTTTTGTTAGGATTGTATACTTAATAGGTACAAACTTAGATTTAGCCCTAAATCCTTGCCCTTTAAATGTTGTTATTATACATCTTAATTGTTTGACACTGGCTGTTGTGATTTAACAGGTGGAATATGATTTTTTTTTTCAGTTTTAAAATTGCCTTTGTTTATTTCACTTAGAAATTAACCAGTTTTTAAAAAATTTGAGGCTAGTATAAACTTGATTTAGTTAAACATTGAAATGTATTTACATGCTGACTTTTAATGTTTTGAATTTTTAAAATACGAGTTTATAGTGTGCATCATAGATTTAGAAAAGCTGTTAAAATTCCATCGGTGTGGGGAGGATATATGTAGACTTCTGGCTGATTCATGTTGTATGGCAGAAACCAACCCAACATTGTAAAGCACTCAATTAAAGAAAAGTTCCATCTGTGAATTTCTCTTTATAGAGTAGCGCTAGTCTTGGGGGAGGGAACGGCAGCCCGCTCCAGTGTCCTTGCCGGACAGTCCCATGGACGGAGGAGCCTGGCGGGCTGCAGTCCACGGGGTCGCAGAGACTCGGACACGGCTGAGCGACTTCACTTCACTTCACTCCTCGTTTTACTTGGATGTCTTCGAAAACGGATACCACCCTCATTCTCAAAGACAGAATGAAAAGTGGTCTGTTTTCAGTCCTGGACTTGTGCCGGGTAGACCTGCTTCTCACAGCTGGTCTGATTGTCCGCTCGGGCCCCTGGAGTGGTGGCAGAGCGGGCGCTCAGTGCAGCGGGGTCTGGCGCTGGCTGAGTGTGTAGCACATGTGGCTCACTTGTAGTCACCCCCGTAGTCAGTGTGCATGGAGGAGTCACTGGATTAGCATTTCACCGGTCTCTGATAGTAGTTAACTCACGGGATGGTTGAGTTTTGAGCTCTACTCCAGTTGCCTGCCTTTCTGTGTATTTTTGTCCCCTGTAGTACTCAGGATGTCACAATCAGTCTGAATGCTGCGTCCGACATGGTCACGTCATTTGAGATGTCTGACACTAACGACCAGTCTGCAGAACAGGAATCCGAGTATGAGCAAGGAGAGGACGAACTCGTTTATCACAAATCAGATGGGTCTGAACTGTACGCTCACGAGTACCCAGAAGAAGGGCAGTATGAAGGCCACGACGCTGAGCTCACAGAAGACCACATTGAGTACGTGGAGGAGCCCGAGGAGGAGCAGCTGTACAATGACGAGGTCCTAGACATCGAGATCAATGAGCCTTTAGATGAGTTCACAGTGAGTCTTTCTCCTTTGTATGGCTGAAGATAACATGGCTGCCTGGGCATAGGTTTCTAGACTGATTTGAAATCTATTTCCCTCCCCTGGGATGGAGGAAAATTAGACCTTATTATCACTGTCTGCCAGTTTCTTTATCTGAGCTATGACAAAGTTTGTGTTGACAGCTTGTTTGGCCGGAGCTAATGCTCCTTTGTCATTCTGGAAGGCTGCGCAGAATGTGACCTTGAGGATTGCACCCTAAGGAAGAAAACAGCTTTGTGTGGTGGAGAGACACTGTCAATTGTTGGAAGTACTTAATGCAGAGCTTTTATCCGGGCTTTAGACAAGATCTGATAAAGTCCTTCTAAGGTGAAAAGATTATTGACCTGCTAAAGACATCTTTAAGGTGCTAATATTCCAGAGTGATTGATGTCCTGCTCATTCATCCTTTTTTGTAACTGAGAACTGTCTAAACATGAATAAAGAGATTGGAGGTTAGTTTAGGAAATGTCACACACAATTTGTTATCTGTAATCAGGAAGCAGAGATGGTGCTGATTTTTATTTCAGAAAGCTGGTTTTAGTAGGTAGGTTTTTTTTTTTTAAGGTTAAACAGTCAGAAAAGAAAAAGGTATTAGTGAAAGATCATCTGTCTTAATGATTCATTATTGGGAGAGATTTGTTTATGAAATACGCACTTAGTGAAATTTCTGTTGGAAGGGCGAGATCTCCATAGATGCAGTGGAATCTTAAGGTTTTCAGCATATTGGGCTCCTGTGGTGCCATGTTAGGGGCTGCTGGGATGGGGTGGAGGTCAGCAGATTTAGGGCAAGAATTCTGCCTTTATGTTTTCATTCAGAGTAAATGATTTTTCATTTGAGAAAAAAATTTGTGTGTGTGTGTAGTTCTGAAAGAGATTGTTTACATGGAGCCTTAGAATATTTAGTTCCAGAAGCAGTTGTGTTTCCATATCTCAATAGTTATTTTTAAGGTTTGATTATTTTTGAATGGTTTCTCTTTAGTGGACATAATCAGGAAAAGATGTGTGTAGTTTTGGTAAACAGAATCGTATAAAATAACTCTGTAATGGTTTGTTTTGGTAATGTGGACTGGTGAACTGGTGATCTCTGGTTTACAGTGTGTTCATATACCGTGTTAAAGTGAGACCCTGTAGTTTAAAATACTCCTTACAAATTAGGCCAAAATCTTTTAAAATTGTGCCCAAGTATCTGTGGGTTAGTATTGTGTCATTTCTACTACTCATCCCTAAGATGAGGTGGCGGTTAGTCATATCCCTTGTAAGTTCAGCGTTTCAGCAGGTCTTCACCAGTGTGGAAGCCGTGGGGCCACGAGAGCCGGTGAGGCGTGGCGCGCGGCCCCTGCCTCCTTAGAGCTCAGGATTTGCGGGACAGCCACCGTCTGGGGAGCGCTTGGCAGTATCTGCACATGGTCACAGAAGAGGCCCCCCTCTGGTGTTCTCGCAGAGTTTGTTGTAAAGAGGATTTCTAGCAAGTGAGGAATTTCTCTCTCTTGTTTTCCAAACTTGGGGTTACATTTAGGCTCCTCATTGTATAAAATCCAGCTTAAACCATCTGACATCTTGTGCCTAAGATTCAGGTATTGGAAAAAAAATGTGCAAATTCAATACAGTCACAGTACTTTTCTACATTAAAATTTATTTTTTCAGAATTAAAAAAAATCTTGAAGTTAAGAACCCTGAATGTATGTAAATATTTTTAAGGAAATGGCAATCCACTCCAGCACTCTTGCCTGGAAAATCCCATGGACGGAGGAGCCTGATAGGCTACAGTCCATGGGGTCGCAAAGAGTCGGACACGACTGAGCGACTTCATTCATTCATTCATTCATTCATAAAGTTTAAAGGTGCGGTGAAGGTCAGTATCTTTCTGGAGCAGTGTCAGCCACCCTCAGGATATCCAGGTTTATCATCATGCTCTTTCTTTTCTTCCCTGTTTAAGATTACCGGTTTCTTCTTTATAGTTACCACAGTGGTAGACACGGGCACTGCCACTTCTTTGCATGGGGAGAGAAAAACGCACTTAAGCTGTGAAATGCTTCTCCAGCTCTGCAGTGAGGGCCTCTTCCTGTTTTCTTAGGCTGTCACTGGTGCACAGATTAATTAATTATTCATTATTAGACTAACAGACATATGAGTCGATTGTGTCCCTGTATGTCCCAGAGGTATTTTAGTTTATTAAATGGTTTATTTAACTGTGATTCGTATCCTGGTTAGGCCGTGTTGACTCATACACTGGAGCGGGAATTGAGCTCTCTACTGGTCCTGAGTGTGTTCTGTTTGAGTTCACGCAGGCCAGATGGAGGATTCTGTAACTGGGAGTAGAATTATAATATTGCAGAATGTTACAGCCAGCAGGGACAGTTACCTAAAAAGTTGGTAGTAAACTGTAGTGTTCTTTCCTGTCGTACTCAAAAGCAGTGTTTTGACTTTTGCTGTCCTAATCTTGAGAGTGAATTGAGATTTGATGTAATCTTGTATTCTTATGTTAGGGAGGGATGTAAATTCTTAATTGTTCAGCAGGGTGCTTGAACATTGTTGGGTGATTTGTACTTCTGAGCATAACTGGGTTTACTTAGTGCCTTTAAAGTAAACGTAGATTGAGATTCTTGTAAAGCAGTGTTCTGTAAAAACAGCTTTAGATTGGTAATTTATGTAACAGCGGATTTTTGTTTCCTGGTGAGAGTCCCATGTTGTGGACTGCTCTCCCTTGTGTGTTTGCTGAAAAGGTTGCCTGCCTCTTACGGCCTTCTTTGAACTCTGACAGTTCTGCTCCCAGTGAGTCTTGGGTGGCGAGGGTTGCTCTTTTGGGTGGGATGGCAGCGGTTTCCTTGGGGAAGTAACTGCAGCATGCAGGGGCCGTCTTGAGAGACGGTTGAGGGGCCGCAGGCAGTCCACGCCGTGTGTGCTGCTGCTGTGCTTGGCGGCGAGACTGCTGGGCCCTGAGCGGTGAGCTGTGCAGGCCCCGCAGCTTGCCTGCTCTTCCCCTGCCTTGCAGCTGCCGATGGCTCACTTCAGCTGGCGGCCCGGGACGCTGGGAAGTCCAGCTCCCCTGGAGGGGAGAGGTTGCATGTAGTAATGCCTGCAGTTGCTGTTTCTAGCCAGTTTGCTTGTTTCCTTCCCTGTGCTTTTAAGAGCTGCCTGCCTGCTGCCATGCTCCTTACATTCCATGTGAACCTGAGATCATCCTTCTAATTCAAAGGAACGGCTGATGGAGACACTAACGTGCAATTTTAATGCAGCTCCTGTGTTGCGTTGAATTGCCCATACTTCTGTTGTCTTCTCTTGCTGTCAAGATAGTTCATGTTGGGCATGATTCCAGCCCCAGGACTTCTGCTGAGCTGCTCTGTGCAAGCACATGCGCGCTTTCTTTTTTAAGATTACATCTCCTTGTTGTTGCTTTTGAGAAGAGCTGTGTGTCGGGGTCCTTGGAGGTTGAGGCAGAGTTCGTGTCATTGCCTGTATCGACCAGGTTGGCATACTGCGCTTTGCTCTCGTGAACACTCAGGGGAGGTCACATTCTAGCTTTGTGCTTCGTGCTTTTCTGCTCAGTCTGGTAATTGTCATAGTAAAGTGTGCTAACATAGCTAAGCATGAGTTGTGAAGGTGAAACGTGCTTAAAAGCCCCAAAGCAATAAGAGAAAAACTTACTTTCTGTTTAATGGCTGTTAGGATGAAGAATACTTGCAGGCTTGTGGGCAACAAGGGATGAAAGAGCAGGAAGACTGTGTTGCTGAAGAGGAATTAGATGAGATTACTGATTCCCAGGTTGATCCTGAAACCGAAGAGGTATTTGTTCATCTTTTTAAAAAGAGTCCAAAAGTTTGCTGGTTTTTTTGTCTTCCATATTTAAAATGAGCATCTTTTCAATGTTGGTGAAAAGTTAATACATCTCCTCTTTGAAGTATGAGTGTAGTTAAAAAAGTGGAAACCAAAATCCCTGAGCTTGCAAGAATCTTTGGAGAGTGACTTCTGGTGAGCTGTGGTCTCCAGATAGATGTCTGCCCTTTGGGTATTAGAATGTCTTAGCTGTTTTATGGGGTGTAGGTAGGAATCTTTTGAAATGCGTAGTATATGTTAGTGCTTTGAAAGAAGTACCTGGATTAAGTTAATTAGCATCAGTTAAATTTGACCATTATTCAGAAAAGACTGCAGACTTCCCTGGATTTAGGTGCTGTGTTAGGTGTTGAAGAAGCGGATGATTGAGAAGCTTGGTTTTGGCACGCACGGAACTTGCAGGCTAAAATAGGGGAGAGAAGACGAGCGCCCCTTCCAGTGAGGGAAAGGCAGAAGACCTGCCGGAGAGAGGCTCCGGGGCCTGTTCAGGGGCCCGTGCTGGGGCCTCCCTGGAAAGATTGGGGTGTGCTGTGAGGTGGAGGCCAGTGAGCTCTGTTTCCAACCTTAGAACTTGTCTCATGGGCCAAGTGTGTAAGCCATAAAGCCATTCTGTAGTCTTAGAACTTGTTGGTTTAAGATTTTATTTTCTTCTTAATGTTTTTTCTCAGTTATTTTTCTTAATACTTCCCCCCTCTTTTCCCTAAGAGATCATGAAAAGTGGTATTTGACTGGCTTAGGTCATTCATATTAGGTCTTACAGCAGTGCTTTATGAACTCAGCATACAAAGCATTACCCTTTCTTTTCCCTAATACAGTGGGGTGACAGAGTGTGTGGACATGTACAGACACTTTCTGGGACACATCCTTGTTCTTCGCCAGTAAGCTGAATTTGGTTTCTGTGCTCTCTCTCTCTTCTGCTCTTTGAAATGTTTGAAACTTAGAGAAAAGACAGAAGAGCAGCAGAAAGACCACTTTGTCCAGACTCTTCAATTTTAGGGTCATTTAGCCGAAGGAGCTGAGACAGAGCTAAAGGCGGTGTTAAGGAGTGGTCCTGCTGCTGACAACTGCTCTGTTCTGAGTAATGAGCCCCTGCCCTTAGGTCCAGGGAGACTGACTCATGCGGGTCATGCTTAGCGCCGTGTCCTGTGTACTCTCTGTCCAGCGCAAGGCCAGTGTGGGCCTCGATTAGGTCAGACTTGAGAAAGGGTGATTTTGGCAAAAGATGTCTGAGAGAGAGAGAGCTAAAAAGTCGTTAAAGGGTGCCAGGGAGTCGGCGTCCTAGGAAAAACTTATTTAATTACAGATATAGAGAGATTAGAAGCAGATAGTGTAGTAGGAAAATTAGTGGAGAAAAAGAGACTGAATAACTTGGGTTACATGGACCAGATGGGAATTCAGCCAGAAAAACGGGGAGCAAGAATGAACGACATGGGGGAGTCAGTCTTCCCAGGAACTGATCCCATTTCTTTATTTTTCCGGTTTTCTTATATACCTTTTGTTACATATAGGGATGAATACAGAGTCACGTGGGGGTCAGCAGTCCTGACCTTTATCAAAATCAGGACTTTATGCTTTACATAACAAAAAGGTCTTAGGGGTTTTACATCATCTTCAAGCCATTTCTGCCTGCTGACATTTACAACCCTTTCTTTCTGATAACCAAAAAACTTATTTTTTCCAAG
>SJYF01000810.1:1205214-1237876 GCA_006410515.1 Procapra przewalskii | reverse complement strand
CGACAGAGGATGAGATGGCTGGATGGCATCACGGACTCGATGGACATGAGTCTGAGTGAACTCCGGGAGCTGGTGATGGACAGGGAGGCCTGGCGTGCTGCGATTCATGGGGTCACAAAGAGACGGACACGACTGAGCAACTGAACTGAACTGAGTCTAGAATAGGAAAGTTAATAACCACAGTTTAATGGTTCTCGCTTGTTTTTTTATTTCATTCTTTTTGCCTTGTTGGCCTCCAGTACCGTGTAGAATAGAAACATTGAAGGCATTTATTTTTGCTTCATTCCTCATGGTTCAGTTCAGTTCATGGTAGGGGTGAAATACTCAGTATTTTATCAAGTAAGTAATATAAGCTACCAGAGGTTTTTCAGTCATATTGAAGTTCTTTTCTATGTCTAGTTTTCTGAGTTTTGTTTTCTTTTTAAATCAGAAATGAGTGTTGAATTTTGTCAGTGCTTTTTCAGTTCCTATTGAGATAAGCTTGTGTCATCCCTTGGTTTTTTAATGCGCGTTAAATTGACTTTAAAAAACTGTGGCCTATATTCCGGACTTAGCCTCTGTTTTGCAGATCTTCCCATTAATGACCTCTTTCTACTCTGGGGCCCAGCCCAGGGCGCCACGTTGCTGTCCCCTCTCCTCTGGCCTGCGGCAGTTTGTGGGTCTTGCCTTGCGGTCCACAACCATGACAGTCTAAAGAAGCGTCCTGCCCGGGTGTCCGGTGGAGTGTCCTCTAACCTTGTCTGGTGCTCTTCTAGTGGTTAGACTGGGTGGTGGGAGTTTCGGGAAGAATGCCGTGGAGGTTAGGTGTCCTCGTCCCGTCCTGCAGCTGTGTGCAGGGCCTCCCCGGCAGTCTCAGCTGTGGTCAAGTGCCGAGGCGGCCTTGGCCAGGAAGGATTGTCATCCGTGAAGTTCTGTCTTTCATGTTCTGTACTCTGTTCTCTAGGAGCAAGTTACTAATTCTAGTCCTCCCCCATGGTGAGCGAGAAGGACTTAAGTGCCATCTCTGGAGAAGGAGAGTGTGTGTACATGTATTTGGAATTCTTGAAGGGAGATTTGTTAAATTGACTGGTTTTCGAATGTTAAATGAACCGTATGCTTCTGGCTACACCTTCACTTGGCCATGACATATTGTCTGTTTTTTGTGGGATTCCATGTGGACAGAGAAGCCTGGGGTGCTAGAGTGCATGGGTCGCAAACCGTCGGCTACTACTTAGTGATGGAACAGCATGCACTTTCATTCTATTAAGCAATTTTGTGTCTGTGTTCACGAAGGAGATTGGTCTCTAATTTTCTTCTCTTGTAATTTTTGCACAATTTATTAATAACTGCTAGTGTTTTCAGCTTGTAAGTTTTAACTCTTGGTGGAATTAGAATCGATTTTTATTGATGATATAGATATGGTAGTATAGAATTATTCTCTATCAAATATTTTATAAGCACTAAACACTGGTGGGAAGCTCTCAGAAGCAGTGATCTCCAGAGCCTTCTATTCCAGAGAGCCGCCCAGTTCCCCACCCCACCCCTCAGATGTGGGATGGGATACTGAAGTGTCAGGAAACTGAGGTCACAAGTTCATTTCAGAGTTAGCTAGAGAACAGAACAAAATATGTAAGGCTGGGTCTTGCTGCCTCTTAGAGTTCCTAATTATATATGTATGTATGTATGAATGTATGTTAAGACTGGTGGACTTGTCTATTTTATAAAGAACTTCATGATGATTTTCATAGACCTCCTCTGTTAAGCATTACAAATACATCTTTCAGGTTTTTAAGATAATTAAATAGCTAAAAATCAAACCTTTGAATATTTTTGGCAGTGTCTCTATAATGAAGTCAGATATTTACATACAATTTAAATTCTTACAAAATATCATCTGGGTAGCTTGATTTTTATATTGTTATCCAGCACTGCCCTTCAGTGGAATTTTACTTGTGAATGGGATATTGTTGATTTTCCAGTCATAAGTATTTCTCTGCAGAGAAAGTCAACATTATGGCAGATAGGAAAGTTAATTCTATGTCCACACCCAGAGAAGATGCCCTTTTTTTGAGCCTAGTATTTAGAGGAAGAGGTAGTGACCAGTGGCTGAAAGAGTGAGTCTAACTTAGCGTTGCCAGGCGACCTATTCTTGAGGCAGCTGACGCCAGCAATTTTTCAGTTTCAGCTCAGGGCTGTGTAATCCTTGATGAAGTTCCCGTGGAACTGGACCCTGAGTGTGAACCAGAAGTTTGCATCCTAGGATATTCTGTCTCTCCAAAAGTTGACTTTGTGCCGTCCTTTTTGTAGTCAGGCCCTCCCTCCATTCCTAACCCTTGGTAGCCCGTGCGGCTTTGTCTCTCGGAGAGTGTCACATATGTGGAATTGTCGCAGTGTGTCCCCTTTTGAGTGACTTATTGTGCCTTTAGGCTTGTGTCGTGTGGCATGATGCCTTTGTGCTTTCATCCCGGTTTTTGTATAGTTCCTTCTTCTTTTATTGCTGAGAGAGTGTTCCATAGTTTGGGTGTACAACAGGTGTGTATCCGTTCACTGTTGCCTCTGTTTTGGGTCATCCAAAATACAACTGGCAGTTGCCCTGCCGGTGTTCACGTGAGCGTAGGTTTTCATCTTCCCTGAGTGCGTGTCCAGCAGTGGCAGCGCTGGGCCGCAGACCGGCACTGTTTGGTGGTTTGTCCCTGGTAGCCTGTAATATCTGTCTCAGAGAAACAGTTCTCAGCTTGTCTTTGTTATATTTGGATTTCTTAGATGGAGAGTGTGTGTAGAATAAACTGTATTCGTTTCAGTACTGTCATGTTTCACATTAAACTTGCTTGTAAAGTGTTTGAACTGTAATTATTGTTAATGGTTGAATTAGAAATGACTGCTGTAATAAAATCTTGCTTTCTTGGTAATGATTTCCTTTCCTCTTCTGGCCTTGCCGCTGAAAGTGTGGTCTGTGGACCTGCATGTTGGCCTCAACCTGGAGCTTGTTGGAAATGCAGAATCAACATCTGCGTTTTGGCAGGATTCCCAGTGATGAATATAAACCTTCAATTTGAGAAGCACTGCTCTGGAGATTAAGAGGTGGAGGAGAGCATTTTGTAAATGAGCTGACTTTTTTTGCTCGGCGTGAGTGTAGTACAGCACGAACGTAGCTGGGCCCGTCTCACCCGTCCTTCCCGTGTGGTTTCAGACGTTCAGCCAGACAGGAGTAATGGTGTCAAACCAGCAAAACAACAGAATGCCAACGTTCTGGTGCTTTAAAATTCTGCAGTATACTGAGTATCAGAATACTGAAAGGTGGTTTTGCGATCATTAGACTAAAAGTTATAGTTCATATTCAATATTTTATTTTCAGGCATTGATTCTCTACCATAGGGTTTATAGCAACGAATGTGCATTTTTTACACAGAAAATGTTGGAGAAAGAGTCTGAAATGATTGTATCATTTTCTTTCCCTTGCACATTTTCTAGTAAAGGGGTTTGTTTTTGTTTCTGTTAAGAGTAAAGGCCATGTAATAATTATGAGTGATGAGACTAAAGCAGCAGTTTTTAAGTTTACAAGAAGCCTAAATGAGTCGAGCAGTCAGTAGGTAGCTGTCTTATTACCTGACAGCAGGTCACTAAGATCTAACATGAGGTGAAAGTGATTAGTGTCAGGAGGAACATGAGTTAATATAGCAAGAATTGTTGATAAAGAAATATTTTAGTTTGGGACTAGATTAAATAAAATTTTTGTAGGAATCCCAATATAATGAAATACAAGATAAAAACTGGTTTTAAGGACTAGGCTGGTGGCACAGTGGATAAGAACCCACCTGCCAACGCAGGGCACACAAATTGCAGACCCCTTGCTGCTGGTCAGTTCAGCCCGGGCAGCACAGCTGCTGAGCCCGCGCCGCGGGACCTGCGAGCGCAGTGCCGCAGCCCGGGTGCCCCAGAGCCCAGGCTCCGCGATGGGCCGGGCGTGTGTGCTGCGACAGCCGGGCAGCCGCTGCCCACCGCCGCTAGAGCAGGCCTGTGCGGGGCAACGGCGACCCCCACAGCCCTGAATAAATGAAGGGAAAACAAACCCCAGACTGGTGTTAGTGTGAAGCGAATGAAAAAAATAGTCTTCTGGTTGAAAGTGGTTAATAGTCTGAACCAGAGGTAGTAACCCACAAACCCCGGACAGCGGGATGAAGTAGAGAGGGGTGAGGAATGATGCAGGAAAGATGGTTCAGGCTGAGAGAACCAGAGACGCCAAGCCACCCGGCAGTGGGTCTGGAGCACTCGGCTGCTTTGCAGGTCAGAGGAGACGGGGTCAGCAGTGCCGGGAAGTCTGGGGCCTGTCCGTGGAAAGGGCTGTGCTGCCGGCTGGCGGGAGCCGCAGGGCGGCTTCTCTGCCGGCATCAGGCTCAGGGACTCGAGGGTCAGTTTGATTAACGCGCTGGGCTTTGTCTAGATCCGAGTTAAGCTGGCCGTCTAGGCCCGCATGGGTGTTTGGAAGTCATGTTTGTTCTCTTAGAAGTGTGAGTGGTCGCAGTATATGAGACCGTGCGTATTAGCTCGGAGTAGGAATCTGAATTTTCTCTAACACCGTTAATTTTTAGTATTAGAGGCTTTTTCTTGTGGGATCAGTTTAATGTTTCTCATGGCTTTGTAGATGGGACATTGTGCTGCATTCTTGCCTCCCAATTATAAAGAGCTTTTGTGTGTGTGCGCGCGTGAGTGTCTGCGCAGCCGTTGTTCAGTGCTCACTCGGGAGAGTACGGGCTCACTTTGCTCCCTGCCCTTTTGTCTGTCTGCCATGTAGGGCGGCATGGAGACTTTGGAGCTGCAGAAGGACGTCAAAGAAGAGTCAGACGAAGAGGAGGAGGACGACGAAGAGTCCGGGCGATTGCGCTTCAAGACTGAGAGGAAAGAAGGAACAATCATTAGGCTCTCAGATGTGACGAGAGAGAGAAGGAACATTCCAGAAACGCTGGGTAACATTTCTCGCCTGTCTCACATCCTCCTCCACTCCCACTGCAGCTTCCTCTCTCATACCCTCGGGTTAGCGGAGGGGATAAGGAACAGCTGACTTGATAGGCTGTCGGCCTGGCGCCCGGAAGCTGGGCGGGCTGCGTGAGCTGAGAGCTGAGGTAGTGGTGCCGTGAAGGTCACTCTGTAAAATGACTTGTCTTCTGGACTAGGAAACGCTCGAGTAGCGCACCTGTCGCTGACACAGTCTTCCTTCTGTAGCCTGTGGCTCGGGCTTGCTCGCCTGCGTGCCGTGTGGCTGCGCTGGCTCTGGAAACACGGCGTTGGGGTGGTCCAGGGGCGTCTCGCCTTTCCCAGGTTGCCGGGGCTCCCTTTGGGCCAGACTGGTTTCCTTTTGGACCGTTCGGTGTCGTGACAGCCGTGTCTTCGGGGTGTGTTTCCCTCGGTGCCGCCCCGCTCAGCGCTCCGGGAGTCGGGGGGCTTGTCTGTCGCATCGGCAGCTGAGCGTCGTTCCGTTGCAGACCCGCAGCAGGCTGTTGCTGATGAGCAGAGAGCCTTTTCCGGTGGTGACCCTGCCCGCACTCCTCTGGAGTTCTTTCCAGTGCCCACCGCAAGGAGTGAAGCGGTGGGTCTCAAGTTTGAGCCTCAGAATCCCCCAGAAGGCTTGCTGAAACGCACGCTCTGGATGCACTCCCAGCTGCTCTGATTCGGTAGGCCTAGGGTGGGGCCCAACAGGTTGGGTTTCTGACGGGTTTGCAGGTAGTGTCGTCCCTGTTGCTGCAAAGCCCGTGCTTTGAGAACCACGGGGGTGCTGTCCTGTATTCCCAGGAGGGGGGTGGGAGGGTGGAAGAGCGGAGGGCTCTACCTGTTCTCTGGTCTTGGTCAGAGCAGAATCAGTTACTACCTTCATCACTTCGTGAAGCCGTTACTTGTAGCCAGTTGCCGCTGGAAGCCTGAGCATGTGTCTTGCAGTGCCGAAAGGAATTCCCTGAGAACACCACGGCCTCGGGGTGCCTGCCGTACCGGTGGGGAGGCCGTCTTGCCCTGCGACATCCCCGGGCGAGGTCTGTGCAGAGACTGGCCTGGAGTCTTCGTGTTCTCTCTGTCTTTCCCTTCTGGTTTCCTGCTTCTGGCTTTCGGCCCAGGCTCTTCCCTGGACTCTGCTCAGGTTATGGTCTTAAGTTGCTTGTTGGTGTGAACCAGTACAGCATAGGCTTCTGAGAAAGAGCAGAGAAGTTGGCCTTGGGTAAAAGGAGATGGAGCAAGCTTGGGTCTTAAAACAGGGGGTTGGGAAAAAATGAAAAGCATTGTCGGCAGGAGTCACTGGCAGCATTACACGCGAGCATGTTGAGATAGACATCTCAGTCTTGGACTGGGGTAAGCCGGACAAGGGGAAGATGGCCCCTTCACTGCTCACAGCGGTGGGCCGTGGCTTAGGGAAGAGAGTGCCGTCGCGGGGCGGGGTGTGCTGAGCGTCCCTTCTGCCTCTGTGTAGCTGGGCTGTGGCTTTATTACAAAAGTCTGGGAGCCATACATCATGTCTTAATAACAGTGTTAGCTGCCCGTTCTGTGTGTGTGCAGTCAGCTCTCAGACACCGTTAGGCATGGCGGCCTTGGCTCTGCAGGCAGCTGTTTTTGGGCTCTGGTGCACTTTCTGGATCGCCCTCTCCGCACCCCAGAGGCCCTGCTCCTCCTGTCCCCCGCGCCTCAGCTGCGGTTATCTCGCCTCTGTGCACTTGAACTTGACCCCCGCACTGACAGGTTCTGAAGTGTGTGTTCATAATTTGTACTTGTTTAATCCCCACGTCCCTTTCTTTCCAGGGTCTTTGCCTTGACTTGGTCCTTCACGGGGTCATTTGCACTTCTTTTATTAAAGATTTGTGTTGCCTTTTTTTTTTTTAAAGACAGTCCTTTAGTTCTGTAGTCGTGCCATCCTGAGACGGGAGGCTGGGAAGGGTTAGAGATGGGCAGGCTGGCCCTTTAAATATGGGCAGAGAGGCAAGAGTGGCTGAGCATTAACAGTTCTACCATTTACCGTTCTTTTAAACGTTAGGGAAAAAAGCCTTTAAATGTATTTGTGCAGAATGTGGTTCTTTGGTAGATAATAGGGCAAATAGAGTTGATGCTGAGAAGTATCTTCTCTGTTCCCTGTTTTTGAGCCAGTGCAGGAAAGCTACACCAGGAGAGCTCAGTGTTTAAAAACAGGCTTTCATTTTTCTAGAAAAATTAGGATTAGTCCCAGTGAGGAGATGATTTTTCTATCTATTTTAGAGTTTGATTTCCTAAAACAGTGAGCTCCCTTGTTTCCTTAACACCCCTTACCCCAACAAAAAGTTAATTTTATACAGAAGAAAAATATTCATTGAGAAAGAGAAGCTCCTATAGTATTTGGTATACTAGAAATGCTCATGAATTTTTACTCATCACTTTGTGTACTCCTGGTGATAGAAATATCAGTTTCAGGTTTTGTATACAGGCACTTGCATTGATTTGACTGTATAAAGCTGCGCACATACTCTTTGTGATGGGATTAAAATATCTTGCTACCGGAGTATGTATATCATCTCCTGTGATGGATTTTTCTTGACAATTGATATCTTTTGACATTCTGAATACAAATAAAGGCAGTTATTTTGTGATACCATTGATAACTTTTGAGAACACTCGCCTCTACAAAGAAGAATGAAATAATGCTCTGGCCTGGGAATAGTGAGTTCTCTTCAGAATCTGGAAGGGTATTCAGTCACTTTTAGTCTTCTTCATATTCAAATGTATGATGTCATCCTTGAATAATTCTTACTTGTGATAGTCTTGACCATTATGGAGCCTGAGACACAGATGTTGATCTGTCTTTTCAGTTCATATTGGATTAGACATAGAATTTTGGGCCTTTACCTGAGTTATGATCTTAAGTATTGAGCTTTTGTCCTCAGCCAGGATTCTGGGAATTAAATACCTTAGAGAAAATGTGACATCATCAGTTTTCCCAAGGATACAAAACTATATACTTAAGGAGACAAATTTTTCATTATATAAAAAGGATCCCATAGGATATGAGGGCTTAATTCTCTCACAGAATGCAGTTGAAAAGGGTTTCTAGAACATGCATGTGTAAGAGAAAGATTTATTTTGAATGACAACGTCAAAAGCCATCTCTAAAACATGGGTGTCACTGACCAGTTATCCTCAAGTGCCAGCACAGAGGTTCAGAGGGGCCGCTTCTTTGGCCCTAGGAGATGGACCTCAGATTCTCTCTGGAAGCAGCACCGGTGGAAAACGAAAGACCGCTTATTTTAGTTAGGCTTTTATAATTTGTAATCTGTGAGGAAGCTGCTGGGTTTTGCCATATTCTAAATTTTGTTAGACACAGGTAATACGTTAAATTATGTTTCATTGCTTTAGCCTGAAGAACATGGTTGTTAGGCCCACATAATGTTCTCTTGAAATAATATCCTTGGTTAATTTTGCTTAAGGCAAATGATCTTTGGGGAAAACAGTTTTTTAAAAATTGATATACAAATTGTGTATTATACAGCAGAATACTCCAATAGAGAAAAGAAATAAGCATCTGCAATAACATACAATTTTTTCATCTATTAATAAACAATTTAAGAACAGTAGTGCCAGCAGTAAGATAACTACCTTCAGTTTATACAGTACTTGCATTTGCAAGGTTTTAAAAAATTTCTTGATTTAGGTATCTTGTTTTTTTTTTTTTAAAAGCCACAACCAAAAATAAAAACCTCAGACTGTCATTTGTTGTTTCTGTTTTGCCAAATAAAATGTATTTTGTAGAAATTCATTATGTATTAGTTAAAGTATTTTTATGTACATATGTTTTTCTTAAGCACGTTTTAGAAAGGGACAACACAATGTAAAACTTTGTTACATTACACCTATCTCTTTACTTTGGAATATGGACCTAGTTCAGAAAACACTTAAGCGGAAATTAACATTTCAGTTGAAGTTAACAAATGTAATTTCCATCCTGTCATATTTTGGTGACCTTTTGTGACAGCTTGTCTCAATTGGAGGAATGCATTTTTACTTGCTGATTAAAGATGTCATTTGAAACCATTTTATTACTGGGGATAGTGAAATTAGTCTTGACACTTAGAACCACTAGAAAAATAATTGCTGATTCACTGCATAAAATGTGTATGTGAACCTATCATGTAGTCAAGATTAGAATAAAAGTCTGTGCTTGTTAAGAGGAGATTAAATTTTCTTTAGAATGGAGTCTAGATCTGTTTGAAGGGAAGGGGGATACCTGAGAAACAATCTCAAGAAAATGAAATGTGGCTTAGAGATTTTGGAAGAATTTGGAGATGATTATTGAATCCAAGGTAGGAGAAAAACTGGTAACATTTAAAATGTACCCTTTGCTGTGGAAGAAGGCATGGGAATGCTTCTTAGTAGAATTCAGTGAAGTCTTTGAAAGGTGTTTACTAATAGAGTATATATTATCGTAACTTAGAGCTATATTTGAATAAGTTAGTCTTTTTCTTACTAAGAATTCAGAATAACGTGCCTAGTGAGTAGGGCCAGAAGTTTTGATTGTTGCCCATAGCATTGGTCAGAGAGGAGGGCTCCGTGTTGTGGCTTTGCTCTCATTTGCTGTAGCTTCCCTGCAGGTGGGGTGGATATAGGTCTGTCTGCACAGAGTAAGGTTGTTGTTTTTAAATAAATCAGAAAGTCTGACTTGGTGTAGTACTAAATGAGTTTCCATTCTTTATGAAATTTAAGTATTTGGCTTGAGAGTGATTTTATTAGTAGTTTTGCTTTTAAAGCAGAACAATCAGTGATTTGTACTTCTTGAGTCTCTGTGTCACTGTGAATTAATCAATACTTACACTGGATCCACATAGACAGGTGTCCTGGTTTAGGACTGGGGTAGCCAGGTCTTGACCAACATCGTCTGCCATCAGTGAACGAATGTGATGCCTCGCAGATGAGGAGTGGTGATGGGGTTGGACTTCATCAGCTCCTCCTTTTTAGCTTTCCCCAGCACATTTTAGTGGTCTCAAATGAAAATTCAAATTTGCAGGAGGTCCTTGTATTTGAAGGAAGAAGCGTGTCTTCATGTAGCAGGCCTCACTCGCTGGGGTCCTGGGGTCTCTGTGTCCTGCCCCCGGCCGCTCACTGCTGAAGTGGAATTGGCTGCTGTTGCAGAAGCGCGCGCTGATCCTGAGTTTCCTTGTCACATACATTTTTTTTTCCTCCCTGTAGATCTGATTCCGCCTCTTTGAAGGTATCTAACGCGTATGCATCTTTTCAAACAGAGCTTTCAGCAGAAGCCAAAGCCGCGCTGCTTGAATTTGAAGAGAGGGAGCGGCAGCACAAGCAGGGCCGCTACGGCTCCAGGCGGGGAGGAAGGAGAGGGGGCTCGTCCCTGTGCCGCGGCGTTGGAGACCAGAGGAGGGATAGCAGCGAGCGGGGCCGCACCAAGGACCACAGGCCCGCTCTGCTGCCCACGCAGCCCCCTGTGGCGGTGAGTCGCTCAGCTCTGTCCTGGGAGCCTGCACGCTGAGAGCAAGTGACAGTTCTCTCTGGTGTGGGTTTTGTATTTTGCATTTGCCTTAGTCTGAGATGAAAATTTAGTAAAAGGCGTCATGGCTAAAGTTTCTTTATAGCCTGTGGTATGATTCCGTCGTTGTTGTTCAGGTGCCAAGTCGTGCCTGACTCTCTGTGACCCCGTTGGCCTGTCCCTCACCGTCTCACACAGTTCACCCATGTTCATGTCCATCGAGTCAGTGAGGCCACCCAGCCATCTCCTCCTCTCTTGTTCCCTTCTCCTCCTGCCTTGAGCCTTTCCCAGCATCAGGGTTTTTTCCACTGAGTCTGCTCTTTGTATCACCTGGCCAGAGTATTGGAACTTCAGCATCAGTCCCTCCAATGAGTATTTAGGGTTGGTTTCCTTTTAGATTGACCAGTTTTGATCTCCTTACAGTCTTAAGGGACTCTTAAGAGTCTTCTTCAGCACCATAGTTCAAAAGCACCTGTTCTTTGGCACTCAGCCTTCTTCATTGTCCAGCTCTCACATCGGTTCATGACTACTGGAAAGACCATAGCCTTGACTATACAGACCTTTGTCAGCAAGGTAGTCTTTGCTTTTAACACTCTCTCTGGGTTTGTCATAGCTTTCCTGCCAAGAAGCAATTGTCTTCAAATTTCATGGCTGTAATCAGCATCCGCAGTGATTTTAGAGCCCAAGCAGAGGAAATCTGTCACCGCTTCCACTTTTTCCCTTTCTGTTTGCCATGAAATGATGGGAGCAGATGCCAGAAAATCCCAGTTTTTTAATAGAGTATTAAGTCAGCTTTTTTTCACTCTCCTCCTTTATTCTCATCAAGAGACTCTTTAGTTCCACTTCACTTTCTTCAATTAAAGTGATATCCGCATATCCAAGGTTGTTGATATTTCTTCTGGCAGTCTTGATCCAGCTTGTAACTCATCCAGTATATGGTCTTAAAAATCCAGTCTTCTGGTATTGAGGTAGTGAAGACTGATTCTTTGCCAGTACTGATGACGAAAGAAGCGGTGAGAGAGCTGATGTCTTCCAGGGGTGGAACCGCACAGGACCCTTGCTCATCTCTTCTGTGGTGGAGGGGCGCTGCTCCTGTGAACACACAGACTCTGCCACATCGAGAACATAGCCATAATGGTGTGTTTTATAAAATATTTTTTCTTATATACTGCTTACCATAGGTTTTTCCTTAAATGTAGCAGTTTCTCTTACAAATAACTGTCATCTCCTCTCCATAGAAATAGAGATTGTCATATCCATAAAAAATTTTCATAATTTAGGACTAAATCGTGTAATTGTCATTTCAGCTTCATTTGAATTTCTCTGCGTTTCAAAGGTGAGACATCTCAGGAACAAAGACAGGAAGTGTAGCGGTTTTTTTTGGTTGTTGTTCTTTCAGTTAACTGTATTTTATAGTTTTTCTTTTAGAAGCTAGTCTTTAAGGACAGATTTATTTAATGTAAATATGTGTTTATACTGTCTACCCTCCTACATTATTACGTGAGTGTAGGGGAAAATCACACCTGACCTCAGTGTAGAAAATTGTGTTTTACGAGGCATTCATTTGTGAAATAACAAAGTAGAAAAGGTGGTACCGTATTTTCGCATGAGAATTCTGATTTCAGTGAACAAGGAAGAAAGGCAGGTGGGTTGGTCACAGCATAAAGAAACTGATGATGTTGACCGCTGCTCTCTGCTCATACACACATTTGTTTTCAAGCTTCTCTCATGGCAGGAAGATTGGCCCTTCAGTTTTTTCCTTTTCTTCCCCATCTTGTGTCCTCGCCCCCAACTTCCATTGTGTGTGTTGCACTGCCAGCTCCATGATTTTGGCCTCCAAAGCGGGGAAACAGCCAGGAGAGGACCAGTTTCTACATAGCTGTTCCTCCATGATCCTGGAAAAGCACCCAGACCCGCTACTTTCTTACCCATATAGAGAGGCTCAGTGGGGCCTGAGTGCTCTAGGAGTGCTGCCCAAGTGTTGACCCAAGTCCCTCCTGACAGCAGCATCGTGTCTGGAATTCCCTAGGTGCCAGGGCTTTTCTGGCCAGCAGGCTCAGCCTGCTGCCGGCCCGACTCAGCCTGCTGGAGCCGTGGCCAGTGAGCTGTGTGCGCGTCTTGGCCAGCAGTGGTGTTTTAGGGCTGCAGGCTGCTGAAGCGGTCACAGCCTTCTGACATGGCCTCAGCCCTGCTCCGCTTGTGCCCACCTTGGTCCCGGCCGCGCCCCACCCCAGAGCGGTCTGTGTCTCCAGTTCCTTTTCTGCCGCGGCTTTGCTTGTGTGTTTTCTCCTTGGTCCATCTGTTGGTGCTGGCACTTTGTTCCTGCCAGTCCCGAGCGTGCTCTGAGAATTGCCTCCTCACCTTTGCAGTCTGTCCTAGTCGACTGCTCTCTGGGCCCTCTGGGCCCAGTCACCTGTGAGCTCCTCTTTCTTGAGGCTCTCTTATTTTGAATGTCTTGAGATTGGGGTGTAGTCTCTTCTCTTCCAACGGGACCCCTTCTTTCTCTCCTGTTTCTGTGGCTGCATTGTTCTCAGGCCGGTTTCTGAGCAGAGCTCTTGCTCGGCCGCATTGTCCTTCCTGCCATCTGCTCTCTCCGCATGAGTCTGGGTCTCTAGCCTGCACCTCTTGCCAGCTCAGTTTCTTCATTTCCTAGCTGCCCTGGGCTTCTCTGCATGGCTGTTGCTCAGGCCCTAAGTTCCCCTTGTTTAGAACCTGTGATCTCCTTAAAAGTCCCTCACGCGGTCGAGTGCGGGGCCCGCCCTGCGTGCTTTCCCAGCTGAGCTGAGGTATAGTTTAGCTGTCCCACTGTCAGCGCGCTGCCCGTGCGGATTCAGTGCTCACGCACAGCTGTGCACCCTACAGACGCCGTGCGTCAGAGGAGAGCATGTGTGTCCGGGGATTTATGCTAGCTCTACATCTTCAGGAAAGCCCTCCCTGAGGAAGGGTAGGTTCGGCAAGGTCGTGTACAGTTGGGTTTCAGAATTCAGACCACGGCTGTTTCTCTCCTTTAGCTCCCGGCCTCTGTGGCCTGTTAAATGGTCCGTCTTCTTCTGTCCCCTTTCTCCTCGTCTGTCACACACTGTTAGTCATCATCATCAGACACTGTAGAGGCTCCGGAACGGAATTCAGAAGCCGCTGAAGGCTGGTGTCCTCCCAGGCGGCCAGTGTGCAGGGTGGCCTTGCCGGTGGCGGCCTGTCACCCTGCTGCCGTGAGTGGCTGGTTGGATGACTGCTCACAGGCAGGGCTTGTGTGACCAGGCTCTCTGCTCCTCTGCTCACCGGCCGCTCGAGCTTGGAGGAGGAGGGCCACGACAATGGGTGGCTTCATAGGCTTGTTGGGGGTGAGTTACTCCACACACAGACCTTTCAGTGTGTGCTTGACACCGGCGGAGGGGAGCAGGCCCAGTGCTCTTGAGGCTGCTGCTGTGGTGGGGATCTCCTCCTCTCTCAAAACTGTTGCACTAAGTAACCCCGAGACCCTTGACCGCATAGAGGGTGTGTGTGCCCACACTTGTGCCCTTCGATCTTTGAGTGCTGCTGCAGCCATGCTGGTCTGCGAGTGTGCCTCCAGGCGTGTGTTCCGCCTCCGCTGCTCTCCGGTGATGCCATTCCACCCTTCGCCTGGCTCCTTCTCCTCCTTCCTGGTTCACAGGCCACCTTCTCAGGAACCGCCCCTCCCCTCTGGGAGCCCTTGGCCCTCTCTGCAGCCTGCTCTCTAACAGGGCTGCCCCTGCACTGCTCACTGCCCGCTGTCTCATAGGCTTTATGGAGGAGGAGCAGGCCGCCCAGACAGCTTGAGCTCCGCCCACAGTGTGTGGCCCTGGCGGGCAGTTCTGATGGTTGAGTTGCAGTTTTTCCCTTTTGGAATCCATGCGTCATGTTTGGGGGCTGTGGTCTTCCCTCCTTGTCCTGATGTTGGCTCTCGTCGTCAGACAGTAGCCATAACCGTGAGCAGGTGGAGCAGCTCATTTATCCTGCTGTTCTATACAAGTTGTTACTAACAGACTTATTTCTGAGTCAACTCTTACAGTGCAGTCAGTGTGAAATCTGTAAGGCACTGGCCTTTTCCCCTGTAAGCGTTGACTGCTGTGACTTTGTCTCTTTTGGTGGTTTTAGACGTACTCTCCAAGACTAATTCCTCCTCCACAGCCCCAGCCGCCGCCGCCACCGCCACCGCCGCCGCAGCAGCCGATCCGCAGTCTGTTCCAGCAGCAGCAGCTCCAGCCCCTGCTGCCCCTGCAGCACCCCCACCACCCCTCGCCTCCGCAGGGCATGCACATGCCGCCCCAGATCGAGGCCCCCCGCGTGATGATGACCCCTCCTCCCGTGACCCCACAGCAGCCCAAGAACATACACATCAACCCCCACTTCAAAGGGGCCGTGGTGACGCCCGTTCAAGGTACGTGTCGTTTTTGCTGTGGTCAAGTTCCAGGTGACTGGCTAGTCCGTCACTTCCAGGTCCATAAGGACGCTGGGGGCTCCCCGACTCCATCCCGCCGCTCAGATGCGCACCGGCTGGCGGGTCAGGCCCCTCTCAGCTTGTGTGTCTCCCGTCATGGCGCCCCGGGGAGGGCACTGCCAGCGCGCGGCATTGGCGCAGGCCTTAGAGGCCACTGTGGAGGGCTCTGGGGGCTCTTCCTTGTCTCTTCCTGGTGGGGCTGAGTGCGAAGGGCCCGTCCCCTCAGGTGCCACTCGCGCTGCTTCCTTTGAGTTCCAGAGGTACACACCCTTCTGTTCATGGTCAGTTCTGATGGCATGATCACAGACGCACATTCCTGGAGCTAGGAGACTAGTTCTGAGCAGTGAATGCAGAGCATGTCTTCACGCACCTGCTCAGCACGGCGTTGATGGAGACGCTGCTCTCCGTGGTGTTGGAGATCTGTCAGTGAACACAGCAGTTAGCGCTTGCTGTGGGTGTCGCCTAGCACCTCAGCAGCGACAGTGAGCCCTGAAGACGGTACACGAGGGCCCTGTGTGGTGTGCTGGAGGGAAGCGCAGTGCTGAGGAGAGTGCTGGGAGCCCGTGGTGGTGGGGCCCGACTGCGCTGAGAAGGGAGGACCCGAAGGGCCGGGGCTGCTGGCGTGCCTGTCAGCAGAGGGCTCTTCCAGGCAGAGGGGCCGGCCGGTGCAGAGGCTCCTCTTTCTGATGCGGCTGTGCCTTTTGTGCTCAGGTAACTAAAGAGAGGCCAGGTGACCCGTGGTGGAGTGTGGTGGTGGAGAGAAATGCGGAAGCTTGTCATGTGAGGCCCGGGAGCCGAAGGGGCTCAAGCGCTGGAGGGCGGGGTTGCCATCACGGAGAGCGCTCAAGCCCCAGCAGGCTTTCAGGGGAAGACCGCAAGTCCTGTGCTGGAGGTGCACCAGATGGTGCGGGCGCACGTATCTAGGGTGAGGTTGCTAGGGAGCATGCAGAGGAGGTCTGGGTGTGAAACTGAAGTGGGGCTCTGTTGGCATCTCGATGGACCTGGAGCCTGGGGCGCGTGACATGCCAGCTGGGGGTCTGCAGGGAGGGAGAAGCCTGGAGAGTGTGGAGGACGGGGGCCGGCGGAGCCCAGTGCTCGGGTGACTGGGGGCAGGCTGCAGGCTGGGTGCTGGGCCCGCAGTCGCTGGGTCTGTGGGGTTCGGACAGGGTGCTTTTGGTGACATGGAGGCGGTACACGCTTCACTGACGTGGGCGTGAGCAGGAATAGGGTGCAGGCATGGCAGACCAGTGTATCGACAGGAATGAAGAGTGTCTTGCCAAGATGGACGTTGCGGAGCAGGAGAGTGGGAGTGCTGGGCAGCCCCAGCACCCCCTGGAGCTGTCGGCCATGAGCTTGGAGAGACCTGGCCACCTGCATGGTTCTCTCCAACCCACTCCCCTTTCTGCGTCAGGTGTAGCCTAGACAGCATTGGAGTTGCTGAGTTAGGGTGTTGACGAAGCAGTAGAGGAGCCGTCTTTGCTCACAGTGAAGGCCACGGAGTGTAGGATGATAAGGGGCCAGGAGATGCTTGTGGGGTCCTGCAGTCAGGAGGTTAGGGTCATGGAGGGAGTGAGGCGGGAAGGTTGAGATGGCCTACAGTCATGGAGAGCAGGTCTGGCGGCTGGGGCAGCCCTGGAAACAGCAGCTTGACTGCGCTTAGTTAGATGGAGGGCCGCTGCTGTTCTTGAGAGAGGCTGGCTGTCTAGTTGTCTCCTGTATGCAAAAGATAGAGAAACCCAGTGACTCTCAGCCTCACACAGTCAAAAGATGTTTTAAAAAATTAAAACCATGCATGCACACCTTTGTCTGATAGCACCTACTTTCTTTTCAAGGATGAAGAGTGTTTTATCATATTGTAATCAACCAGTTTTGTTGGAAATTTAACTTGCTCTCCAGATTTTCAGTATTAAAATTGAAAACTTAGTTGATTAATTCATGAGACAGTGTGGGATATAAATATTGAATGTCGCATGTAAAGAGTTCACGGTTCAGCTGGAATGGTCTCTTAGCATCACAGGTTGTAAACTGTCTCCTGTTCACAGTGGGGGAGGAAGCAGGTAGGTAGAAGTGTGATCATAATCAGAAGTCTAATGTACCAGTTTCTTTGCTTACTCATAATAAGTAAAAAATAGTTTGTCTTAGTGCTCTATTTTAAAAATAATTTTGATTGACTTTTAAGCTATGTTACTTCTGTGGGGCTGATTTACCAGAACTTTTTAAAATTAAAACTAAATGCTGTTATGTTGTTGCTGCTGAGTTCTCCATGGTATCCGTTTGTGTCTGTCTGTGTTTGACCTTCTCTTATAAGCACATTGGTCATGTTGGATCAGGGCCCCCCCGCCCCNCCCGCCCTGTGACCTCATTTTCCCTCCGTCACTTCTTTAAAGATGCATTTCCACATGACCTTCCGGAGTCCTCATGATGAGGACCCCGGGGTGTGAAGCTGAGAGGGGCTGCAGGTCAGCCCTTGCACTGGCTGTCTGAGACCTTCCTGGACGCGTCTGGCAGGACATTTTAATGGAGGGGTTAGCATGCTACCAGAGAGTGGGCACCTCTGGCGAGGGGATTTTTTTTTACCTCCCTAATCAAAATCAGTATAAGGCTCATGTATGAAACAGCTTAAACATGCAGGGTGTGGAACTAGCATCTGGCTTTTTCCTTGTTTTTGAAACTATTTGACCACTGTTCTGGCAAGCTGACGGAATTGTGCCTCTTGAAACACAAAGGCAGACGACAAGTCTCGGCGTGGCAGGTTGTCGAGTAGATTGTTCTGTGTTATAACAACCAACACAGATAGCCACACAGTGTGTGTATATTTTCTGTTCTCTGCCCGCTTCACTTCGTCTCCCGCCTCCCTCCCTCGTGAACCTGGAGGATTTGGATATAAATTTGTGTTCAGTGGACGTTCGAAAATGTAACTCGGATTAGATAACCCGGATCACCTGCATACGGATGCCGAAAACAAAGGAGATTTCTTACCATAAAGGAATGATGTCTTCTTGGTGCACAGTATTTTAACTCTTAAGTAAGAGTTCACCGTTGAAGTGGAGGCTTCTGCTTGTGCTGTTGTGCACTGAAGACGGAAGGCCTCTCCCCGGCCCCTTATGGGACCGTGTCAGTACAAGCGTGCAGCCTTTGCGGAAGTGTACACGTGATGTATTGTGTGTGTGGTGCACACAGGCTGTGTTCTGTGCGGCGCGTGGTGTGTCGTGCTCCTCTCCGGGCGGGTTTGGGATGAAGTCGCGTGTAACGCGTGCTCTTTTTCCTCACAGTGCCCTTGCTGCCAGTCCCAAGCCAGCCGAGACCTGCGGTGGGACCCCAGAGATTCCCCGTGAGTAGCAGCTGCTCCTTCTGCTCTCGTAGGGATGAGCACACAGTCACCAGGAAATGTTAATACGGCAAATACAAGTGGCTCCAGCCAAATATAAGTTTAAGGGTTTGTAAATATTGACAATGATTTTTGCACTGGAAAATGTTTGTTAAAAGCTTAAGGTCAATGGATTTTTGAGAATGGAATTAATTTTGTTTAACTGTAAAATTGTTGAATCAGGATCATCAGTAGAATGCCTTTTTTCTTAAAGAATATGAATTTTGATTTTATTATTGCCTTATGTTAGGTGAGGAAGGGCCTTTATAATCGTGTGTGTGGAGCCACGTGTGCACTTGGGTAAGTGTGAGTGTGTGTATGCAGTTTTAGGGAGTAATAATAAGATGTCTACTTGTTTAAGAAAACAAGCTCAAAGGTCTTCATGAGCCATTGGTTTTATATTTTTAAAATGCAGGTTTTCTTTTTAAAGTATATTTAAGACACCCCTCGCCCCACTTTCCTGTTGTTCCCATAATTTTATCCATTTTTCTGCTAATGTTTTAATTAGCAGAAAAAGGTCCATTAAGTAGTTACCCATTTAAATAAATAAATTTCATTTTATTTGACTTTTTGGTTTGATTTTTAGTTAGTTCATAGCTTTATTAAATCAGTGAGAATGTGTTCTAAGAACAACTTGAGGAGAAAAAAGGACCACACCATAACATTTTAGTTTGTATTTAAAACAGATGTAGTTTTGTTGATGCTAAATAATCTGATTTCCTGGAAATACCTAAATGACCTGTTTGACCCTAGCTTGGATCCTTAGTAGCTACTGTGTTTATGTGGGTCATAAATGAATGTGTAGTCAGATGAGTATTCAAAACGACAGTGTTAGATTTAAAGGTTCAGAGTATTTTTTAGGAACTTTGTTGATTTGTAGTTAATCTTTATGACATCATATTGTTTCTAGAACTGATTCCTACTGGTTTCATATGCTTTATTAGCTAATTTTTAAAAAATTAACCGATCAAGTTCTAAAAATTAGTTATTTTAAAAATTAGATGACGTTTATTGAGTACAGATCCTTACTTAAAACAGGTGTCTAAATAGTTAAGATTTATTAACTGTATTACTCAAGGATAAATATGTGTGATTTTAGTCATTAGATGTATTTCTTTTGGTGAATAATTTAACTGCTAGTTATTATATAGCGCTAACATTTTTTAAAATGTACTTTTTCTTATTTTCAGGGTTGTGAGCTTTTACATTAGAATCATAATTGATTTTGTATTTGTATTTTATTAGAAAGGCAGAGATAAAATTTGATGAAAGCAAATGTAGTTTTAAAATTATAAAGCAATGTTGTGTGTAAATATAAAATTAGAATAATTATTTGCAGTTTCCAGCTACTTATAATTTCACTTGTACAAACATTTGTATCTGATACTAAAAGAAACCTTGTATTACTTGAGGTCATTACAAAGAGGATAGTAAAATAATGTTTGTGAGAAATTAAACTAAAAGTTATATAATACTCTGAGGGTGGTAAATATTACTGAACTGCTCTTGGAGCAGTTTTTGCAAGGTGTAATAATGTTTTGTTCTTATTTTTAAGGTGGATTATGTGTACAGATGATGGGAAACAGGCTAGAGAGTAGTCATATGTGTGATGTAACTTGAGAAATAGTTGCTGCCGTGTAACATGCATCTTTAAGCCCCAGTGCTGGTTCTTAAGCTGCGTGCTCAGTTGTGTCTGACTCTTTGCACCCTATGGACTGTGGCCGGCCAGGCCCTTCTGTCTGTGGAATTTTCCAGGCCAGAATTCTTGAATGGGTAGCAATTCCTTCTCCAGGAGATCATCCCAATTCAGGGATCGAACGTGCATCTCCTGCATTGGCAGGCAGATTAAGTTACAACAGAGGGTTTTTTAAAAAAAAGTTCATCAAAATGTTATTGGGAAGGAGGCTAACTCTAGGCTGTCTCCTGTTGTTTTACGTACACCAGATTTTTTCAATTTTAAAGTATCTTAATGAGTATTATCTGTATATAATTTTAAAGGTCATTTTCCTTTCACCGTTATTACAGAATTCTGGCTGTACTCCCCATGGTGTGCAGTACATCCCTGAACCTATGTTACGCCCAGTGGCTTGTGCCGCCCACCCCCACCCGTATTAATCCCTTCCACCCTCTGCCTTGTAAGCACTGGCTTATTCTCCATATTGTGATTCTGCTGCTTTTTTGTTATATTCACTACTTGTATTTTTTAGATCCCACATATATGTGATTTCATACAGTATTTGTCTTTCTCTGTCTGATTTATCTCACTTAGCTTAATGTCCTCCACATCCAGCCATGTTGCTACAGACGCAACATGCCGTTCTTTTTCATGGCAAAGGACCATCCCGTTGTGTGTGTACATGTATATGCGTCTTCCTTATCCATTGGCACTTAGGTTGCTTCCAGTCTTGGCAACTGTAACTACTGCTGCTGTGAACATTGGGGTGCATTTATCTTTTTTGAGTAACATTATTTTTTTCCTTTTCTACTAATCGGTTCTCCTTTGTGTTTTAATCAGTGTAGGTGTGGCTTCATGACCACTTAGTGAGTTCCTCATGTGCTGAATGTTCTGTATAGCGCTAGTCCTTAAGACCGTAAAATGTATGAGCGCAGGCCCACAAGGCCTGGTTTCCTCCTGAAGAGAGAGGACTATTGGGGCTTAAGAAAGCCCCTTGGCCATTTCATACTGATGGCAGTGTACCCTGCAGGCTGTTTCTTGGTTCTTTTCGATAGAGGAGTTTAGTCTTTATTTTAATTTTAAACTGAATTTTGCTTTGTAAGGTGACTACACACACACCAATTGATAAAACATATGTTGGGCCAGCCGGCTTCAGTTTCATCATAGGGTCTGTTTGAATCAGTGTGCTTTCCTGGTACACAGGAAAGACTGAGTTACAGAATGTGTCAAGCGGAGCAAAGTGCATGTTGAATCGGGTCTTTTCCCCCTGCCTAAATCCCTTTAGTGAGTTTCCGTTGCTCTGCTCCTGGACAGCTTCGTACACTTGCTTGTATTGTGTGAGAAGCGGATTCACGTCTCTACGGAGTCCCAGTCATCCTGTGCTCAGTGGAGCCAGCCTGGCCCCGGGCCTTGTGTGCACAAGTGCAGATGGGTAGGTGTTCAGAGGGTGTGTGTAGGGCTGTGGCCGTGCACTGGCTGCCTTGCTGCTGTTAGGCACCTGCGTGGAAGAGTGTGGAGAAGGGGAATCTCCTCTAAGTTTTCACCTTGGCTTATTTTCAAGGACACATACATGAATTTGCACACTAGAATTCCATAATCCACATTTAGCTGTATAAGAATTCAGTTGGACTCTGCTGACTAGAGAGTAAAAAAGGCAGATAGTAGTTGGAAGTAGCTCTAGGTTTTCAGATTTTAACGGGATTAGGATACAGATGGTAGTAACGTGAAGGTATTCCTGCTCTTCTTTCTCAACACTAGTAAACTTTACTTTCTTTTGTTCTTAAAACCATTTGTTCGGGGCTGTGCTGGGTCTTTGATGGTGTGCACAGGCTTTCTCTAGTTGCGGTGAGCAGGGGCTCTTGCAGTGGCTCCTCTCTGCTCGGCGGCGCGGGCTCTGGGCGCGCAGGCTTAGTAGTCGGGGCCTCAGGCTCTGGGCAGGCGCTCACCTGTTGCGGCACATGGCTTTCCCTGTGGCACGTGGGGCCTTCCCAGACCAGGGATTGAGCCCGCGGCCCCTGCGTCGGCAGGCGAGTTTTAACTCCTGGGCCACCGGGGAAGTCCTCAACTTTACTTTCTTACTAGTCTATTTTGTTGGACAGTTTTGTAAAAACTTGAAAATTCTCAATTTAGCACTAGTGTGCCTAGAAACTGTACTAAGTGATAGATAATATCTCCAGTCTTAGAATTAAACAATTAGAACTCTAGGGGCCTGGAGGGCTATAGCCCGTGAGGTCAAGGAGTCAGACATCTCTGAGTGAGCACACAAGCTATGGTTAATGTAGCAATACTGATATTTTAATTTCCTGTTGATGAATTTTATTTATAGAATTGAATAAACATTTTCTAAAAACAAAGATTTGAACGTCAAAGTAACATCATAAGAAAAGGATTCCTTACTTTTGATCATTTTAGAAGCTGTTGCTTAAGCTCTCAGCGGTGAGCTGGCGATTCTTCTGTCCTATTAGTCTCTGTGTTCAGATGGGGTTTTCCCTTCATTCCTTCGTTTATGGAATTTAGTGAAGTGCTCTGTAATTTAGGTTTCTGTCTAAAAATTAGATTCACGTATTTAATTTTAGTTACAGATATAGCCATTAGTGCTTTCTTCTCGCTTAAGCTTTTATTCCCAGGACTATTTTATTTTTTCTGATCAGAATTGTGAATCTTTTTTTAAACTATAATATGTCTCAGTTGATAGCACACATATCAGAGAATGAATCCTTCTCATGCTTACTTTCGTATCAGAATATTAATCCGCTGAATGTAAAATGTACCTTAGAAGTAGTGACTGCTTACAAGTGTGGACAGACACAGGAAGAGAGCGTGTGCTCAGGAGTTCAGAGTGCCTGTCGGGCCCTCCTCCCTCTCAGCTCCTTCTGTTCTGTCCAGTCCTGCCATCTAGCCACCTACCGTCCCTCAGTCTGCTCCTGAAGCGTTTCCGTTCCTGCCAGGACCTTGGAGTAGGATCTCGCTGGACAGTGGTGGCTCTCCCTTGTCTTGTTTCTGCAGGGAGTGGGGCTGGGGAGGCTGCCACCTTTCTGCAGGCAGGCTTCCGTCTTTGCGCCTGTTAGGGTTCTGTTGTGAGTCCCACTGTCTCTGTTTTGCACGTTAGTTTCATAGACTTCTCTTTCCACAGAGGCTGTCTCTGATGTTTTTGTTGTAAAAGTTTTAAGTGCTTTCCTTATCCTTAAGTATGGCTAGTCATTTATGTATTTGTCCTCAGAGAGATTTGTTGTTTGTAAAAGTTTGTCCACTTAAAAAAGTAACACTGGAGTGTTGATTAATAATATTTTCAAAAGTTTTGCTTTGAGATTTGCTAATTTGTTTTCAGTGTCAAGTAAAGCATATGGATAAATTTTAAGTAACTCACATTGTGAAGATTCTTGACTTAGGGTATTTCAAAACCTACCCATTCATTTTGCATTGGTGTTTCTATCAGGGCTGGTATTTCAGGGTAGCTAGTTAAATACTGAGAAATTTGGCTGCTGAATAATTTCCTAGCGATCTTTGTTTCAATTAAAACTAAGTCATGTTCAGAAAGGACTAGCATGCGGAGTGTGAATTCGGCTTCTTAGTGACTGCTGTGTGAGGTAGGCCCCGATACCTGGGGTTGCGATTTGTGTCTCCCGTGTGATCACAGCGTCTCACAGGCAGGTCTGACGGCGCTGGGCTTCCATGGAGCGGGGGGCCTGGTATCAGGTGGTGGTGATTGACACTCTGGATGTATTTTATATGGCGTTTCATGCAAATCATGTTTGATGAGACTGCTGCATCAAATTATATTTCTTCCTGATTACAGCCCTTGCAGATGTGAATCCAGACTTTATTCCATCTAGGAAAAAGAAGTCTTTCTTTTGAACCCTCACTGTTTTTACAACTTGGCTTCAATGCCCTGTAATTATTAACACTTAAGATGGGGAAGTCATGATGGGCATTTTCTCTGATCAGATCTGTGAGTAGTAGCAGGCAGCTGTGGGAGGAGACTCTTCCCGCTGTCAGACATTGTCAGGCTTGCAGCGCGAGAATGCATTTTAAAATGCAGGTGACATAATACCCAACATCCTCCATTTGCTAGTGGGTTTCTGATTAATCATGATTACCATACATTATCATACCATCAAATTTAATCATATCAGTGAATTCCCATCTGCAGCAGTAACAGGAGCAGCTTAGCCCTGTGGTACAGCTGTTAAATATGGTGGCTATAAAGCTGAGCGCCCCATTGACTGGACTCGCGTGTTCTGTCGGTGTGCATTGTGTGTGTTGGGTGGAGAGATGGTGGTGGGAGTCCACACCCATATCTCGGAGGCAGGAATGTTCAGTTGTGCTCAGTCTGAACTCCCTGTGACCCCGTGGACTGCAGCCCGCCAGGCTCCTCTGTCCATGGGATTTCCCAGGCAAGAGTACCCCAGTGGGTTGCCAGTTCCTTCTCCAGGGGATCTCTTGCACCTCCTGCATTGGCAGGTGGATTCTTCACACTGCGCATCCTGGGATCCTGCAGGAATACTCAAGAGATCACCAAGCCAAGCCATTAAGTCTCAGTGTAGAAACTTCACTGTTAGAGTGTGGTATACTATTTTATTTAATTTTGAGCTAAGTAAGAACGTCACATTGAGTTGAGTACCTTTCATCAGTCCCGAGATACACAGTTCCATTGTAGAGTAGACTTAAACTTTGAGTATGACTCACCCGTCTGTAATTTAATAATTCAGCCAGTGAAATACAACAGCACAAAGTTTCAAAGTCTTAGAACGACTTCTGTGCAAAGAAAATCTCTGTCCTGTTTTTACTGATTTGTCCTGCAAAGCATACCATTTTTAAAATTAATGTTACTTTTCCTGGAGTCCTTGAAGAGCCACAGTTCTTTCCAGATAAATTTCGAAAGCGACCTTATTTTAAAGTACCTAAAAGTGCTTCTTACAAAAGGCTGGAGGTTTTTTTTTTAAATTTGTGAACTGTAGTGCTTCTGACGCACAGCCTGGTCTTTCTCAGCCACACCAGGAGTGTCAGCGCCGCTGCTGACAGCAGGTCTGTCTCCCCAGACGCCATCGTGCGCCACCCCTTGTAGGCAGCCCTCTCCCAGCCCAGCCCCGGCAGACCCTCATCTGGCTTCTGCTCCTGGAAGTGTGGGTGAATGGAGTCACATACCTGGCTGCACTGTGGGTCTGGCTTCCCGCACGCAGCGCAGTGCGTCTGAGACTCGTCTACCCTTGGGCCACAGCAGCCAGGGGCTGTCCTTTCCTAGGGACCAGCAGGATTCCCTCGGCAGATGTGCCCCCGTTGGTCCACCCGGCTGCTGTTTGGCCATTTGAATTCTCTGTGGTCGTAGTGGGCAGTGAGGAGGGCGGGTTGTGAGCCATACGGCAGAGAGGCTCAGATGAGAATGTTGAAATAGACTGCATGCTTTCAGTCCATGGAGCTGGTCTTGCTGTTGTGCTCAGTCCTTGATTCAGTGAGGAAATACCGTCTTCCTGGAGCACGTACTAGTGACCGATCGATCGGTCAGTGGAAAATGAAGAGTATCATTGAGTAATTATAGTATTCCAGATTTTGTGCAAAGCTTGCATTCCACAACCTTAAGAGGGTATCATTTTCTCCACTTTACAGATAGAGAAACTGAGTCTTGGAAAGGGTAAAAGGTTCACGTTCACATAACTGGTACAGGAGGTGGGAGTGGAACCAGGTCAGTCTGAGGCTCTTGATCGTGCTGAACCTTCTCCTTTTCTCTGAAAATATTAAAACCCAGCTCAGTAAACCAGAGAAAGATAATTGCATCTGGTAAGTGGAATCACAACCATAATATATAAGATTGTGCTTCTCAGGAGTGCTGCAGTGGAACGTATACTTTGTATGGTAGGGCCTGTCATTGGGTGAGCTTGTTAAGAAAAGGTAAAGGAGGGGTGAGATGCAGGGATAAAGAGTTTTTCATTTCATGAAAAAAAGTAGCAAATAGTCTTTAGTAGGTTCCTCAGAAGCAGTGTTTTGCACTGAAGTGTTACAGCTTGTGGTGCCTGCCCCTCCTTGAACCAGTAATGTTCCCGTGGCTCATGTAAGTTCCCGTAGTGGGCCCCCACCCCATTCAGAAACTTGGGCTGGCTGCTAGGGATGTGGCGCTTCAGAATGTTTAGAGTGCATCTGCAAAGAAGCGAGTACCTTCTAGGAAAATGAATGTAGACATTTAAACAAGGCATAACCTGAGAGAAAAAAGAAATCTATGGAAACACTGAAATAAGAGGATTAACATTGTGACGGTGGTCTCTGATTGTAATTGTGCTGGGGGTCACCAGTGGTCTTTATTCCTTGCATTTAACCCATTTAATCAGAATTAACTGAGAGGCATTATTTCGTATCTGTTGGTTTCTTACATAGTTCTTTGCATTTTAAGTGAGATTAATAAATGAAAACACGTTGAAGCAGCAGGCTGTAATTTATTGAAAGATTCATGAAGTTTCAATGACATTGTTAAGGTATTCAATTAGTCTTACTAAAATATACCAACTGACCCTTTCAGGGAAGCTGATAAGTCACATAATAGCTGTTAGAACCTCTTTATTCTTTGCATTATACGATTAACTTTGTGCTAAGCAATTTATGCAAAGTTTTCATCTTTTTTTTTTTTTTTTTGGTAACCAAAGTTATCAGTTCTTCCTGAATAGGATTAGCATAGATAACATCATGTAATTAACAAGAGACGCAAAAAGGAGGCACAGTTTGTGTGAGGGTTATATGAGGGAGAATGAGGATTTCTTACCTTGGACTTTTAAAGGGATATAAAGGAAAGCAAAACAGAGCAGTTATTTGAAAAGATTAAGGTAGTTTTTCTTTCAAATGGTCGAATGACAATAGTACTAGAAATTCTGTTAAGTGAGGTATTTACAACTCCCTAATAGTCTTAAAATAATTCTGCATTTGCTAGAGAGGATGTATCATCCTTTTTACTAGTGAAATGATAGACATTATTGAAAGAATATTCACATCAAGAGAACGCCCGACTTGGGAACCTTGGTACCTGAGGATGGATCGGTCCCAGGAGCAGCAGTGTGAGAGGAGAAAGCTCTTTTAAGCCAGGGGTCTGACAATGTGCGTTCATGTCGTGTTTATTGACAGTGGTTGTGTTATTCATTTGCTCAGTTGTGTCCAACTCTTTGTGACCCCATGGACTGCAGCAAGCCAGGCTTCCCTGTCCTTCATCATCTCCTGGAGCTTGCTCAAACTCATGTCTGTCGAGTTGATGATGCCATCTAATCACCTCATCCAGTCGTCCCTTTCTCTTTCTCTCAGTCTTTGCCAGCATCAGGGTCTTTTCTAGTGAGTCGGCTCTTGGCATCAGGTGGCCAAAGTATTGGAGCTTCAGCTGAAGCATCAGTCCTTCCAGCGCATATTCAGGGTGGATCTCCTTTAGGATTGACTAGTTTGATCTCCTTGCTGTCCAGGGGACTCTCCAGAGTTTCCTCCAGCACCACAGTTCAAAGGCATCCGTTCTGCAGCACTCAGCTTTCTTTATGGTTCAACTCTCAACATCCCTACAGGACCACTGGAAAAACCACAGCTTTGACTATACAGACCTTTGTTGGCAAAGTAATGTCTCTGCTTTTTAATATGCTGTCTAGGTTGGTCATAGCTTTTCTTCCAAGGAGTAAGCGTCTTTTTACTTTCGTGGCTTCATTCACTGTCCACAGTGATTTTGGAGCCCAAGAAAATGAAGTCTATTACTGCTTCCTTTGTTTCCCTGTCTGTTTGTCATGAAGTGATGGGACCGGATGCCATGACCACGATCTTCATTTTTTGAATGTTGAGTTTTAAACCAGCTTTTTCACTCTCCTCTTTCACCTTCATCAGGATGTTTCTTTAGTTCTCTTCGCTTTCTGCCATTGACAGTGTAACTGGCTAGCTAATTCGGTTTAACCCTGTAAGCCTGAGTTTCTTCATCCCTTAAAGGAAAAGTGATTGGTTCTGCTGTATTTATGAAAAATAAATGCAGGTACTAGGTTTATCAGCCAGGATGTGCATGAGGCTGCATGTAACAGACAACTCAGTTAACAGTGGCTTAGCAAACCTGGTGTCATAGTTTTCGCATAAAAGAGAAAGTTCTTCCAGGTTGGTGTAGCAGTTCTGCATTGTTACTCTGTTGTGATCAGTTCTGTGTCGTCAGTTTCCCCTCCCCAAGTTTCGGGCTGAAAGAGGAGAAGGGCAGGCAGCAGAGGCATGTGCGCGCTGATGCCACCCCGTCCAGCAGCCAGCTCGTCCTGTCTCAAGGCGGGCCTGCTGATCTCGCAGCTGGGCACCCTGTTGTCCTTCCATTACTGAGCGAGAGGTGAGAGTTCCTATTCGGGACACAACTCACAGGCTTTTCCACACAGATAAAATAACGTGTTCAGAGTTTCAAGTTGTATAACTAGAGAAAAAGAAAGTCACATGTGTATTCAAGACAGAACAGAAAATGGTGAGGGGAGAATGGTGTGAGCTTAATGATACCTGTTTGTTAAAGTATTTTATACAGCCGGTACTTACTGGTAACAGTCAGCAGCTTTGGGGACCTTCGAGCTGAAAATGTTTCTGTCTAGATATCCGGACTCCAGCTCTGTCGCCCATCGAGGCGAATGGAGGCAGTTAGGGGCCTGTGCATCTTCCCAGATGGTCTCCCTCGCGTCCAGCCCTGGCGACATTGCCAGAGAGGGAGCCCTTGTCCCCGTGCATGTCGCGTGTCGGCCACTGCCTGTCTGTCTGGACCATCTGCTGTCCTACGCACCCTCTTCCTGGTTCCGCTTCCACCTGGCTCTCCGGCAGGCCTTTGTCATCCTGGAAGTGGGCTTCTGCCCGCTTGGACGGGACTGGTCCATCGTTAGGCTGGCTCTGTCCTGGGGTTGGCCTCCCTCGTTTGTCCTCCTCGGGGTGGCTTTCCTCCCCTTTGGGGCCTTTGTGTGGCCTGCCACGGCCTTCCCTGGCGCCTGCCCCCCCCCCCCGGCTGTCCTCGGCTCCCGCACCTTGCCCTTGGTTTCAAGGTTAGGTCCGCAAAACCCCTGTCGCCATTGTCACTCTGTTGAGCCTCTTCCAAAGGCAGAGATTGCCTTGTTTGCTCAGGTTGAGTCAGCTGCTTCTTCCTAAGCTGGTGATCGCGTCTGTGGCTTTCCCTCCTTTTATCAGTGCCTCAGGTTGATCAGATAAGCACCCCTCATTTGTTTTGCCCGTTCAGGCCAGCTGTGGCATCTCCATGGCTGTCTGACTTTTGCCTTTAGAATTCACTGCTTTTCCTGACCTTAAAGCATGCGCATGCTCTCCCCTCGATTACACACCCATAGGTGAGTGTGAGGCATTGAGGCAGAGAAGGGGGTGTGAACGGAAGCCCCTGCCCTTGCTGTGCACAGCCCGCAGTGGACAGCGTTGTGGCTGGGTGCCCGTGTCTGTCCCTGGGGCGAGGCCCGGCTCCAGCGCGTTCCCGCCTTGTGCTCTGTGCAGGGCGGGTGGGCGCTCGGAAGAGTGTCCTGAGCAGGAGCTGCCCGAGCGGAGCTCTCTGTAGTGTGGGCAGCAGAGCCTGGGGCATCGGGTGCATGGGGCTGGGAAGGGCACGGGGGTGCGGCACAGGAGCGGTGGAGCCGGGCTGACATACAGTTTCCGGTCAGAGGCCCCGCCTTGCCTGACCTCCGGGGGCGGGGACAGGGCTCCGCAGTGTGAGTCCGACCTGAGCTGTCCTTCCTGGGCAGAGTATGTGGCTACGGCAGGGAGTCCTCAGTGAACCCGCCGCCATCTGCCAGGGTGGCACATGTGTTGCTGGGGTGTCTGGCCCTGGCCAGTGAAGGCGGCATGGTGACGGCCCCGGAGTGCCCAGCACATAGGAGCGTCAGCTGGAGTGGACTGACTCCATAGCCCTGAGCCCTTGGTGGCTCACCTCGGGAAGCTTATTTCTCACTTACGTCCCTCTCTGGGCATCTTCCTCTGGCCCCTGGGTCTCTCTCCAGCTCCAGCAAGTGGCGAGAGAGGGAGGGCTATCCATGGGAAGTTGTCTTGGACCGAGCGGGCCTGCAGCCGGCCCCCATCACTTGTGCTCATGTGCCATCTGCCGGAAAGTGGTCGCGGGGCCATGTGGCTTTAGGATCGTCATGTGTTTTCCAGGGGCATGGTTCTCCAGTTGGCTCTGCAGCCAGGAGGAGGACACTGGCCTGGGGTGTGCTCCTTCACAGCCGTGTTGGAGGGTACCCACCCACCACCCACCTCCGTCTATTCTGCAAGGAGGGTCCCTCTTCTGTAACCATAGGGACGTGGTTGCAGGGTGAGGACACGCGTCTGCGGGTTCATGTGACCTTCTTTCTAACCATATGATATCATTACGTGCAGGTCATGGCATGTTGCTCTCCTGAAGTTAGGTTGGGGGAGCAGGGGCTGTCAGTCTTGCCTGCTCTCTCTTCTGACTGCCCTGTCTGTGCTCTGAATCTGCCAGGCTCAAGAACCTGGGGCCGGTCGCCGGCTCCTTGGCCAGCATGGCCTGCCTCCCTTTCTCTCCTCCCGGAGGCTCTCAATCACCCCGACCGTGTGGTTGTTGGGTATGCTGTGGCGCTCTCGATCGGGTGTGGGCCCGGGAAGCTCATCCCATGAGCGTCTTCCCTGGCCCGCCTGTCAGTGCAAGGAGACAGAGGTTTGGGTCGGAAAGATTCCCCGGAGGAGGAAATGGCAACCCAGTCCAGTATTCTTTCTTGGCTGGGAAATACCATAGACAGACGACCAGGTGGGCTGCAGTCCATGGGGTCACGGAGTGTGACATGACTGAGCGACTAAGCACAAGCCCAGTGTAATTATTAATTATACCAATGATAAGCTGACACAGCTGTAACGTGTTTGTTCGTGGTGGAGTGCCGCCTGTAGGAGTGCCAGGAGGGGTGATGGCGACAGGCACGGGGCGCCTCTGCCGCTTGCTGGGGACTCCTAAGTGCTGGCGTGCGCTTCGTCTTCCCCCGCGAGGTGGGTCCTACCCCCGTCTTCCCTGTCCTATAGACGAGGAAGCCGAGGCCCAGAGCGATTTGATGGTGCATGCTGGACTGCGAGTGTGATTGTAACAGGAGGGCTGGGAGACACCGGCCGAGACTGTCAGTCCAGCCCTGGAGTTCACTTTCTCAGTCACTGATGCTTTAGGCTGGAGGATCATTTGGAAGTTACAGTTCCAGGTAATAATTCAGTTCAGTTCAGTCACTCAGTCATGTCCGACTCTTTTGACTCTTTTCGACCCCGTGAATCGCAGCACGCCAGGCCTCCCTGTCCATCACCAACTCCCGGAGTTCACTCAGACTCACGTCCGTCGAGTCAGTGATGCCATCCAGCCATCTCATCCTCTGTCGTCTCCTCCTCCTGCCCCTAATCCCTCCCAGCATCAGAGTCTTTTCCAAGAGTCAACTCTTCGCACAAGGTGGCCAAAGTACTGGAGTTTCAGCTTTAGCATCATTCCTTCCAAAGTATTGCTGCTGAGGCACGTCAGTCGTGTCTGACTCTGTACGACCCCATAGATGGCAGCCCACCAGGCTCCCCTGTCCCTGGGATTCTCCAGGCAAGAACACTGGAATGGGTTGCTATTTCCTTCTCCAGTGCATGAAAGTGAAAAGCGAAAGTGAAGTCGCTCAGTCGAATCTGACTCTTAGCAACCCCATGGACTATAGCCTACCAGGCTCCTCTGTCCATAGGATTTTCCAGGCAAGAGTGCCGGAGTGGGGTGCCATTGCCTTCTCCGAAGTATTACTGATGTAGCAAGAACTCTGCGGCTTTGTTATGTATTGCTAAAGAACACCTGAATGCTTGTGTACATGCTGTTAGCACAGGATGATTAGTAAAAGGGAAGAAGGTTTGGGAGAGAGCTAAAAATTACAATCTGAAGATTCCAAGGGGGGCAAGATTCATAATCCCATATATGTTCAGTTTAATATCAAAAATTGCCCTTAGAGATATTCAAAATAATCTCCCAGGAAATCTGAAGTGTTTAGAGACCATCAGGCAGCTTGGCATTTTTCCTGAAAACTAGCTACATCAGTCTCCTTTGAGGTCATTCTTGTAACTCTGTAACTGCTTCCTTTTAGGAAAGGCTGAAGGGGTTAAGGAGAGGATGTGTGCCCTGCTTTTCACCTCTGCAAAGTAAAAGTCAAAAAGTAGCAAGCTTCCTACTAATTTACAGTGGGGAAAGCCAGTGTGTTTCTCCAGAGATAGTTCCTAATCTGTCATGAGAGAACCTGTGTTTGGGCGGACTTGAAATCTCCTGTGTGATGGAAGGAGAGGTTGTAAAGAGCTCCGTTGCAGCAGCCACATGACCAGTGCCGTTCAGAGCTTCATCTGCGGGGGTGAGACTTGTGGCTCTGTGCGTTTATAAACAAAAGGCAGAGTTTATAAATAACCGCAGACGTCAGAGGAACACGCTGAGTGTTTTCCCAGCGTGATGTGAGCCTGATAGGAGAAATGCTGTGAAGTATTGTGACTTCACATGTTAAGTAACGAAGAAAGCCGTGTTTGTTGGCAGGACAGAAAAGTTAGGAAGTTCTTCAAGCTTCTCTGAACTGTGAGCAGAATCAGGGAAGCCAGACAGAGAATCCGCCACTGCTGGCTTCTGGGGAGCCGAGCGGAGGCGGCAGCTCTGGAGTGATTCTTCTGCACATGCGGCTCTTCTGCCTTCCAGGTGCTGACGGCACAGCCGGCAACACTGCAGACCTTGTGTGTCCTTCAGGGGCC